>JARHVA010003876.1:1397500-1795711 GCA_037957365.1 Torreya grandis | reverse complement strand
CCACATCAATAACTTCTTCAATGGGTGTTGGTGTAGTGGGAAATGGAGGAGGAAATCCTTGATAGAAGGAGTACTAAATCTAGAGCATATTTTGTTGTAGGGGATTTTATAGTCAAGGTGGATGAGGATGTTTTAGGTTCCTCTACTTTCCTTCTCTTTTTCCCTAGAGGGTTATACAAACTCTATTACTCCTAGAAGATCATTTCAATTCCTTGTTTTCATTTTAGTTATATTATCTCATTTTTTAATCTATATATTTCCTTCATAGCTTATTCCACTATTTGGAACTCCTGATCATGAGAAAAAAATTCTTGTTCTCTTCCTTTTTTCATAACCTCTTCTTCTTCTCCTTCATGTTGCTTTGCCTCTCTCAATTCTTCCTCTATATACCCAATTTTTTTTAAGAGATCAATGTCCTCCTTAGTGAATCTAGATGGGAGAGGTGACTGTTCTTCATTTTTTGCCTTAATAGATCCTTTATCAGTAGATCATTCTTCTGTTTCAAATACATCAGGAGTTTTCTTAAGCCTAAGCTCTTTCCTTGGTTCTTCATCATCATTGATGGCTATGGTTAAGGTGGCTGTAGTGGTATTTTGTTTCTTCATCCTTTGAGATCTCCTGAGAGGAGGTCTCCTTATTTTGACACTATGGGTTTCTTCCCCTTGGTTTTCATTTTCCTTGTGAGAGGGGTAACTGATGGAGTTTGTGTTTCTTGTGCATCAATTGATAGGGGATCTTCTTGTCTAGTAGGAGATAGTGTGGAGGAATCAACCTAAGGTGAGGATATAATGGGAGAAGGGACATGATATTGTGGGCTTTCCTCCTCTATATTAGAAAGAGATAAGATTAGTCTTCTCCTCTTCTTGTTTCCCAGGACAGTCTCACATTAACCTTCATTGGCTATGGGCTGACCAATAACACTGGTGCCCTCAACATCTTCCTGAATAGTTTGTTGGGACTACTCCTCAGGGAATTCCCTCTCATTAGTTCCTTATTCTTGTTAGGGTGCAATATTTTCTAGGGCCAAAAATATCTCCCAAGTGAGGTCAAGTCTGACAGAAGCTATTCCTTATTTAATTATGAGCCATATGAGGTAGTAGTGAGATAGGCTTGTTTCAGTGCCCTTCTAATATTCTTTGGACATTCTTTTCAAGATATTCTATAAAAAATTAGGAACATTAATGATTATATTGTGTCTTAAATGATTTTAAATTTTGAATTAAAGAGTGTAAATGAGGGAATACCTCCCCTCATAAGTCATGTACCTGATAATATATAATGTTATCTCTCTCCATTCTATAGGTAGACTAATTCTTTGCACACCTCCTTTCTTTATTACCAATCTTTCATTTTGCTTGGAAAAAATTCTACCTGGGCCTCTTGGGCATTGGGTCTATCTTGTCAATTTTCCCCAATTCTTAGTAGCCCAATTACTTGGTTCACCAGGTCTTAGTAATAGAAAGTGTGATGCCACATATAATGGATTGGTTTCTATCAAAAAAACATATAAATATCCTGGCAAGAGGCTCTAAAAAATGTTGTAACCATTCAAATAGGTAGTGCAATCAGCTCTGTGAAAGACATCCCACTAGCTTGGTCTCCTCATAAGTGCCTATAGTCTGAGGGATCTCTCTTCATGACTAACCTTCCCATTTTAACTTCTTTTTTAGTACCTTCACCCAATAGTCAGCTACACACTCTTTGGACTTATGGAAATCTACATGTAGTAGGTTTGGTCTAAAATGGCAAATATGGGGTTTGCAGGTTACAGGGTTTGGTTTAATAATGGAGGATATGAGGGTGCAAGTTGTAGGTTTTGGCTCAATAATGGTGGATATGAGGTTGTGGGTTAAAAATTATGGCATCTCAATGGTTCTCATGGAACATGAGGTTTAACCCATAACATCTCCCCCCCACTTGAGCTATCACGTGTCCTTAAGTGTCGTGGACTGAGTAGGAAGTACAAGATAAGGGTAGGTCAATTATGAGGAATTAAAGTGTGAGTTTAGTGGTGATGTGATAGACTTTTGAATGAATGACTAAATTCATAATTAAATATGCTTTATTAATACCATACATGCTATATTAGAATAATGAATTGCATTTTCAATGATGAAAGATATGGCATACCTTTTAATAACAATGTTTTATATGTGATGCCTATGAAGTCACACAATGTGCTGGCATACAAATATTTGAATGTGCATGATTAATGGGCACAATTATTTGGTTGGTAGTTGGAACTAGAGTAAAGTGGACCCTTTATGAATTGATTGTGAGATCACTGGTGGTTAGGTGTTAATGATGCTATAGGTCACATGCACGTAATGTAGGGCAGTCTACATAGAACAAGGGTCTAAGACATGGAGGATAAATTATTATTGTCATACCATAAGGTGAAAATTTAAAATCTAAGTGATCCAAGTGATGGACTAGAAAATCATAAGTAGGTAGCTGAGGGCAGTATTACCTAGTGACCTTCATCTAGATGAATTAGCTGATAGGAGTCTGGATGTTGCTTATGCCTTAGAGGTTTTGTGCATGGGGATTGGATGTAGTAATCATTAAGGTCTTCAACATTTAACCTATATGCCAAAGAAATTTGAGATCTCACTGGTCAATAGAGTGAGATGATCTTCATAAAATGACTAGAACTGAAAATGAATCATGAGTGTCATTATAGGCAAAAATTTTGGTCTACAACATTTCTACATTGAAAGAGAAGTTGTATTCTTTTTTGTGGATATATAGCTTGGTATTCAAGGGTAGTTTTAGGAAATAAATATGACAATTTCTACCCCAATATTCTTCATTCTTTCATGAGGTTGACTAATGACTTTCATGCAATACCCAAAAGCTAATAGACAAGCCATCAGTGAGAGCTATAGGAGGATATATCTTGTATGCTCTATAAAAAGGTGAGAATAGGCATGAGAGTGTACTTGTAGTAGCTATAGAAGTGCCTATAGTAGGCTGCAAAGTGATGGTCAACTGTGTAGAAGATGCCTATATTAGCTACAAAAATGCCTGTATCAACTGGAGAAAACTTGTGTGATCAGTTAGGATTTGAGAGATTACCTTCTCTCTGCTTCCTTTTTCATGGTCCCTTATTTATTTGTTTTTATTTTTACCACGAAATAGTTATCAAGCTGGTTTTCTACTTAGGCCATTTTTATAGATCTTGGGTAGATAGTAGGCTAGTTTTTTACCTAAAAGCTACCAATAACACCAAAAATGGGTTTTCATTGTTGTAGTTTTTTTTTTTTTTTTTTAACTCTAACTGCTATTTGAAATAGAATGTTTATACAGGGTCCTATCCAAGCCACCTAAAAATGTGACTTGTTAAGGACTAGTGGAAGGTCTCATTCATCATGCCAGAGGATGGCAAGGATGTCCTCCTCTCCTTTTTTAGCTAAGAGTGGATTGGCACTCTCATTGTTTGGGTAGGGCAACATGCCTATCCAAAACATCATTGTATCTATCTTGTAACTGCTGGCATATGTGACTAGTAAATTCTTCTTGAGTAAGTGGCTTTCTGTACAACTTGAGTATGTGGTCATTGACTAACAAATAAAATCTCACTGGATCAATGGTTTGGATTTGAACTACTCCATTATCAAAAACATGCTCAATCTCAAAAGGACCAAGCCATCTGGGCTAGAGTTTACCCTTGTGGTCCTTGTATTTGGAGTCAAAAAGAAAGGCCCAATCTCCAGTATGGAATTGCCTAGTATTAATGTGATTATTATGCCATCCAATCCATTACTATAGTATAAGTTCTATGTTCTGTAATGTATGTCATCTATTTTCATCTAAGACATTCAACTAAGCCTTTCTTTCTGGGCTTTAGATATATCCATCCCAAGTTCTAGTGTTGTTTGTAAGGTCTTATGCTCAAAATTGATGGGCAAGATAGGTTTCTTTCCATAGAAAAAACTCATATAGAGTGAATCTTGTAGTGGTCTTCCATGTGATTCTGTAAGCCCACACAACTTTAGGAAGGCTATCCTCCCAATCCTTATGAGATAGACTAACAGTATTTGTCAGGATATTTTCTAACTCCTTGTTGGTGACTTCCACATATCTATTAGACTGTGGATAATATGGAGTTGATTTATTATGCCTAATCTCATATTATTGGACTAAGGTAGTAATTAAATTAGCAGTTAATTGAAGTCCCTGATCAGTAACTATTTCACATGGTATACCATATCTAGTAAATAATTCTTCATAGAGGAAAGCTTCCACCTTCTCATCCATGGTGTGTGTAAGGGCCTTGACTTCCACCCATTTAGTGACATAGTCAGTACAGACAAGGATGTACTCTTTTTTGTTGGATTTTAGATCAAAAGGTCCTATAAAGTCTAGGTTCCACTTTTTAAATGGTTCAAGCACCATATGAGTCTGCAAAAGCATTTCATTTGAATGTGTGGGTCTCCTCATATGTTGACATTTATCACAATGTGAAATATATCTTATTGCATCTTCTTGAAGTGAGGGCCAAAATTATCCTGTATTCAAAATTTTGACTATTGTACACTTGACTACAAAGTGTCCTTCACAGGGTTCATCATGGTAGGCTTTGAGGATATCTGAAACTTCATCTTCTCTAAGACATATTATGATGATAGAGTGAGGCCTAGTATAGAAAAATAATCCAAATAACCATGAATATCTATCATTTTGTGTGAATCAATGCTCTCCATTGTTTGGGGAGGAAGTGCTATGAAAGTAACCCTATTACAAGGTAGTTAGCAATATCAACATATTAGGGTGTGGTAAGGATGAGAGAGAATATGTTCTCATCTGGAAATGAGTCATCCACTATGGTATCCTATTCAAGGGTTTGAAAGCACAATAAAAATTTAGTGACTACATTGTCCTTGCCAGGCTTATCTACAATGGTGATATGGTAATACAACCACAACATGTTGTGAGTGATGATAAATCATAAATTATGAGATGAAAAACATGCAACTCTATTGTAGAGTATATGGAAACTTAGGAGGGCATACATGTTAGTTGATGGCAACTATTTTTCTTTATGTATAGTATTTCCCTTATATGGTTATGTGTATTGTATTAGGGTATTCCATCAAGAGTAGGAAGGAGCAAAAGAGTGTATGTAGAAAAAATGAAATTAGGGATCTGTCTTGGTAGAGAGCTATAATAATGTCAAATTATAATAAATATTGTCAATGAATAAAATTCTTATTATGCATTTGAAATTATATAGTTAACTAATTTAACACACATGGTTTTAGGAGATTTTCTAATTTCACATCACTGCAAGACATTTATATCCATATTTTACACATCTCAAAACCTTGAATACCTATATAGTCGACAACTATAGTGAAATGAAACATATACATGTAAAAGTCATTAACAACAATGAAATAAACTGTATTAAAGGAACACATGAATTATGTTCATTATTGTTGGCATTAGAGTTAGGAAGCATGGATGCAGTGGGATTTAATGTTGGGAAACTCATAAGATGGATTGTAAACTTTTTCCACACTTTCATATCTTCCTTATATAGTTTCTTATGTCTTACATTCCTATAATGCTCTACTTCCAAAGCAATATCTCTATAACTTGCAAAACAGTCATACACACTTAATAATCCAACTCAGTCCTCAAGCCTCATCTGAGCATGTATTTTTTATTTCTTTACATGTTCAATACAAATAATTAGATACTTGTTCTCATTTTTCATTGATGATATGATGGTATTCATTCATATAATTATTTACTTTAGGTTGTCCTCCATTTTTAACATCTGTCTAACCCTAGTCTAACAAAAAAATTAACCATAACCTGAATTCTAACCAAAACATGTTAATCAGAACATGAAATTCCACCTGCACACCCCACATAGTTAGAATCAAAAAGCACATGAAAATTTCCATCCCAAATGGAATTTTTTGGGTCCCCTAGATGCCCCTATTTTTTATTGTTTATTATAGGTCGACTTACTTGGGCATTACCATTTGTATTGATAATTTTTAGTGTGTCTCCTATTTGGAGTTGCAAGGTAACAATTTTTTCATTTTGATTTGACTTTGAACTTTTCTTTTTCTTATCATGGTTAAACTTAAAAATTTTGATTTTTTGAAATGCTTCCTCTATTTTATGGGCAATTTCTCTATGAATCCACTTACCCCTAGTACAAGAAGTAATACCTATATTTTTTTTGAATTTAATGTGTAAATATTTTTCCATGATTAAAAATCTAAAAATTTCAAAGTTTACTAAGATGGAATTGATATTACATAATTCCAAAATATTATTTAGAGTTAATATGCATTGTCCATGCTTCAAAATCCACTATATATGAAAGTATACACTTGTGAAGGAATATGGGTATTTCTCATATAATTTGATGTTCTAAATGACATGAAGACCAATCATTTTTTTATCACTCCTCTTTTGGAAGTTTTAATGCATTAAGAGTACACGTCACTGTAAGTGCATAATGGTTTCTATTTCTACTTACATATCTATTGACATTTTTTTGGTACTATGCTGAAGTAAGTATGTTTTTTTTCACCTACTATAGTAATTTGTATGTCGTACATATTTTTTAGTCATCACAAGGGGTAAAATGTAATATTTCATGTGAAAAATAAGTATTTGAATGTGACACAGAACATATGAAGTGAAGGGGGTGTTTTCAAGTTTATTGATTTTTACGTGTATGAGTAATTATTTCATGTTTATATTTGAAAACTTCGTATGAATTCTCATATGTTTTTCTCTCTTATAGTTCATTACTAATATGTATTGTATGATTAAAAAATACATGTGTGTATCAATTATCATATAATGGAAAGGAAGAAATATTTATATTGAATGCATGTTATTTAGTCATGACAAGAAAATGATAATTTAGTATGGTCAATTACTTTTCAATGAAGTCTATTTGCATTGTGACATCTACCTTGAATTAATATATGGTATCAACATGTGTTTCTATTTTAAATATGAAAGAGGTGTTTTCATGGAAATTGATTTCAAAAATGATGTCATTGAGATGAAAGGGAAAGGGGTGTTCCAAGTGGTGTCCTTAGTAAACTTCATGACAATACATATTGCATGTATAGTTATTTTCAGGATATTCACATCCATTGTGCAAATGAATTTATTGAGTGAGGATCATTGTGTGAGGAACAAAATGAAATAATAAAAATCAATATAGATGCATCAATCATGCCTACTTTACAAGACCTACCCACACAAGAATTTTTTGACACTTTGGCCAATTGTCAGCATACTTATTTCTATCATGTAAGTGAACACATTAAAGAATGACCCTCATGAGAGGAACAAAGTGAAAAAATCAAAGTGACTATAGATGTGTTATCCATGTCTGCTTTAGAGGACATGCCTATAGAAGAGTTTTTTATAGTGTCTATAATTTTTGTGTGCACAACATCATCAATAATGTGCACCCATTTTAATTTCTTCATTGTATAGTGATCATGTTTGTTTCTTCAGTAATATTATACATTTTCTTTGGTGAATGATTTTAAATTTTATTAAATGTCATAAATAATATGTACAAAATATATGTTACATAATTCTCTAAAGGCAACAAACATTTTTTTTACTATGTAGTGATGTATATCTATTGTTTGGATGATCATATCCTTATTGTGTGCATATGTAATGATTACTAAACATGGTGATGATATGCATATAACTATCATGGGATACATTCAAATTTCATAACAATGTCTACATGTGATGCAAAATTTGGTCTCTTCAAGTTTTACATCTGTTGGTTATTCATGATTATGGTGTGTTGAATGTGTAAATGTTGTAAAAACTTGTTTAAACAAAATAAATGACCAAAATTATTGTGCATATTACTGACTCATTATCATTCATACATTGTATTTTTTTTAATTGAAAAGTGCACTTTATTATATAAAAAACTTATAGAATAAAATACAACTAGTCATACAAAAACAAATGGGTGGAAGAGTCACACCCCAAAAGCACACTAGGTTAAATAAGCCCTAGGTAAGTGACGAAAGCATCTAGAAGGCCAGACTAGCCAGAAAGTATAACATGTGTGCATTAACAACCAAAAAAGAGAGATAATAAACTAGAAAACCATATCCTTAAGTAGAAATAATGAACATGGTAATAGGTGATAGAGGAGATAGAGGGTCTTGAGTCTTCCTTCGCCATCCCTCGTCAGCTGGGGTGGTCCTAATCCAAGGTAAGAGGCTCCCACCCATAATTCTATTAATTTTGAGTTTATTGAAGTTGTTCAAGATTCTATCCAAGTGGACAAATGGTAAGTGTAAGGCACATAAACGTTTCCTATTGGGGATCCACCTAGCATCCTCAACTGCCATTAGCACGATGAGATGACCCTTACCGAGGATATGGCTAGTGAGAGTGGGGAGAGGAGCTCCTCTGACTCAAGGACCTATGGCTATGGGACCATGAATTCTAGACTACACCACCACATCTACATCCCCAAGGAGGAGTGTAATCAGGTGAAACCTAACTAATAGCACAAGGGGCATTACCCCAATGATCCAGCAGCTTTTACATGTGGTGAAGATCTAGCAACACTTTCTCCATCTGACTTTGGATCTAAAGGGTAACATTAGAGATTACATTAATTTAATTATAAATTGAAAAACCAATTTCCATAACTTCATTATTAAAACAAGCTTTATTTATAGACTTCCAGATCTGAAATAAAATATCAGTGCAATTTTTTTTCCAAAATCTATTGTATCTTGTAGGTAACAAAGTTGAGTCCCCCAAGAGATCCATTTTCTAGGTGAACATTTCAAGCTCGAATGGTTTAAAAAGAGAGTGATCCATCTCCAAAAGGGTTGAGCATGGGGAAAACACCAACAAAGGTGCTTAATGGTTTTTGGATGATAGCATGCATGACAAGTGGGAATAAGGACCCCCATCTACTTGAGTCGGTCTCTAATAGGGAGTCTATGATACATAATGCACTAGAGAAAGTGAGATTTTTAGGCTCAAATAGAGCCCTTAAAATATTATTGAATCTCCTCAACTAGACATGGTGAAGAGAGTTAAGACTCCACCATCAGTTGAGAACCTCAATATCAATATACTGGGGAGCAAGATTATATCCCAACTTAGGGGCATAGTGGCAAAAAAGAGTCACAGTAGACCAATTCCAATACTTCCCAACATAGGGTGAGAGAGGACACTCCAGTTTTGTGTAGATAATCATGTATGGAATTCTAAATTTCAAAAAAATATTCTTTATCCTCTTTTTAAGCTGAAACCTATCTTTCAAAATCTCTTAGGGTTATAGAAAAGATCACCAATGTGTTGAATACCCTTTTAAAAAAGCCTAAGACTTTTTACCCAAGGTACCAAGGCAAAAGGAACATTTCGGAAATTTAGAATAGGGGACCACAAAAGAGAATGAGAATTAATAGAGAGGCCGGTCCTGAATCCATCTCCAACCCAGACCAAGTGATCACAAAAAATAGTAAATAATCTAAACACCCTATCATATTTTCATTTATATAAATATTAAACTCAATCTCAATCTATCTTTTACATTGAGATATTATTATTAAAATTTATATCATAGGCAATCTAAATATTAAAAAAATTGGCTTGTTTAGAATATTAAATCCAAAAAAATGTTAAAAAACGTCTCTATGAATACATGCCATATTTTAAAGAAAGACCTTAGAAATTCAATGGTGAGATGTTATATGATGGAAGAGACAAAACAATGAGTTTTAAAAAGGATTGATAATGGTATAATATATGTCCCTTGAAAGTAATCTAAAATAAGAAATAGAATAGGATCCATATTGTTATGTGTGTTGATAAACATAATTTACTAGAAGAAGAGGAATAAGTGTAGAATAAATTTTCTCAAGGAGGGGGATGTGAAGGGTATAACTTAGAAGGAGGTGGAGCACTAGATATTATTTCCAACCCAATCATGTAAATTAGAGAATGAGGTTATAACCAACGACATGAGTGAGATGTTGAGTTTATAGATGGGTTGTCAACCCAAGGATGGTGAGCATTGGAAGGGGAGTAATGAGGTGATAATTTGGTGGAGGAGGATGGTATGTGGTTGAGAATTTCGATATAAAAATATGAATTACCTCACATGGCATAATGGAATGTCATGGATTTACTCTAGAATCTAAAAGGATGGTTATATCAACTAGCTTGAAATTTTTAGTAATATGCTTTAAAACATATATCTGGTGTGTCTGATGTAGGAGTATCATGGGATTAAGAAAATATGCATCACCTAAAAATATGTAGCAACATTCACATTCATCCAAACCCCAATTTATAGTGAGAAGATGACATACAAGGACCTTGGGAATTCAATAACATTTCATCAAACTCCTGGATCAAAGAAAGGATGATTCCAGTCAATAAGATAGAGAATTATTTATCTCATGATGAAAATATTGATTTATATAGGTATCTGTTAAATAAACTAACATGATTGTTATGGAATCAAAAATCTATATTAAGATACATGTTTGCTCATAGTAATTACATAGTTAGAGTAATGGCCCATAATCTTGCTTACATGTTTTGAGTGATTTATATTCCAAGAGTCGCTCCATGAGGCTTAGAAGGGAAGGAAATGATTCAAAAAAGGTAGGCTAGAGTTAAACGGGACTTTCTAGAGAGTGAGTTTTTTGGTAGGAGAAAAAATGATAAGGGAGTAGGGTGTAGTCTATTTAGGGATTGGTGTGAGTGTGTGACACATTCTCTTGTGTTGTAATCAAAGAGAAGAGTGAGAATGGGGTGTGTATATGTATTTTATTTCTTCGAGATAAAAAAATATATATTTTATTTTGATTTGTATTCTCACTGATCCAAGTGGATTAACTAATGGTGGCTCCAATGTTAAATATTAGACCATTTTACATGCATATAGTAATTGTAGAAACCCTTCTTCAGACTATGTTGATCCAAGTGGACCTACACCACTTGATTCAATCAAGGATCATTGGGTTTTTATCAGTAATCTTTGTGCTATTAGCAACAAGTTCTTCACAAAGATTAGCACCTACATGCTAATTCTTGCAATCCAGTTCCACCTCTACATTACCACTCAGTCTATGTATTATTAGTAATGTACCATACTACTTAACAACAGTGGTAGTTGGTGATGACATTACATAATAATCATATATGATGAGTCACACATGGAAATAAAATTTAACTTCTATAATGGTTTTCAACCCTCTTGACATGTAAATTTATATATACATATCTTTAACTTTTGCACAAATAGAGAATAAGAATAACAACATCAATTAGTCTATAAGATAACATCCATACATCTTTATCAAGAGTGTTCCATTTATTGTAAAAATAGATAAATAAAATACGTTTATAGTTTATGTTCTACATCTCTCTCAAAGCTTTTTCAAATACACACAATATCATCTAGATTCTCATCTAGAGGATTGTCCACCAATTTCTATCTAGACACTGTATTAGTGGCATTAGATCAGTATATCTGATTCTTAAAATTACCAAATACAATCAAAGTATCTAAGCCTCGTTGTCAAACTTCAAAATCCATATGACTACCTACCAAACTATTTTGAATAAAATGGCCAAACCAATGTAAGAGGAGATTCACACATTGATCAAAACTGAAATCAAAGAAGCACTTATGGAGTAGTGGAAATATATATTCAACTGGTTGACATAATTTTTTGAGCAAAAAATTCCATCAACTTCAACATTAGGTAAAGCTTTTGGTGGCAATTCCCCATATGTTTCAAGTAAACCTAGACATTCCTCTATTTGAGGGTAAATTAACACAAATGTAATAGATTCCTAGTTATATTAGTTGAGATATTATTTTTACACGAACAATTTTTATGAGAAATAAAATATTAATATTGCACTTATTAAAGCTTGTTCACTTGTCAAGAAGGAGTGGAAAGTATATTAATTGTAGTAGAATGACCAGAGAGAAGATGGTCCTACTTGGGGTAACTTCTTGGAAGCTTTAAATGGTAAATATTATCGTATAGATGTCTATGATGATTGCTACATGTAGTGGTCACAACTATGGCAAGGATTTGACTAGTCAGTCCAAGCCTACAGTGACGCTTTCCATGTTCTCTATACAAGATTGGGATCTTTCAAGACAGATCAACATTGAGCTCTCAAGTATCCTAGTAGCCTATGACCATCTATTTAGACTAGAATTAAGTTGGAAGAGTCAAGGCAATGGGTGAGGCTTATCACTATGTGGTAACCATTGAGGAGGATTTCAAGTAGAAGGGGAAGGAAGAAACAACCTTAGTACCAAAGAACACCCCTGCTTCAGTCCAAAATAATTTAAGCTGGTAAATGGTGCGATAAACATAAGAGAAACAACTACTCCAACATAGAGTGCCATGTATCAAAAACTTTGTTTACATGGACAGAAAGAAAGGATGATTAAGTTAAACCCTCAAACATAATCATTGATATAGATCTCAATGTTTTGGTCAATACTAGACAAGAAACCCCCATACTTTTAGATGTTGAAGTATAATGACTATTCTATTTATAGATGTGGGTATAAGTGTAGCCATTGGATTTTATGATCAATGGCAGTGGCATGAAGAATCTCATTTTCAGAGCAACCATTAAGTGATTCAATTTTCTAACCATATCTCATCCACAACCTTACAAATTGGGATGGTTCAATACCTACAGCGAAAGTATATGTGTCAATGTCTAATGTTACTTATCATACAATATTCATCCATTGAAATAAGAATTAGCTTATTATGTATCACCCATTGATGTCTATGATGTATTCCTTGGACATCTATACATGCATAGTCAGAAGTGTATGTACAATGACAATCCTCACAACATAGTTTTAATAATAGGTACTAATAGATACCATATTATTGAATTGATTTCATGCTCAATATATGCCACACCAACTCCAAAGAATATTGTGATATAAAACTAATCATATTTAGCCTTTTGTACTTTACTATCGACTAGTAAATGATCTCATGCAACAAAGACAAATTAAATTACAAAAAACCATGTTTACATATAACTACTCTATGCCTCTATATAAGATTGTTAGAATGATTCAGGTCCCACAATAATCCAAGTGATTCAATAGGTAACAACAAGAGGCCAAGATTCCGCACCTGATTCCTAGACTTAACAAAATCAAGAATACTAATTTACAAAGAGGGGTGATCCAGGCAACAATTCAGGCGACAATTTGGACAATGGTTTTGCCCCAATTGATGATGGAACTTCTGGGAGCCATAACTTTTTTACCATAGATTTGATTGACTCCCAATTTGAACCATTAGAAAGATAAGAATGAGGAGAACGCGGTGAGATGGAATTTATATTTGCTCAATAGTTTTTTACCTCTAAAAATCCAACGGAAGTGCCCCAAATTTTAATTTTAGTAGTGTAGTCTAAAAATAGCAAATTTCTAAAAATAGTAATTTCTTGAATTCTATATTATTGTAAATCATGGAAGTTGAACCACTTAATCTCCCTCAAGATTGGTGACCTTTGACACCCTCCTCCTACCTTCAAAATATGTATAAATGAATATGTAAGACATTTCTTCTTAGAGATAAGCATATGGTTGTATTGAAATCTTGAGTAATAAAACATATCTTATTAGAGAAATCATTATTACTATGATATTTTCATGTTCTTGAAATATCTATCAATCAAAACTTCTAAGTTTTTGATCAAAGGGTGACTAATCCTGGTGGATTAATGAATGGTAGATCTAGCATTAATGCTTTGACCATTCTCATGTCATGTTATAATTGTGGAGACACTTCTATGGTTTGCTTGATCTAAGTGTACTTGAACTTCTAGATTTGATCATAGATCACCATTGTTGCTCAGCTAGATCTGTGTAAATGACAACAGATTCTTCATGGCATGATTAGTACATATGTGCCAATTTTCAAAATCCAATCTCACCTTTGTGTTACTATTCAGTGCATGTAGCATCAACACTATATCACACTACTCGACAATAATGGTAGTTTGTGATGACATTACATAATCATTAGAGATGATGGGTCACATATGTAAATTTCAACTTCCATAATGACTCTCAACCCTCTCGACATGTAAATTTATATATACATATTAGTAACATTAACGTAAATAGAGAATAAGTATAACAATAGTAATTAGGCATTAAGATATCAACCATACAACTTTCTCAATAGTGCGCCATATATAGGATAGACATATAATTTAAATATATTTATTGTTTCAATTCTACATCTCTTAATTTTTTGTGCTATTTCTCTCAAGGTTCTGCACACACAAACAACTTCATCTAGATTCTTATCTAGCATTTTGTCCACTAATTTTGGATAACTCATATTACATATATGTAGATTGAATAGTGTAAGGAAAAGGTTATCTTGCATTGAACCCCTATCTTTGACTATATTAAAATTACTAGTGTATTATATGCATTAAGCATATGCTTAACTTTCTTTTAGATTTTATTGAAACTCTGAATGATTACACGGATTAGGTGTACAAAATACTTCTTTGGCTTAGATGCCAAAGACTGAGGGGTATCCATTCTGCCAAATCCATCCATAACTTGGTATCTTAAAAGATTAGTATAAGATACTTTAATAACATGACAAACATTTTACAGATTGGCATTCTTTTATATTTACAAATTGCTTTAGGGATTCCAAATGTATCGATTATTCTCACTGCCACTTTATAAAAATGAAAGCAAATCAAAGACATTGCATTAAGAGGAAAGCTCTATCTCTTGGTGTAGTCTCTTGATTTCACATGCCCAAGCAAGTTTAAAAATTATGGAACAAAGTCCTCATAATTATGGAACAAAATCCTCATCACCTCATCTCCTAATGTTACCTTTTTATTATACATGCTGAAGTTTATAAATTCTGTAACTAAATCGCTGCAGACAATTGAAAATTTTATTGAAGGGTCAATAGAGGTCTACAATTCTAGTAGAATCTATTTTTCTCAATACTTCAGTGGGTTGATCTTGACTGAACAGCCTCTGTTTGATTTGCGCATGATAGAATGTTGTACCATGATACATACAATTCTTTGGGTACACATTTATCATCACATCTATATACTGTTAGGCTTGTGTTAAAAAGTGTTTCCATGTGATCAAAGACACTATTGGCAGCTTGGAGATTTCAGATTGCATCAAGTTCATCAACAAGAGCATATGCATATTTGCATTCTTGGAATTTCTTGTCACTAATTATTGTTGATGCGTGCTTTATCAAGATCATTGTCTGGTATTATGTTATTCTCACTTTGAATTTGGATTACTGGACATACCAGTCGATCTGAAAGCGTGGCAGGCCACATCCACTGTCTCGCATAGTGAAAGGATATGTAAGGCTTGCACTGCCGCATGATTGATTTTATTTGCAAGTATCATAATTGGGGTCAGCGCATAGCGAACAAGGGATTATAAGAGCATAGATAGTGAAGCTATAAAGAAGAACACAACTAGACATTGAGTGATATACAGTGAAGATTACAGCAAAAGTCATGTCTCCTTAGGCAGAGAAGGCAAATTCTATAACTGTAGAGGTTATTGGGATATAATGAAAAAGAGTTAGCACTTGAATGATTCTAGAAGCCTTGAAGTCAAAAAAGATGGGTACTTACATGACCAATACACGACTCAATCATGAGTTGAAAACTACATAGAGGGACAAAATCAATCCATCAATTTTAGTCGTCACAGCAGTGTTGAAAAGTGATGCTGAAGTGCAGTTCACTTAGTTCTATTTTTAGACTATTAGTGTAAATTTAGTTTGCATGAACAATTTTTTTGTGGAGCTAAATTTAAACAGTTAGTTAATTTTTAGTTAATATATTTTTTTTAAAAAAATAAAGCCTTAGAAAGGCTAGAGTTATGTTAAGGTGTGGAGCCTAAAAGCTTCACCAAGTGAGCAGATTTGCAATTTGCAAGTTTACACAGTCACCGATGTCTGTCAGGAGCGACCAACGTCGGTCAGGAGTAGTTCAAGAGATGTCGGCATCGACAGGGATCCGCTGACGTTGGTCACAAGCAAGCAGGCAGGAACCGGCATCGGTTACCTGTGCGTCCAGAGAGCTATTTTCGAGGACAGAACCAAGTGTTTGCATGATGAGATTAAGTCATAGTCTTAAGTCCGTGTCTCTATTATTAGTAAGACTATTTTAGAGCCCTTGTTCAAGAGGCATAACTCTTGGTTGTAAATGCATGCTCAAGTATCCTAATTATTATATAATAGGATAATTCTTCTTAGCTTATTGTATGGTATGTTGAAAGAATAGTACAAAATTGTATAGGTGAATCATTCCAGGTTGTTGGAGTTGATTGTACTTGAGAGAGAGAGCTCTTGAGGGAAAGAGATCTAGAGAGAGATCTGTACATCTGAGAGAGGTGTGGAAGAAAGAAGTTTCTTCAATTGTATTCCTTCTGTAAAGAGTTTAATACAAATTTTCAGGGTGGTTTCTTGTATCTCTTGTTCTTTATTATTTATCATTCTAGTTACTTATCATTCTGATTTAATTCCACATTTATTGCTTTCATAAGTGTAATCAAATTGTTGGTTGATCCCCAACAAGTGGTATCAGAGCCTTGGTTGTAGGTTCAGAGCTTGATATCCAATAAGTTGTATCAAAGCTCAGATTCACTAACAGGGGGTTCAGATCTGTGTAGTGTGTATTGATTATAGGTTACTCACAGGAGTTTCTGCAGGGATTTCTGTTTGAGTGGGAGAAGCAATGGCAGAAGAAAGTAAACTGAGAATGGAGAAGTTTAATGGCAAAAATTATCAACATTGGAGAATGTAGATAGAGGATTATCTGTATCAAAAAGATCTATACTTACCATTAGGTGGGATTGCAAAGAAGCCCACAGACATGGATGATGAAGAATGGGAAGTTCTTGATAGAAAGGCTCTGGGGTCTATAAGACTGAGTCTAGCATCTACTGTGATATCTAATTTATCACAGGCAAAAACAATGGTAGAGTTGATGACTACTTTAGCAAATTTATATGAAAAACCCTCAGCTTCTAATAAGGTATATCTTATGAAGCAATTATTTAATTTGCATATGCAGGAAGGTGGATCTGTATCTAATCATCTGAATGATTTTCACGGAATTGTAAATCGATTAAGTTCAGTCAATATTGTGTTTGATGATGAAATTAAAGCTCTTTTAATATTATGTTCTTTGCCTGAAAGTTGGCATAGCTTAGCAATGGCAGTTAGTAATACTGCATCTGCTTCAAATATTTTAAAAGTAGAGGATGTTGTTAGTGTTATCTTAAATGAAAAAAATTGCAAGAAAAGCACAGAGGAAACATCAGGGAACGCTTTAAGTTTTGAGAGCAGGGGAAGGCAAAAAGAGAAGAGCAAGAAAGGAAAATCAAGGTCTAAGTCAAAGGTGAGAGGTAGATCCAAATCTAGAAATGGTAGGAAGCCACAATGCTGGAATTATGGAAAGATGGGGCACATAAGCAGATATTGCTGGTCAAAGCCTAAGGAGGACAATCAGCACGAAGAAAAAAAAGAAGCAAAGGTTGCAGGTATTGCACAAGATGCTCTTATATTCTCTTTGCATAATAATATAGAATCTTAGGTTTTAGATTCTGGTGCATCTATTCATGCTACCCCTAATAGAGAATATTTTAGTGACTATGTCCATGCAGATTTTGGAATAGTGTATTTAGGGGATGATGAGCCTTGTAAAATTATTGGCAAAGGTAAAGTGCAGTTGAAAATGCAGAATGGCAACACATGGGTGTTGAGAGATGTTATGCATGTTCCTAGCTTAAAGAGGAATTTGATTTCTGCAAGAAAGTTAGGGGATGAGAGTTGTACAGTAACTCTCACAGCTAAATCTTGGAAGGTGACCAAGGGTGCACTTGTAATGGCCAGAGGTAAGAGAGTAGGTACTCTCTATTTATGTAATTGTGTTACTAACAATTCTCCTTTTGTATTATCTACTTCAGATGTGAATGCAAAATTGTGGCACTCAAGGCTTGGCCACATGAGTGAGAAGGGAATGTCAATTCTTAAGTCTAAAGGTAAGCTTTCAGATTTGAAAAGCATAGATCTAGATTTTTGTGAGCACTGTATTTTTGGGAAACAAAAGAGAGTGAGTTTTCTCAAGGCTGGGTCAACAAAGAAGAAGCATAAGTTGCAGCTTGTTCACAAAGATGTGTGGGGACCAGCTCAGGTTGCTTCTATTAGAGGATCACAGTACTATGTTACGTTCATAGATTATGCTATAAGAAAGGTATGGATCTATTGTATTAAGAAGAAATCTGATGTATTTGAGACTTTTAATATTTAGAAAGCTATGGTTGAGAATGAAACAAGTAAAAAATTGAAGTGCCTGAGATCTAACAATGGTGGTGAGTTCTGTAGCTATAAGTTCAACTGGTATTGTTATATGCATGGAATCTGCAAGCAAAGGACAATTTCAAGGACACCTCAACAGAATGGAGTTGCTGAAATGATGAATAGAACAATTATGGAGTGTGCAAGATGTATTAGATTGCATGCTGGTTTGCCCTTAGAGTTTTGGGCAGAAGCTGTTGACACTACAGTGTACCTGATTAACAGAGGACCCTCTACAGCTCTGGATGGTGGAATTCTAGAAGAGGCATCGACAGGTAAAAAGGTAGATCTCTCATTTTTCAAAGTTTTTGGTTGTGAAGCCTTTGTGCACATTGATAAAGAAAATAGAAAGAAGCTGGATGCTAAGTCTATGAGGTGCACATTTATTGGCTATGGCTCTGATGATTTTGGATTCAGGTTTTGGAATCTAGAAACTAACAAGATAATTAGGAGCCGTGATGTTGTTTTCAATGAAAAAGTGATGTATAGTGATCAGCTCAAGAAGTTGAATCAATCTGGGTAGAGCAATGGAGAATTGGACGAGGTGATGGTCCAAAATGAGCTTGCAGAAAAATTTAATCACAGAAAGGAAAACATAGAGACCGACATTGGCCAAGTAGGAACTGGTGTCGACATGACAGAAACCGATGTCGGTCATACAGAGACCGATGTCAGCAGAACAGAAACTGATGTCGGTCAAGAAGAATCGATGTCGGCCAATTACAGGCCTGGAAGTGACTGAGGTTGGTCACTGTCAGAGAATTTGGGTGGACAGCGTGTTGTGGATGAGTCTCAGACACCCATCAGGAGGTCAAAAAGGGTAAGTAAACCTCCAATTTGATATTCCCCTTCATTATTCTATTTATTGCTAACTGATGGTGGAGAACCAGAGAGTTTTCAAGAAGCAATACAGGTGGAGTCCAAGAATCAGTGGGAGCATGGCATGGTTGAGGAGATAGAGTTCTTGAGAGAGAATCAAACATGGGATTTCGTTGAGTTGCCAGCTAGTAAGAGGACACTGAAGAACAGATGGACCTACAGATTGAACGAAGTTGAGAATGGACAGATGAGATATAAGGCTAGTTGGTAGTGAAAGGATTTGCACAAAAGCCAGGTATTGATTTTGGTGAGATTTTTTCTCCTGTTGTTAAAATGACTTCTATACGGGTTGTATTGTCTTTAGTTGCTATTGAGGATTTGCATCTTGAGCAGCTTGATGTTAAGACAGCGTTTCTTTATGGATATTTGGATGAGAAAATATATATGAAACAGCGAGAAGGATTTGAGGTCAAAGGTAAGGAGAAGTTAGTGTGCAAATTGAAGAAAAGCTTGTATGGCCTCAAACAAGCTCCTAGACAGTGGTATTTGAGATTTGACAGGTTTATGACTAAGCATGGCTACAGTAGGTGTCAATCTGACCATTGTGTATATTTTAAGAGATTGGATAATGATAGATATATTATTCTATTGTTGTATGTAGATGGTATGCTGGTTGCAGGATCACACATGTAAGATATCTCTGAGCTTAAGGTGAAATTAGCTCACACGTTTGCCATGAAGGATTTGGGAGCAGCAAAGAAAATCCTTGGCATGAGCATTAAGAGAGACAGAAAAAATCACAGGTTGATTTTGTCTCAAGAGGATTATGTGAACAAGGTGTTGAAATGGTTTAATATGCAGGATGCAAAATCGATAAGCACACCTATGGCTAGACATTTTAAGTTGAATAAAGAACAATGTCCTAATTTACATGATGAGATAGAGTACATGAGTAGAGTTCCATATTCTTCCGCAGTAGGGAGTTTAATGTATGCAATGGTGTGTACTAGACCGGATATTGCCCAAGCAGTGGGAGTTGTAAGTAAGTATATGGCCAATCCAGGAAAGGAGCACTGGAAAGCAATTCAGTGGATCCTTAGATATCTAAGAGGAACCAGCAGTAGGCATTTGTGCTATGGAGGTTCAGATACTTCTCTACATGGTTATGTAGATTCAAATATGGCAGGGGATTTGGATGGCAGAAGGAGCACCATAGGATATGTTTTCACTGTTGGTGGAACGGCGGTTAGCTGGATATCAAAGTTGCAGAAGGTTGTTGCCTTGTCAACTACAAAAGTAGAGTATATTACAGTCACAGAGGCTAGCAAAGAGATGATATGGATGACACGGTTCATGGAAGAGCTTGGAAAGGAGCAAGAGAGTTGCAGATTATACAGTGATAGTCAGAGTGCAATTCATTTGGCTAAAAATTCAGCCTTTCACTCAAGAATAAAGCACATACAGCTTAAGTACCACTTCATAAGATAGGTATTGGAAGATGGTGAGTTGAAGCTGGAGAAGATCCATACAGATAAGAATCCTGTTGATATGTTAACCAAGCCAGTTACAAATGAGAAGTTGAATCTTCATTCAACTTCTATTGGTCTTCATGATTGAGTTGAAGATGGAGGAGCTAGAAGATGTTGCTGTACAGGTACTGGTGCAGCTGTTTATCTCCAAGTGGGAGATTGTTAAAGTGTAGAGCCTAAAAGCTTCACCAAGTGAGCAGATTTGTAGTTTGCAAGTTTACACAGTCACCGGCATCGGTCAGGAGCGACCGACGTCAGTTAGGAGCAGTTTAAGAGATGCCGGCATCGGTAGGGATCGGCCGACGTCGGTCACAGGCAAGCAGGCAGGAACCAGCGTCGGTTACCTGTGCGTCCAGAGAGCTATTTTTGAAGATAGAATCGAGTGTTTGCATGATGAGATTAAGTCATAGTCTTAAGTCCGTGTCTCTATTATTAGTAAGATTATTTTAGAGCCCTTGTTCAAGAGGCATAACTGTTAGTTGTAAATGCATGCTCAAGTATCCTAATTATTATATAATAGGATAATTCTTCTTAGCTTATTGTATGGTATGTTGAAAGAATAGTACAAAATTGTATAGGTGAATCATTCCAGGTTGTTGGAGTTGATTGTACTTGAGAGAGAGAGCTCTTGAGGGAAAGAGATCTAGAGAGAGATCTGTACATCTGAGAGAGGTGTGGAAGAAAGAAGTTTCTTCAATTGTATTCCTTCTGTAAAGAGTTTAATACAAGTTTTCAGGGTGGTTTCTTATATCTCTTGTTCTTTGCTATTTATCATTCTAGTTACTTATCATTCTGATTTAATTCTGCGTTTATTGCTTTCATAAGTGTAATCAAATTGTTGGTTGATCCCCAACAAGTTAGTTTTAGTTGCTATAACATGCAAATTATTATTAAGATAGATTTAAAATATTTTATTCAATAATTAGAAAAGTATGTTCACATGAAATTCTATTAATACATTGTAATTGATCTTTATTTTCAAGAAGAAGAAGGAGAATGATTCATATTTTTGGAAGAAGTAATTTTTATTTTTGCAACTCTTATCTCTTCTGTATTATGAATATTGCATATATTTGGCTATGATTTAATTTTATTTAAAAATTCTACATTTGGTATCAGAGCAGGTATTTTTCTTTTGGGTTAAAGATTTAGTAGTTGGAATTTTGCCAAAAAAAATTATCATGACAAATTCTAACTCCTTGCCCATTCCAGAATTTGATGGAAATGAGTATGATTATTGGTGTATCAAAATGATGACTTTTTTGATAGGAAAAGATTTGTGGGAGATTATTGAATCAGGTTATGTAGAGCCAGTTGATTGGAATACCCTCACAACAAATGATAAAATAGCTAAGAAGAAGAATGCTCAAATCTTATTTCATATTAAAATAGCTCTAAATAAGAGCCTATTTTCGTGAATTGTAGGAGCAAAGACAATAGAGGATGCTTGGAATACTCTAAAAGAAGCTTACCAAGGTAGTGATCAAGTCAAAGTTGTCAAGTTACAGACATTGAAGAGAGAATTCGAGAATTTAAAGATGTAAGAAGCTAAAAGTGTGAGTACCTATTGTGTCAGAGTAAAAGATGTGGTCAATAAGATGGCTACACTTGGTGAAATTGTGAACAATGAGGTTGTGATCAAAAAGGCATTGAGGACTCTCACACCAATGTGGAACCATGTTGCCATAATCATAGAAGAAAGTAAGAATTTGTTTACCCTTCAATTTGATCATTTAGTTGGATCTTTGATATCTCATGAAGAAAGATTGAGAGATTCATTTGGAGAAAGTGATCAGAAAGCTTTTTCCTCCAAATTACAAATCACAAAGAATGAAGATGCCAATAGTAGCATCAAAAGTAATCAAGTCCAAGGTAGAGGTCAAAATCAGAATTACTCAAGAGGAAATAGAGGCAGAGGTGGTTTTCGAGGAAGAGGTGGTTTCCGAGGAAGAGGTGGTTTCAGAGGAAGAGGTAGAGGCTGATTTGATAAAAGAAATATTTAGTGTTATCATTGTAACAGGTATGGCCACATAAATTATGAGTGTAGATTAAAAGAAGGTAATAATGGTAAAAGCGTTCATTATGCTCAAGAAGGTGATGAGAATCCTTCAGATAATTTATTTTTATCTTATGACAAAGCTGAAAATATTTCTAAAGATGTTTGGTATTTGGATTTGGGATGTTCTAACCACATGTCAGGGAATAAAAAACTTTTTTCTATAATGGATAAAAGTTTTAAATCCAAGATCAAACTTGGTGATGACAAATCATTGGAGGTTGCTGCAAAAGGAGCTATGGAAGTCCATACAAAATAAGGTATGAAGAGTGTTAAATAAATTTATTACACTCCAAATTTAAAGAATAATTTGTTGAGTGTTGGACAATTATGTGAGAAGAATTATAAAGTTGTATTTGAAAATCAACAATGTATAATTTATGAAAAGAATCAAGGAAATAGGGTGGTAACAGTTGTGCCTATGACAAAGAATAGGATGTTTCCATTGAAGTTTGGTGAACATAACAAGAACCTTGTCAATATGCCATATGAGGATACAAGTTGGTTGTGGCATCTCAGGTATGGGCATTTAAATTTTTATAGTTTGAAGATTCTAACATCAAAATCATTAGTTTCTGGTTTACCTAAGGTTGAAGAGCACAAGGAAGTTTGTGAAGGATGTGCTAAAGGAAAACATGCAACAGAGAAATTTCAAAAAGGTAATGCATGGAGGGCCCATTATCCACTCCAGTTAGTTCATTCAGACATTTGTGGTCTTATGCAGACAAAGAGTTTGGGTAAGTCATCATATTTCATTACTTTTATTGATGATTACTCATGACATTGTTGGGTTTATTTTTTGAAGACCAAAGGTGAAGCTCTTGACACATTCAAGAGGTTTAGAGCCCTTGTAGAAAATGACAAAGGGTGCAAAATCAAATGCTTAAGGACTGATCGTGGAGGAAAATTTTGTTCAAAAGCCTTTCATGGTTATCGTGATATGCATGGCATTAGAAGACAACTCACCACTGCATACACACCTCAACAAAATGGTGTAGCTAAAATGAAGAATTGTACAGTGGTGGAGATGGCGCAAAGCATGTTGCAAACAAAGGGATTAAGTAATTCTTTTTGGGGAGATGTAGTTGCTACAGCAGTATATATTCTCAATCAGAGTCCCACTAGTGCACTTAACAGGATGACTCCGTATGAAGCCTGGTATGAGAAAAAGCCAAATGTTAATTATTTCAATGTTTTTGGTTGCTTAGCCTATGTTCATATTCCTGATCAAAAGAGGCAAAAGTTAGATCCCAAAAGTGAGTCATGTATTTTTGTTAGATATAGTGAGGAAAGTAAGGCTTACAGGTTATATAATCCTCTCACTAATAAGCTTATTGTGTCAAGAGATGTGATTTTTTATGAAGGGGGAGTTTATGGTCATCAAAAAGGCCATATAGAGAAGTCAAAATCTATTTTAAATGAAGTTATTATGGATGATATTGATCATGGGCAGCCCACTAATATTAATATTCCACGTGCTACAAATCTACCAAATAACCCCTCATCTAGTTGTTCAATTCCAAGTGTAAGTCCATATTCAAGTCCTAGATCTGCAAGGAAGGTAAGAAGATTGAGTGACATATATCAAAGGAGTTCAAATCAAGCACATAAAGAAAATCCAAGAGGTGAGACACTGAATTTTGCTTTACTTACCAAGGCTGATTTTGAACCATCATGTTTTGAAGATGCATATACTAATGAGGTTTGGATGCAAGCAATGCAAGAAGAGATGGATTCTATTCACAGGAATGACACTTGGGAGCTTACAAAGCTTCTACATGACAAGAAGAAGATTGGCACCAAATGGGTCTACAAGACTAAGTGTAACAGTGATGGAAGTGTTGAAAGGCATAAGGCGAGATTAGTTGCTAAAGGATTCACACAAAAGTATGGCATTGATTATGAAGAGACATTTGCACCAGTAGCAAGACAAGAGACCATTAGAATGTTGATTTCATTAGCAGCTCAAAAGAATTGGAGCATCTATCATATGGATGTGAAAAGTTCCTTCTTGAATGGGTACTTAGAAGAAGAAGTATATGTGGAACAACCACAAGGTTTTGAAGTGCAAGGAAAAGAAAATCATGTCTACAAGTTAAAGAAGGCTTTGTATGGCCTCAAACAAGCACCAAGAGCATGGTATGCTAGGATTGATGGATATTTTCAAGAGAATAGCTTTCAAAGAAGTAAGAGTGAATGTACCCTTTACTACAAACAAGAAGGTAATGATATTCTGATTGTAAGTTTGTATGTTGATGACTTGTATATGGGTAGCAGTTCTATGATAAATGATGAATTCAAATTTTTCATGATGAATGAATTTGAGATGAAAGATTTAGGCCTTATGAAATATTTTTTAGGAATGGAGGTTTATCAAAGGGAGAATAAAATTTTCATTTGTCAAACAAAGTATGCTAAAGATATGTTGAAGAAACTTGATATGGTTCATTGTAAACCAGTCTCCACTCTAGTTGTTCATGGAGTTGTGTTGTGTAGAGATGATGGTGCTGAAAGAGTTGATGAGATAGTCTATAGAAGTATTGTCGGAAGTTTAATGTTTCTAATTCACACAAGACCTGATATTGCTTATTCAGTTTCACTTATTTCAAGGTACATGACAGAGCCATCAGAAATACATATGAAGGCAGCCAAAAGAATTTTGAGGTATGTGAAAGGCACTCTAGATTTTGGTATTCATTACCACACTTCTAAAATGTTCAATTTTGTTGGTTTTAGTGATTCTGATTGAGGAGATAGTTTGGATGACCGAAAGTCAACATCTGGGAATTGTTTTTATTTTGGTTCTGGTTTGATTACTTGGAGCTCAAAGAAGCAAAGTATAGTTTCCCTTTATTCTACAGAAGTAGAGTATGTTGCAGTCACTTCAGCAGGGACACAAGCATTATGGTTTAGAAAACTTCTTGAAGAAGTTGGAGAGATTGAAGTTCAGCCCACAGTTATTTTTTGTGGTAATATTAGTGCTATTAAATTTGGCCAAGAATCCAGTCCATCACAGCAGGACAAAAAAATTTGATTTAAAGCATCATTTTATCTGAGATTTAGTGCAGATGAAGGTAGTAGAATTGAAATACATCAACACTAAAGAACAATTGGCAGATATCTTCATGAAAGTAGTTGCAACATATCAGTTTTTGACACTCAGAGATCAAATTGTGAGCCCGCTCAGCATCAAGGGGGAGTATGTTGAAAAGTGATGCTAAAGTGTAGTTCACTCAGTTCTATTTTTAGACTATTAGTGTAAATTTAGTTTGCATGAATAGTTTTTTTGTGGAGCTAAATTTAGACAGTTAGTTAATTTTTAGTTAATATATTTTTAAGAAAAAAATAAAGCCTTAGAAAGGCTAGAGTTAGTTTTAGTTGCTATTACATGCAAATTATTATTTAGATAAATTTAAAATATTTTATTCAATAATTAGAAAAGCATGTTCACATGCAATTCTATTAATACATTGTAATTGATCTTTATTTTCAAGAAGAAGAAGGAGAATGATTCCAATTTTTTGAAGAAGAAGTATTTTTTATTTTTGCAACTCTTATCTCTTGTGTATTATGAATATTGCATATATTTGACTATGATTTAATTTTATTTAAAAAATTTAAAAGTAGCACGAGTCAAAAACAAGAAAGAGGATTTGGGGCTCTTCTAATTGTCAATGCTGAGAAGGTCCATTAGTGATTAGCCTCCTTCATGACTTTTTCCTTAAATAAAAAACTCTATAAAATAAATAAGGCATGACAACTCAAGATGCTAAAGTCAAGCTGACCATAGAGTTTGATCCATGGTGCCCCGCCTACTATGTCATATGGTGCCTTTGTGGCGAGTTGTGGTTTAAAGAATAAAATGAATGTGTATTGAAGGGTTATTGGAGTTCTAATGTCACTTTTTAGAATCTTCAATAGGGATCTTTGGGTTGGATATGGAGACAGTGGGATTGGACAGCCTTGTTGAGGCGGCGGTGGACTGCAATGTGGAGGCAAGGAAATGGGATGGCCTTGTTAAGGAGGAGGCTGACTGTAATGGAGAGGCAGTGTAATTGGACGTACCTGCTGCTGACGAGGCGGCGGATTGCGATGTAGAGGTAGTGAAACTGGACAGACCTGCTGCTGACGAGGAGGCAGACTGCGATGTGGAGGCAGAGAACATGTCCTGGGTAATACCAACCTCCTTCATGAATGCAGGTTTTATTTGTCTTACGTCCCTCAACAATGGGGAACTACTGCCAAGCATTAATACAACATTCAACATGGACGGCCTCTTTGTTGGAGAATCCAGCGCGCACACAAGGGTGATGTTTATCACTCTTAACACCTTTTCTGCATCGAACCCTCCCTCCAACCTTGGATCAACAATACCCAACTCTTCATTTCTTTGGAATAGCCTCCACGCCTGTAACAATAAACTTGTTTAGCACTGGAACATTGATGTTTCTAATAAAAAATCAAACCTGGAATCAGAGACGTACCCAATGCAGTAGAAATTGCATATCAGCTGGAAGGCTGGTTTGTATACACTTTCTACCGCTAATGATCTCTAAAACAACCACTCCGTAGCTGTACACATCGGCTTTTTCTGTCAATTGACCATGGACTGCACATTCTGGAGCCGTATAACCTCTGCATTGCAGGAGATAGAGATTGATTAATTTCCAATTTTATTTGATCTAAAACACTAAATAGAAGAGGGTTCATCCGGAACTAAATATTCCTACAGTGTTACCCCGACCCTAGTACTGCGATGGGTTCTATCACGAGGGAAGAGTCTTGCCAATCCAAAATCTGCAATTTTAGGCTGGAGTTTGTCGTCTAACAGAATGTTGGCAGCTTTAATGTCCCTGTGTACAATTTGAACATGAGAATGCTCGTGTAGATAAGCCAGACCTCGAGCTGTACCTAATATGATGTCGAAGCGTGCTTCCCAACTTAGGCAAATTCCTTCTTTCCCTGCAATATTCATCTCAAAGTAGTATATTATTTCCTTGCTTAATCATTCGTCGAACCGCAGCAAAAAATTGCTTTTTAAACTTTATGATGAAAAACTATATTTTGATGTTTAATATCTGCTAACCGCGAGAAAACTTAATTAAATGCTGTTTAGGATCCAAACCGAATATATGTTTGTCGAGGCTTCGATTTGCCATGTATTCGAACACGAGGAACCTTTGGTTTTGTAGTGTGCAGCATCCAAGCAACGTAACCAGATTCTGATGACTCACACCTCGGATAAGTTCCATTTTTGTTAAGAATTCAGCAGTGGCTCCACTTGACTCACTTGCAAACAACCTCTTCATAGCTATTTCTCTCCCGTCCGCCAGTGTTCCCTGAAAATTCTCAAATATTTCAGCCGGCAGTCAAATTAAAGCGAGGGGTACATTGACAATAACTGAGCAGATAATTGTTGGGTACCTTATAAACCTGGCCGAAGTCCCCTTCACCAATCTTATTCTTGGAATCGAAAATTTCAGTTGCGACCCTAAGGTCTTCATAATCAAACCACGCAGCTCTTTCCCCCAGTTCTAATTCCTCGCCTGCCAAGGGTTTTGTCAGCCGAAAGTATCATTAGAAAATGGAATTGGAAGTCACCTGGCTGATCTGTCATGTGCCATTTAATCTGAAAGTTGCGCTGCCTAAGTTTGGAAGAGGCAAAGAAAGCAGCCACCCTCAGGAGAACTACTCCAATAACTCCTAATATAATGGCCACGGTCTTCGATTTTGATCCTCGGGATAGGTTTATTGCTGCCAAATTATATCTGCAAACGTTATAATTCAACAAGGAAAGATGAATTAATTGCCTCTTTGAAATTTTGCTAGAAATTTACTTACCGGCAATTCCATTCGAAGAGAAGAAAGGATTTGTGGCGTATCGCAAATAGCAACCGGCTTCGAGGACTTGTGTTGCAGTGTTTTTCACACCAAGAAGGTCTCATAGAAAATGAAACTTTTGCTCAGTGAATGTCTTTGTGAAGATGTTGGCAATCTGTTCAGAAGTGGCACGATACTGCAAGTGGATGACTCCATGTAACAATTTGTGGATGAAGTGCATGTGGATCTCGATGTGTTTGGTCCATTGCCATTGTATGGGATCTCTACAAACCTTTAGTGTACTCTGATTGTCACACCAAATGACAGTCAGACGATGAAAGAGGATACCAAGCTCAGTTAGGAAGTGTTGCAGCAAAATGACTTGAATGGTAACGTTGGCTACACCTCCATATTCAGCCTCTGTTGATGATAAAGCAATGGTAGATTGATTCTTACTTGACCAACAAATGGGCCCTGATCCCAAACTAAGAACATATCCTAAAGTGGACTTGTGATCAATGTTATCACCAGCCCAGTCAGAATCAGTGTAGCCAATGAGATCCAAAACACAACTTGCTGAATAATGAATCCCATAGCAAATGGTTCCCTGGGCATAGCAAAGTATACGCTTTGAAGCCTTCCAATGTAGCTCATGTGGCTCTTGCATGTATCTAGAAACAACCCCCACTGCATATGAGAGATCTGGATGAGTGTAAGTGAGATAAAGAAGACTCCCCACAATTTGACGATAGTTTGTGCAATCAACCAATGGTGTATCCTTGCCATCTTCAAGCTTGACCCCTGATAGGAAAGGTGTGACAGCTGACTTACAGTCAGTCATGTGAAACTGAACCAAGAGATCTCGTGCATACTTATTAGTTCAAAATCCTTACTATCTAAGATGTTTCTTTTTTCACTTGAGGATGTGATGATCAGAACATTGTATTATTCATAAACATATAAAATTTTATCATATTGAATAGATATTGATTCAATAAATTTCCCATCCTTATTTTCTCCCACTACAACAGGCTACTCCAAAATAAACCTTGTGTCATTCTCTTCTTCTACATTCAAGATATATCTTCCATCGAACTCCAAACCATAGACTATTAGAAGTTCTATATAAGAATGTTTCCACAAAATTGGTTCAACTTTTATTTTTATAAGAGAAGGATAATCTGAAGATAAATTACCAATATTAAAACACCTAAAACACCTAAATGGTAGCCCTTCATATTCTAATGACTATCTCCATACTTTATCCTCTACTATTAGATATATGGAGGCCAAAAGATCTAGTGTTATATCAATGAAGACTAAAATTTTAGCAAATGTGGCATGAGAAAATAAATTAGTGGTTGAATCTATCTATATGAATTTACTGATGTACTTATCAATAGCACTAAAGTAAAATTTACCCCATAAATGAAGGGGAAGATGTGGGAGGTAGATCTAAATAGGTTTAGAAAAAAAATTATTAGAAATGGGATTGAAATTTGGATCACAAGATTTTATAAACAGTTGGTTTTGACTCCAACTCTACTGATTCTCAATAATAAGATCTTTATCCGAAGAAAGGAGAAAAACAACAGTAAAAAAACCTTTGTAAAAGGATAAATTTCTAATTTACTTTTCAAAATTGGTTTTCATTGTAAGGAGATCTACTCATTTAGATCCTAAAGATTGGAGCAATTTTTTTTGAAATGGCATATGACTCCTCTTCTAAGATAGTAATCTTTGTTTACCAGGACCAAGTTGAAGGCATCATTTTCTAGGTTGAGAGAGAGAATAATATAAGCCAATTTTAGGGGTTGACATTTGAGTTTTTTAGAGGATTTGTGACTTCCTATGAAAAATATTTATCTCTCTTAGACTCCTCCCCACCAACCATTGACTTATATGTCAACCCAAAATTAAGAGGATTTGTAGGGGTAGATATAACACTTGCAACAAATGGTACCTTGTGCAAATCACCACCTGGACTATCATGAAGAGGATAGAGAGCCCTATCAAGAAATCCAAACACAAAATTAATATTAAATGACAACCATAAAGCCTCCAAAAATAACCCAACATCTTGAAGATCATGAAGATTTGCATGTCCATTTCCCATCATAATAGTAGAGAAGTCATAGAAACCATCACTAATAGGATCACTACTAAACCCAAATTTGGATGCAAGAATAAGGTTTGGGTGGGAACCAAAGGAAGACAATTTTGAAAAAAAATAAGTTGGTTGGAGTGATCAGAAGCCATGGATTAAAAAATATTATTGACCTGACCAACCTTATATTGATGACACAAACATTCTATCTTGCCCAGAATGCTTAAAATATACTTATCTCACACCTCTACAAGTTTTGAACCTATGTTTGCTCTCTTTCTTCCTAAACACTAACATTCAGGTTAGATAGTAGTGTCAACATTACCATCCTATCCTAGCACAAGTGTCTAGTTTCCTACAAGTTATGTAATATATAAATTAAATGTATCATAATGGTCAACTTAGGTGTTTTAATGTGAGGTATCCCCTGAAAGGATTGGTATAAATATAATATCAACCCTCACTCATTCCTCACCTAATAGTCATACAAAAAGAGTACTAAATAAATACTCAAGTTACCAAAAGCTTTCCTATTCTACCCTATTCTGATATCAATCAAAAGAATAACCCAACTCCATGTCTGAAGTACTAAAGGATTTTTAGGTTAGCTCAACATCATATACCCACTAACTCGTTTCTCCCCAAGGTCACATTGAAGATGCAAAGCTAAGGTTTTCCCATTTCATGAGGAATGATAGTCCATGACCTAGATTTGAATACACTAGAGTCAAATTGCAACCAAAACCAAAATCATTTAGGTAGTCCCATCTAATTTTAGTGCATATTCCATATAGGACATTAACATTGAACCTAGATACTAGTGTCGACATAATTGTCCCAGAGTGATGCAAGTGTCTAGAGAGCTAGAGCCACTAGATCTAAAATTTGATAATTGATCTAGAGTTTAATTCCTACATACTTCTTATTTGTACCAAATATATCACTCTATTAACATAAAAAACAACTTAAAAAAACGTAAAAAAAAAACTAAGTATTTATTTTTATATCATTTATATATCTAGTATAGTTTTACTTTCTATTAATATTTTATCTCAATTTAATAAATTTAGTATATCCTACATCTGAGTTTAGAACATTAATTGGCCTCATGTAGATTTGAGATTCACCTTTGTGCCCTATAATTTCTATATCCTTAACCCTTTTACCCAATTAAGGATAACCTATTATCCAAATAAGGTTTAAACAATATGCTTGGAATTTTACAAGGAGAGTTCTTAGAGAATTATCTAGACTTTGATTTACATGTGCACTATCAGAGGATGAAAACATGTGAAAATAGGTCTAGAAGAAATCGTAAAGAAACCCTATATTGTTTTGACCATCAGAGAAATTATGTAATTTGACAAATATATTTGGGTTAATATTAGTATATTAAGGTTAAATATTAGTCATTGATGACTCCATTCCATTTAAAATAGAAATGAGTAATTTCAAAGTAAGACCAACATTTCAAACAACAATAGTACAAAGCCCTTCATTTAATCTTGATGACCTTTATCTCATAAAATGGGATCCAAATGGTAATTTAGAACCATGTCTATGATCATTAAGATGTAAATTGATAGTAGTGTATAACCACCATACTCATTTCCATGATTGGGTATATATAAATCTATAAAATGATGAGAAAGTTTCAAGGAAGATGCAAGCTTCATGGATAATTATTTCACATCCAAGATAGTATCATTCATAGGAGATTGAGTAGATGCCATATGCATCTACATCTCATCATGTTTCACCTCATACAAATCCCTATCTCAATAAAAAAATTCTAAAAGAAAACCCTTCATCAACCTCTCAAAGGGTGATTTTACCTCTAAAGGTAACATACTTCCCTTCTCCACATATTATAGAAGTTGTTGATAATCCAAAATTTGTAATATATAGACTTGTAACCAAAAATATAGATTAGTTCTTATAGAATCATCATGTTTCTACTTCCAATCCTACATTAGAGGGTGCACCATTTTAAACCCTTGTTTCAATACTTAAAATTGAATTCTTAACTCTTATTACTACCATAGGAAACTATCCTAATTAATAATGTGTATATTAGGTATTTGGCCTCTAATATAATCACCCAAGCATTTAGACTTTAGTTACACAATTTTTGAACTAGTCCAAGTCTACCATTCAATCATAGGTTGTCTCATTATCTCATGGACCAAATTTTTACTCCTCCTTTGAATACTCTAGTAGCATTGGATAAACAAGTCCCACTATAGGTTAAATAGATTCCCTCACAGCTTGAGCCTCTTTTACCTCAAGATTCACTATGAATAGTGAACCCATTAAACATATTTCTAACTTTAAGGGTCAATGTCATTTCTGCATTGCCTAGTGTTATTAGTCATGTCATGTCTAGACTAGAGGAGCCCAAAAGGAAGTAAAAACTTACCTCTATTAGAGATGCATAATAAACCTCTATAATGTCAATTTATATCACCCCTTTAGTAATATATACTATCCATACCACTACCCATTTATCCCCTACACCTAAATCCAACACTACATTAATTCTTTATGACCTTACTTTCACCATTCCATTAGTCACTTCCCTTCCTACCATATCGTCCACCTTGGCTACAATGCCTATAACTTATATTTTTTATCTACCATAAGAAGAGGGAAATTGGATATAATACCTGCAACTTGCCAAGTATCAAAGGCAAGAAATTATTATAGTTGATGAAAATGAGGCTAAATTATATTCTCAAAAGGGTTACAAGGAGAAATCTAATGAAATGGTAAAATCACACTTTATGTGACATAGAATAATAGTTATTCACATTCACTATAAATAGAAAGAGTAGGCGATGATAACAAGAAAAATTTGAATAGGACCCTGACTCTATAGTAGTGATAATTAGAGAGATGGAAAATAAAGTTATCTAAGGTATGAAATAGAAAATGATAAGACTGGACACACATTCTAAGGCCATGTTTATTGAGAGCATCATTGAATAAGTTGAAAATGCATTAGATTCATTATAATAATTATTGATCATAATTTTTGAAGCCAAGATTAAGATTTTTCCTTTATAAGAAAAGGTCAAACTATATCAATAGCACATTACTAAGATGGAGACCAAGCTACAAAATATGACTAATGTAATAAAAATAATATGTTTCCACATCTAAATCATATGCAATTATTTGATATTGGTACTTTTTAAAATTTATTGATGTATATGATAAATTATTTTCATGAATGAGTGGACAATATGAGCATTGTTATCATCTCTATTAATAGATCAACATGGAAAATTTTGGACTTTTTTAGCGAAGTAAGTATTATTTCATTATTATTTTTATATAATCAACCTATACCCATTAAAAAATCCACTCCCTAGTTGATCACCTTCATGTCTAATTTAAAAAATAAAGTTTTAGAGGTAAACCATGGAGGAAGTGACAAAGTCATCAACTTAGTCATTTATTCCAAAGAGAATAATGAAAGATCTATTGAATTAAAAGAATCCTTTAATAAGTTATATTTTTAAATCATGTAGTGATACTAACTATAGAAAATTCATTTTTTAGAGTCATAAGCATGTGCCCTTTCTTTTCAAATTCAACAAGTGATTTATTCTAAAACACTAGATAAGGCCCAACAATCTAGGAAAATGAAAACTAGTTTTGGTTGAGTGTTGCTTAAAAAAAAGTTAAACTTATAACATGGCATAGCTTCAACATAATTGTATAAAATTTATATTTAATATTATCATACCATGTATATTTCTAGGTGTGCCAATGCCCATATAAAAAACCTATTTATATACTTTGTATTCATCTCTTTTGAGATGAAGATTTTATGCAATAAAAGATCATAAATTATTTAAAGAGTTCAGTGAATTATGTTGTTTTAGATTTCTCAATTTATATGTGATGGATGATATGTTTTAACTACATTGATCAGTATAAGAAATCCATATGTGTGTAATTCAAATTAGTTAAATCAATTTTTTAACTAGTTTGGATATTTTTGTGACTAAAGCTTTTGCTATAACATTGATCTTGTGAATGAATGCGCATACTAAGATAGTTATCATAATGTAAAATATGAAAATTAAATGTCACATAAATTGGATTACATTAAATTTTCCTTAAATTAATAGTTGTATCCATTTAAATTTGAGTAATAACTAGAATTGAATGAATATTGGCAAATTTTCATAATGAGTTTAATAAATTTGATCTATTTAGAAAATATGTCCCTACCAACTTATAAAACCTTACTTTATTCCATACCTTTCTCTTTTATATTATACTTATTTCAATCAAAAAAAATCTTTATACACTAGCATCATTATGAATATACATTCTTAGTATAGTTTAGTCTGCGAGTTAGGTTGAATATTCATTCATAGGGAAAGTTTTAAGGATATATTAGAGACCATATCATTTAGTCATTATTCCAATAATTGGATATTTATAAAAATAAATATCTACAACTAATGCTCTATGTTACTTTTATGACTCTAAAATGATAGGATGAAAACCCACCAACCTATTGAAGTGGGACATAAACCTACATCAATAGATTAGCTAGTGCTAGAAGGAGGGACCATAATTTGTATCATTCTTAAGTCCCTTATCAATTTGGGTTAATCTAATTTTGAGATGTTTTCAAGACTAACTAGGTCAAATTTTAAATCTAGATTGATTCTTCTTTAACCATTAGAATTATATTAGAATGCTATATTTGATAAAGCAACACCCAAACTCTCAGACACCCAATTGAATTCAAATGTTTTTCCCAATTTTAGACCATTTTCACCAATGGAATGCATGGAATGAATACTAATAAATATCATATGAAACATTCATGAACTCCTAAGGAATCATGAAATATATATCCCTCAATTAGATCTAGATGGAAATAAAATAGCAGAAGAGTATATTACCTGTTTAAATCATCTCTTAAACTCTTGAATTTATAACATAAAAATGTTATTTATTAATGTTTTATATCTCATTGCAAAATGATGCTTATGATTGTTTCACGTATTTACCCTAGGAATTGATCCTTGATTAGTAATTTTGAAACTAATTTCTTGGCACAATTTGGAAAAGTAACATATCCCAACATCTTATATCAAAAAATTTATAGTATGAGGAGAGAATCCCATGAATCAATCAAAAAATTCAATGTAAGAATCAAAATATGCACCCACAAATTTATGATCTGTATTGACTCAATGCTTGTTTGTCCCTTGAGATGTAAAAACAGACATTGAATCTAATGACTATTATGTTTGTAATATGATTTGAATAAATACATGATCTATCACAATTATATTTCAAATCTATAAGTATAAAAATAAATATAAACCCCTAATTTATTATTAAAAAATGAATCCAAATATACTAATGCAATCCAACTCCAAATGCAAACTAAAATATCCATTTACTTAATCTTCCTCTAATCACTAATGTGCTACCATTGAGATAAGTTTCCCCAAATTAATACCTTAGATTTCTAAATGATTGAACTATAATGTTAAATCAAAATCAAGCATTGATTACTATTATTAATAATTATTAGTTTTTTATCAAATTTGGAAAGGTGGGAAATATATTTCCTAATGATATAAACTAATATTCAAAATCAAAGTATTAAAAATATGTAATAAATGAAATTAATTGACTTAAAACTATGTTAAATATATAAACTTACTAAATATCTAATGCAAAAAGAGAAATATAAAATTAGCTGAAAAAATGGAGATGTAGACTATTCATGGATCTAAGATTGATAGGTTGGTTGTGTACAGAACTAGAACATGAGTTGTTAGGGTTATTAGATAATAGAATTATGACTGGACAACATTATGGGGCACTGTTATCCATAATAAGAACTAGTGTTTTACAAAGATCAAGGTTATGATATTTATGGGTTATGTTTTCCTTTAACTTTTTATTTTTTGGAATGTGTGGAAGATTTTAATTTGATACAAGGGCCATTGTATGACTCTTTATTCTGATTAAAATTATAGTTGAATGATCTAGGAAGATGAATGCAATTACAAAACAAAAATGGGTTAGCAATTGAATTTGGGCATGACCTAAAAAACCCCTATTTTGATCTATATCTACATACCAATACTTTTAAGATGGATCAATTTCCATGTAGTTCTCCCATGCCTATGGTGGTGCGTGAAATACTGATGAAATATGCTAGATGCTAGCGTAAAACTAGTGTGATTAGGTGCTTCAATTATGATTTATGACCTTATAGATGTTATCAAACTTTATCTCAATTCTAATAGGTAAGTGAGTAATCACAATGAGAATAAATAGTGAATTTTATCTCAATGTGCAATTATAATCCTGGTGTCTTTTTATGTATTAGACTCTTATGTGTAAAATGATTTGAAAGTGTGTATTTATAGTGATAAATAGGTATTCCTTCAAATATGGTTTAATAAAATTATGTTTTAACACTTATATAAGTTTGAATTTTGTAAATTATCCATTAATGGGTGGGAGGATGCTTTTGGTAGATTCAAATGTAAGAATGAAGTCTATACACAAAAGAGATATTGAGATGAAAAGACTTAAAAAAAAAACTATGTATTCTTTGTAGAAAATAAACACAAATTCATTTCCTTAATTTCACTTAAGATTCCTAATTTAAGTATTTTAGAGTTAACCTGCTTTTAATTTATTTATTTACATAATAATTATTTAATAATAATGATGGTAGAATTATAATATTACTGTAGTAATTTTATTTTCTTTAAAATAAAATTATATATTTACAATAGAATATATAGTGAGTGAATTAAATTTATTGTTATAGTAATTTTATTTACCTCTAAACAAAATAGTTTAATTATTATTATTTTTTATTTGGACTTATAATTATTTAATAATAATGATGGTAGAATTATAATTTTATTGTAGTAATTTTATTTTCTTTAAAATAAAATTATATATTTACTAGTGATTGAATTAAATTTATTGTTATAGTAATTTTATTTACCTCTAAACAGAATAATTTAATTATTATTATTTTTTATTTGGACTTATAATTATTACACTATCTAGGAGCTATAATAGCATGAGAATATTATCATTTAATTATTTAAAAGTCAAAAATAAAACATTTTAATTATTTCAAAGCTGGCATAATTAAAAAAATAAACATACAATTTTTTAGAAAAAAAGGGTAAAAAAATAGGGTAACATTATAATTAATAAATAAATAATCATATTACTACATCATATTTATTATCATGTCATATTTATTAATAATCACAATAAGTTAATATATAAAATATTACATCATAATAAATAAATAAATAGACAATATAAAAATAATCATAATTAATTTATAGGTGATATAAAAAATTTATTGCATAATATTTATAAATAACATAATATATAGATTTTATCACATTATAATTATAATTAATTTATATTATAAAAACTTTACTGCATTATATTTTTAAATAATTATAATTAATTTATAAATAATATATTGAATTTACCACATCATATATCATAAAAAATATTATCATATTATAAAAAATATTATAACATGATAATAAATAATATATAGATAAAGATAACTAATTTATACATAATATATAGATTTTACTAATCATATTTATAAATATTAATAGCAATAAAATTGTAATTTTTAGTATATATATATATATATATATATATATATATATATATATATATATATATATATATATATATGTATGTATTTATGTATGTATGTATATATGTATGTATATATATATATATATGTATGTATATATATATATATATTCATCACGGGGAGGTTCCCTATAAGTATGAATGGGTTATACTTATAGGGAACCTCCCCGTGATGTATATATATATATATATATATATATATATATATATATATATATATATATATATGCTAATCTACTATAAATAAGCTGAAAATAACACTCAAGGGTAGGATAACATCATCCATCTCTCTTTTTTCAGAGATGATGTTCACAAATCAAAGGGGAAATCCTAATGAAATGACAGAAGGCACTCATCTTCTTTCAGAAGTGTTGTTCAGCAAACAACAAGAACCTTTCAGGTAGTGACAAGTAACTGTAACAGGGCGCAGTAACACAGCAGGATGAAATGTAGCACAAAGTCTCCACCTCAACTGCCAAAGAGTGAAATACGAAGGATAATGAGGGCACAAAGTCATCCCAAGATCCTTTACATAGAAATAGAAAACTGGACAAACTAAAGACAATTGTGGCAACACAAAGTCTCTCCACAATTGGCTTCAGGACACCTTCCTGATTACTTTCACTAATTCTATTTATTTAATTAAATGGACAAAAAATGTATTAAGGAAACAGACATAATAAAAATTTCTCCAACAACCAAGCTATTCCAGCATAAAGTCTGAAAAGTCACTTGTTTTCTTATTCAAATAACAAAATATGATCAACATTCTGAGCTCAAAGTCTCAATAATGCCTTTCAATTTGGGTAGAGTTTTGTTTTTGATAACAAAGAGAGATCTTCTAAAACAATAAGAGAGACTCCAATATATAGTGCTCCAAGAAAGACTTGGGCACTTTGTTTCACAAAAATGATGACCTATGATACATTCAATGCTTTCAATGCATTTTAAATTCTATCCATGGGCTATGCTGGAATCAGGCGTCAGTCTTAAATATGGGCCACCTAATGTGTTTCCTGATGTGTGCACAGCAGTTCACTCTACTCAATGCAAAAAAATAGGCCACACCATTGAATATTCATGCTCTCTGATGTCTACCTGGTGGACTACTTTTCTTTTTAGAAACATATCCCATGTGCGGATATTTCTAATCCTTCTTCATCGTTCCCCCTTTCCTGGCTGTATTTTACCTTTATTTGTGTGGTTTGAGCTCTTGGGCTATCTCTTTGGCCAGTCGCTAAATTTATTTACAGGGTCTATGCTTAAACCTACAAGAATAAATAGTTATTTCATTACCATAAATTTGACGTCTTAGGGTCTGTCATTGTTTGAAAGACAACGGCTAGTTGGTTGCCCTAAATTTGATGGCTACGGGCCCATCATCCTCCTTAGAAATTATTTCGTGTCTTTCTCACTTGATTTGGCTACTTTCCACTGATCTCAACAAGTAACACGTGGCACCTTCCACTGTGAAATAGGTGAGGACACGTGTGTTAGGTTGTGGAGCTAAAAGCTTCAACTATGCAGACATGAAGAAAAGGTTGTTGAAGTCCCAAAAGCACCGGCGTCGGCAGTATGACTGACGTCGGTCATGATCAATTCAAAAGGCAACCAACATCGGCAGGGAGTCGACCGATGTCAGTCAGCACCAGGCAGACAGGGACCGACGTCGGTCACCTGTGTGTTCCAAAACTATTCATTGCACAAACAGTTAGTTTGTTGAACTGAGTGTTTGCATGTAAAGGCTACTTCGAGTCTTGAGCTACATGGATAATTATAGTAAATTAAGAGTCTAAGTTATTGATTAAGTCTGGGATCTATATATAGACCCATTGGCATGTATTATAATTATGAGCTGAAAAGGAAGGCAAGGAAGATCCTTCCATTGTAAGATCATTGAGTTGCAGGTTGTTGCAAGCTCATAAGAGATCTACATGTGTAAGTATGATCTGTTGAATTGTAGGTTACAGGTTCATGGGAGATCTACTTGAAGTACTTTAGAGTGCTTGGTGTACTGACAGGGTTATTACTGACTGGTTGGAGAGGTGAACACCAATTCTATGTGTGAGTTGTGTGGTGGGACCGTTTTTGTTAGGAGAGTGAACTTTTGAAGAAGAATTACTGTACACTTGAGATGTGGGAAGCCTCTAGAAGGTGGGAGAAGAAGTGGCATCTTCTTTATTGTATTCTTTTCTGTATGAGTATTAATACAAGATTGTGTATTGTCTCTCATATTCTGTGTTATTTGTGAATTCTAGTTACTTATACTTCTGGTTAATTTTGCATGTTTAATTGCTTGTATTTGGTAATCATATTATGCTCTTTCTGAGGAGCAAGATCCTAACAAGTGGGATCAGAACAAGTGTGTTGTTCTTGGATTCCCTGACAACTGGTATCAGAGCTTTTAGGTTGGGATACTAACAGGTTGGATTAGATCTGGTTAGTGTGTGTTGATTATAGATTACTCACAGGGGTTTCTATTTGAGTGGGAGTAGAGCAATGGCAGAAGATAGTAAGCTACGAATGGAGAAGTTTAATGGCAAGAACTATCAATTATGGAGGATGCAAATTGAAGATTATCTGTATCAGAAAGATTTGTACTTACCGTTGGGTGGGGTTGATTGCAAGCCCCGAGATATGAAGGATGAAGAATGGGAGGTTCTTGATCGGAAGGCTTTGGGATCTATAAGGTTGAGTCTTGCATCATCTATGATTTCCAACTTATCTCAAGCTAAGACAACGATAGAGTTGATGAAATCTTTGGCAAATTTATATGAAAAACCCTCAGCTTCGAATAAGGTATATCTTATGAAGCAATTATTTAATTTGCAAATGTTGGAAGGTGGATCTGTACATAGTCATCTTAGTGATTTCCATGGTTTGGTAAACCAGTTAAATTTAGTAAATATTGTTTTTGATGATGAAATTAAGGATCTCTTAATCTTATGCTCATTACCTATAAGTTGGGAAAGTTTGGTAATGGCAGTTAGTAATACTGCATCTACTTCAAAAATCTTAAAAGTGGATGATATTGTGAGTGTAATCTTGAATGAAGAAATTCGCAAGAAAAGCACAAGTGAATCATCAGGAAATGCTTTGAGTGTGGAAGGTAGGGGAAGGCAAAGAGAGAAGATCGAGCGTGGGAGATCAAGGTCAAAGATAGGCAGGAGATCAAGTCCAGGTATAGTAGAATAACCTGTTGGAAATGTGGAAAGCAAGGGCACTTAAAGAGAGATTGCAAGTTGGGTGAAGATTAGCATGAAGGACATGAAGAAGAAGCAGATGTTGTGGATTATGTTGCACAGGATGCTCTGGTATGTTCTTTGGATAAAGTAGAATCTTGGGTTTTAGATTTTGGTGCCTTTTTTCATGCATCCCCAAATAGGGAATTTTTTCATGAGTATGTCCAGGGAGACTTTGGAGAAATTTGTTTAGGGGATGGTAAGCCTTGTCAAATGGTTGGCAAAGGGAAAGTGAAGCTAAAATTGCAGATAGGTAACACATGGGTGTTGAAGGAGGTTATGCATGTCCTAGTTTTGGAGTGGAATTTAATTTCTGTTAGAAGTTTGGGTGATGAGGGTTGCACAGTAACTCTCACAGCAGACTCTTGGAAGGTTACCAAGGGTGCACTTGTTGTAGCAAGAGGTAATAAAGTAGGTACACTTTATCTATCTACTTGTATTACTAATTCTCTTTCTGGGTTATCTACTTCAATTGTAGATTCAAAGATGTGGCTTAATAGGCTTGGTCACATGAATAAGAAGGAGATGCATGTTCTTGAGTCAAAGGGTATGAATCGAGATTTCTGTATGCAGAAGAAGAAAGTGTCATTTCTTGAGGAATTCGATGTTCGTGACAAGAGAAAAAAAGCCTTGGTTTTCAAGGAGAAGGTGACGGACAGAGATCAGTGGAAGGGGTTGAAGAATTTTGAGCAAAGCAAGGGTGATTTGGATAGGGTTTTGATCCAAAAAGAGCTCGCGAGTAGAAGTCAGTTCTCACAAGAAAAACACAGAGACCGACGTCGGCTAGAAAACCGGTGTCGACGTCTAGACAGGGACCGATGTCGGCTATGTGCAGCCCGACATCGGTGACTCAGGGGCAGATAAACACCAGCATCGGCAAGGGGGAACCAACGTCGGTGATGAGGCAGTCATAGGGAACTGACATCGGTTGGGTGCAAACTAAGATGTGACCGGCATCGGTCACTGAGATGAATTTTGGGCAGACAGCAAGTTGTCAAGGAGTCTCAAGTACCCATATGGAGGACTTAAAGGGTATGTAAGCCTCAAATTCGTCATTTCCCTTTTTTACACTACTTGTTGCTCACTTATGGTAAAAAACCAAGAAGTTATTAAAGAAGCAGAGCAGGTAGATCTAGGAAATAGTGGGAGCTTGGCATGGATGAAGGATGTGATTCCTTGGAGAAGAACCAAATAGGATTTTTTGGTGGAGTTGCCAGCTGGAAGGAAGCACTGATAGACGAATGGATTTTTAGGATGAAGAAGAGTGGAAATGGATACGTGAGACAGAAGGCCAAGGTATATGGTCTTGAGTAAGCTGCAGGGCAATGGAGGTTTGATCATTGTGTTTTTCTTTACTAGGTTGGATAATATTAGCTACATTATCCTATTACGGTATGATGTGCTTGTTGCAGGGTTACATATACAGTGAGTTGTTGAACTAAAGGTAAAGCTAGTTCAGAGGTGTGTCATGAGGAATCTAGGAGCAGCAAGATTCTTTGGCATGAGTGTGTTCTAGGGACATGGAAGGTCATAGGTTGACTTTGTTTCAGGATGATTGTGTGAGACCAGTTAGCACGCTGATGGTTGGACAGTTCACAGAATAGTGTCTTGATTCACATAATGAGGTTAAGTGCATGGTATGTACTAGACCTGAGTTTTTCCAAGTAGTGGGAGTTGTCACAAGTTTGGAGCCAATCCGAGAAAGAAGCATTGGAGGGTAGTTTAGTGGATTCTTAGAGGGACCAGCAGTAGGTGCACATGCTTTGTAGGGTCAAGTTATTTTCTACATGGGTTTGTAGATGCGGATGTGGTAGGTGATTTGGATGACATGAGGTGCACCACAGGACTTGTGGTGGTTGGTCTTCAAGAGTGATTTTGAAGAGGGATACAAAGCCAAGGGAACAAACTAGATGATGTACAGGTACAGGTATAGTTGCAGCTATTTATCTCCAAGTGGGAGATTGTTAGGTTATGGAGCTAAAAGCTTTAACTATGCAGACATGAAGAAAAGGTTGTTGAAGTCTCAGAAGCACCGGCATCAACTGTATGACTGATGTTAATCATGATCAATGCAGAAGGCAACAGGCATTGGCAGGGAGTCGACCGACTTCGGTCAGCACCAGGCAGACAGGGACCGACGTCGGTCGCCTGTGTGTTCTTGAACTGTTTGTTGCACGAACAGTTAGTTTGTTGCACGAACAGTTAGTTTGTTGAACTGAGTGTTTGCATGTAAAGGCTACTTCGAGTCTTGAGCTGCGTGGATAATTATAGTAAATTAAGAGTCTAAGTTATTGTTTAAGTCTAGGATCTATATATAGACCCATTGGCATGTATTGTAATTATGAGCTAAAAAGGAAGGCAAGGAAGATCCTTCCATTGTAAGATCATTGAGTTGCAGGTTATTGCAAACTCATAGGAGATCTACATGTGTAAGTATGGTCTGTTGAATTGTAGATTGCAGGTTCATGGGAGATCTACTTGAAGTACTTTAGAGTGCTTGTTGTACTGGCAGGGTTATTACTGATTGGTTAGAATGGTGAACACCAATTCTGTGTGTGAGTTGTGTGTTGGGACTATTTTTGGTAGGAGAGTGAACTTTTGAAGAAGAATTACTGTACACTTGAGGTGTGGGAAGCCTCTAAAAGGTGGGAGAAGAAGTGGCATCTTCTTTACTGTATTCTTTTCTGTACGAGTATTAATACAAGATTGTGTATTGTCTCTCATATTCTGTGCTATTTGTGAATTCTAGTTACTTGTACTTCTAGTTAATTCCACATGTTTAATTGCTTGTATTTGTTAATCATATTGTGCTCTTTTTGAGGACCAAGATCCTAACAAGTGGGATCAGAATAGGTGTGTTGTTCTTGGATTCCCCGACAATGTGGTAGCATATGCTTAACTTATAGAGGCTTTGGGTGCCTTTTGAGAGTCCTACAGAAGATGACACATGGTGGTTTATGCTGAGCTCATAAAAACACTATAGAAATATTCAAGACTCTTTTGGATTTATGTGGATGATGACACATGGTGCGTTCCACTCAAGTTTAGCCACTCACTTGGGACCCATCATAGTCCTTACTCAATAAAAGGAAGAAGCTATGGATGTTGCCACTTGGCGGCCTCCGCCAAGCTTTTTAGATGACACGTGGCATGTTCTGCTACTTTAAAAGGTACTAAAAACTATGTCCCAATAGATGACACTTTGCAGCTTTTGCTTTGACTTTATAAGGGACACGTGGTGGCTTTTACTGCACTTTGTAAGGGACATGTGGCAGCTTCCACTGCACTTTGAGGTTTGATCTTTCTCAAAGGGAACTTTCCCTTCAGGGTCTTGAGAAATGGTCCACTTTCCTTGGTGAGAGCCTCCTGCAAGGGTATGTACCCTTCAGGCGGTCTTGGGATGACCTTCAGGCTTTAATTTTCTCAACGGGCTTTTGCTGCTCTTTTCCTTCAAATAAAAAGTCTGAAAGAAATCTTCCTTCACTTTGCCTTAGTCAATTTTCCATCGGGATCTTGCTTTTGGGCTTTCTGCTCAACTAAATTCCTTCAGACAAAAAGTCTAAAGGATTTTGGCCTCAACCATTTTGCCACATTCTTTTCCCAAAAGAGAACTATGCCCTCCGCAAGGACTTGTTCAAGCCCAGAAATATCCTTTGGGCTTTTGAAATGGTCCATCCGCTCCTCACCTACACTCCACAAGGGCTATTTGTCCTTGGTTCACTTTTCCAAAGGAATTCTCGTTGTCTGCTTTTGCTCATTGCCCTCCATAAGGGCACTTGGCTTGGTTCATTGCCCTCTACAAGGACACTCAGCTAGGTTCACTACCCTCTGCAAGGTCACTTTTTCCTTTGGCTTTGGGATAGCCCCTTGAACCTGTCAATTGAACCGATTGATTGAACCAACTTTGGTTCAATGGTTCAATGGTTCAATTGCTTTCTTGTGTTCCACTCATTCACTTGACCGCTTGAACCAAATGCTTTGAACCAAACTGCATTGAACCATATGCTTTGAACCTTTTGAACCATTGAACCCGTTGAACCTTTAAACCAAAGTGGTTCAATGGTTCAACGGTTCAATGGTTCAAGCCTTCTTCTCTTTGATAAGTGTTTTGAAGTTGTTGAATCTAGAAGCGGTTGAACTTGTTAAACCTTTGCCGAAGCACTTAACTCTTGCCGATAACATTAAACCTTTGAACCCATTGAACCTATTGAACCAAAATGGTTCAAGGTTCAACGGTTTAATGGTTCAATGGTTCAAACACTGCATAGAAGCTGGCTGATGAACTCTTTTGGTTGAACCAAGGCATTGAACCAATCCTGCAAATGACCAAGTGTTAGAAACTTTTTTTTATTGAAATCGCCTGTAGAAGCCTTTGAACCTATTGAACCTACTGATTTCAAGCATTTTGAGTCCGTAGAAACATATCTACAAAGTTCATAGATTTAAGCCTGTAGAGTCTGTAGATTTAAACCTGTAGAGTCTATAGAAATGAGTCTGTAGAAATGGTAGAGTCCATAGAAATGAGTTTGTATATTCTTTCTTGTGGAGTCCGTAGATTTAAGCCTATAGAGTTCATAGAACTAAGTCCGTAGAACTTGAAAAAGCTTGAAAAAATGGAGAATTTGAATGCCCAGAACAATTTTTGAGAAGGTAAGAGAGGATTTTGGTCTGTTGGACCAAAATAGTTCAAATGTTGTCCCAAAAATGAGTGATATTTTTGGGGGACAATAGCTGGCTCCAATTGGGGAACTTCCTTTAGTTGAAAACTTGGAACAGCTGAGGGGAGTAAAAACTAGAATCTCTAGTGCCTTTAAGTATGTCATTGGGCTATGGAGTCATGCTACCCAAAAAAAAAGGCTCCAAAAAAAGAAAATGAATAATACAAAGCAGAAACAAAGACTATACAAATATACATATGTATAGGTGAACTTATCTGATACTTTAAGAGTTGAAGTGCTTCAAATGCTACCCATTGTAAGGCAGAGAAAAGAGCATGCCATCTTGATATTCAACAAGAAGTTATTCTCACCATTGAGCTTATGGATAATAAATGAGCCTCTCCAAAGAGAATCAAACTTCTCATGCATCCCCTTTGGTTCTCTTCTCTTCTCCCACAGCAGGACTTGATCTCCAACTTAGAAATCATGGTTTTTTGCCTTCTAGTGGAAGAGCTTCTTCACCAAATTTTGATGGGCAGCAATTCAGTCTACCACCATAGTTCTCTGCTCATCTAGCTCAGTCAAGCACATGATCCTCTTATCGATGGAGCTTTCATATGTCTGATCTTCAATTTCCTTAGCCAATTTTAATGCTGGCAATTCCAAGGTGATTGGTATCTCAGCATTGATGCCATAAAGAAGTTGGAAAGGAGACATACCAATTGCCCTTTTTTATGTAATTCTACCTACCCACAAAGCATCAACCAATGCTTTATGCCATTTCCTTTGGTTGTCATCCACCAGCTTCTTGATGATAGTCATCAGGTTCTTGTTACTTGATTCAGCTTGTCCATTCCCTTGTGGAAAGTAATCAGAAGAGTGGAAGAGGGTGATCCCATAGTAAAAATAGAACTGAGTAATTTCCTAGGAAGTGAAACAAGCTACATTGCCTGTGACAATCTTGGTTGGGACCCCAAACCTAGAAATGATATTCTCCTTGAGGAAATTGCACACTACTTCTAAAGTAGCATGCTTGGTTGGGATAGCTTTCACCCACTTGGTGAAGTAGCCAGTTGATGTAAGGACATAATCATTTCTAGCACTTGAAGATGGGTTTATAGCTCCAATAAAATTAATTTCCCATTACTAGAATGGTTCTTCTATCACCACTGGCTTGAGAGGTAGGGCAGCCAACTTGGGTCTTCCAATAAACGGCTGGCACAGTTCACATTTTCTTACCCACTTATATGCATCTTGGAAAAGAGTTGGCCAATAATACCTAGCTCACAGAATTTTATGGGTAGTCATAGGAGCAAAAAAATTTCCTCCATAGGCTATATTGTGGAAGGATTTCAAAAGTTGGCTTTGTTGCTCCTTGTCCACATAGTGAAGGAACACTCCATCAAGGTTTCTCTTGTACAGGCCTTTGTCCCAAAGGACAAAATTGGAAGCTTTCAACTTGATAATCCTCCTTTCTTTATAAGATAGGTGAGTAGGACACTCACCATAAGTAAGGAAATGAGAAAAATCTAAATACCACTCATTCGTGGTGGAGACAAAGAGGATAGTTAGTGTGTCTTCCATCTCTACTTCTTCATGCTCTGTTTCTTCTGATTTATTATTAGCAATTAATTGGCATAGGCCTTTTCCCCATACCAGCTTTGTTGGCTTGATGAATAGATCCAACTCCTAAATATTTTCAATCCAATTGCCTCTTTTCATCCCAAACTCCTACTGAGTTAGTATGGATTTGACCATGGTATCAAGAACTAAGGCAGTAGTGTGAGAATTCAAGATGTAGAAGCGAAAATGCTTGACTACCTTCACCACTGCATAAGAATGCTTCTCCATGTTTGATTACTTTAGTTCATGAGTTTTGAGAGGGTATCTCATGAAATAAATAGGAGATTCCATACCTTCTTTATTCTGTTGAACCAAAATTACTGAAGGCATGTGTTCAAAAGCATAACTGTATATGATGAACTCTTTCTTGTAGTCTAGACAAACCAAAATTGGGGCATGGGCAATGGTAGTCTTGATATCCTCAAATGCTGACTTGCCTTCTTTATTCAAGATGAAGGTGGCCTTTCCCTTCATCATGTTCACAATGTGTCGAGTCTTCTCAGCAAACTCGAGGATGAACCTTCGTAATAAATTTACCTTTTCAAAGAAAGAATGAATAGTAGTCTTACTTGTAGGCAAGGTAAGCTCTTGGATAGACTTAACTCTATCTGAGTCAATCTTTATGCTTCCTTTGGACACAATGTGTCCAAGAAGTTTCCCCTCTGTTAGTCCAAAAATTGACTTTTTGGGGTTCAAAGAAATGCCATTCTGGCGGCAACACTCCAGCACTTATTGCAAGTGGCATATATGATCTGGGTGATTCTTAGAAAAGACGGTCAAGTCATCAAGATAAACTATAATGAAATTACCCATCTCATCCTTAAAATCAAGGTCCATTGCTCTCTAAAAGGTGGCACCAGCATTTATCAAGCCAAAAGGCATCCTTCTATATGCAAACATGCCCCAAGGTGTGGTGAAGGCAGTCTTGTGCTGGTATGCCTCACTAACTTCAACCCAATTATTTCCTTAGAAGCCATCTAGCATTGATAACATCTCTGAGTTGGTCACAGTCTGAAGTACTTGATCCATGATGGGCAAAGGATAGTTATCCTATAAAGATGGCTGATTTAGATTTTTGAAATCTACATAGATGCAAATTTTGCCATTCTTCTTCCTTACAGGAACTATATTGGCAATCCATGTGGAATGATGAATTGGGAAAATTATCCTAGCATTCATCATTTTCTATATCTCAGATGGAATAGTACTTGATATCTTTGGATTATACTATTGGGATTTCTACTTGTAAGGCACCGAACCATCCTTGAAAGGAATTTCATGGTGAATTTCCTCAGGCTTGAGTGACTTCAGATCATCATAAGAGTACACCAAAACATCCATGTGATGGCAAAGTAGGTCAGTAAATTTGAGTTTCTCCTCTAGGGTATAGCACTTCCCAATGTTCACCATCTTGGGATTTTCCTTGGTACCCAAATTTATCTGATCAAACTCCTGGGAGGAGTTTGAATCTATTTGTTGTTGTTTGATGAATCTATCATGCTTGTCAAATATTTTCTCAAGAGAAACCAGTCTTTTGGGAATTTTATTTCATTTTAATTGAAGGAATTCCTCACCTGCATCTAAATTCATTTCAAGAGCTGATTCAAGTTTCTGGAGCTTACTACCTTCAAAGTGAAGCTGTTTGAAGCTGTCTTTTTGTTCCAGAAAGGTGATGATTTAGTTTTCACCATTGAACACTTTCCAATGGTTGGCATTATTAGGCACACTTGGTCAAAAGACCAATTTGATAGTGTACTTGTTTCTTTTGAAGTCTAGATGAGGAACTAAGAGGGTTGTTGAAATAGCCAGTGCATCAGCTTGGTCATTAAATTCCCTGGGTATGGTAGAGATGTTGAAAACATCAAAGCTTTCAATTTGATTCCATACTAGATTTCGGTAGTGGTGTAATCTCTCATTTTTGGTTTGATATAGGTTTCTTACCTGATAAAGCACCAGTTCAACATCTCCTTTGGTATGAAGGAGCTTGATGTCTTTATCTCAAGCAACCTTCAATCCAAGCAGTAGAGATTCATACTCATTTGTGTTGTTGGTGTTGTTGAACTGTAACTTGTATGAAGAAGGAAAAATATCTCCATGAGGAGATATCAACACAATCCCAGCCCTTGAGCTGGTAGAAGAATTGCTACCATCAAATTCTAGGATCCAAACATCATTAGAAATTGATCTTTCCTTAGATTTCTCCTTGCTTGGAAGGGGGAATTATTTTTTATCTGTACTGCACCCTACCAATTCTTCTTTTTTATTTGATAGATATAGGCCCGTCATCCTCCTTATCAATTCCTTCATGTCTTTCTCACTTGCTCTAGCTACTTTCCACTGATCTCAATAAGTGACACATGGCACCTTCCGCTATGAAATAGGTAAGGACACATGGTAGCATACGCTTAACTTATAGAGGCTTTGGGTGCCTTTTGAGAGTCCTACAGAAGATGACACGTGGAGGCTTCCACCAGCTCATAGAAACACTATAGAAACATTTGGGACTCTTTTGGATTTATGTGGACAATGACACATGGCACATTTCACTCAAGTTTAGCCACTCGCCGGGGACCCACCACAGTCCTTACTCAATAAAAGGAAGAAGTTGTGGATGTTGCCACTTGGTATCCTCCACTGAGCTTTGTATATGACACGTGGCACATTTCGCTACTTTAAAAGTTACTATAAATTATGTCTTTGTAGAAAACACTTGGCAACTTTTGCTTCAACTTTATAAGGGACACGTGGCAGCTTCCACTGCACTTTGTAAGGGACACGTGGTGGCTTCCACTTTACTTTGAGGTTTTATCTTTCCCAAGGGGAACTTTCCCTTTGGATTCTTGATAAATGGTCTATTTTCCTTGGTGAGAGCCTCCCACAAGGGTATGTACCCTTCGGGCGGTTTTGGGATGGCCTTTGGGCTTTAATTTTCTCAGCAAGCTTTTGCTGCTCTTTTCCTTCAAACAAAAAGTCTGAAAGAAATATTCCTTCACTTTGCCTTAGTCAATTTTCTACCAGGGTCTTGATTTTGGGCTTTCTTCCCAAGTGAACTCCTTCAGACAAAAAGTTTGAAGGATTTTGGCCTTAACCATTTTGCCACGTTCTTTTCCTGAAAGAGAAATGTGCCCTCTATAAGGACTTGTTCAAGCCTCAAAACTATCCTTCAAGATTTTTCAATGGTCCATCCACTCCTCGCCTACCCTCTGCAAGGGTTGTTTGTCCTTGGTTCACTTTTTTGAAGGAATTCTCTTTGTCTGCTTTTGCTCGTTGCCCTTCGCAAGGGCACTTGGCTTGGTTCATTGCCCTTCGCAAGGACACTCAGCTAGGTTCATTGCCCTCTACAAGGGCACTTATTCCTTTGGCTTTGGGATAACCCCTTAAACCTGTCAATTAAACCAACTGATTGAACCAACTTTGGTTCAATGATTCAATGGTTCAAACACTGCATAGAAGCTTGCCGATGAACTCTTTTGGTTGAACCAAGGCATTGAATGAATCCTGAAAATGACTAAGTGTTGGAAACCTGTTATTTTTATTGAACTCACCTGTAGAAGCATTTGAACCTATTGAACCTACTAATTTCAAGAATGTTGAGTCTGTAAAAACATATCTACAGAGTTCGTAGATTTAAGCTTGTAGAGTCCATAGATTCAAGCCTGTAAAGTCCATAGAAATGAGTTCATAGAACTGGCAAAGTCCATAGAAATGAGTTCGTAGAACTAGCAAAGTCCATAGAAATGAGTCATAGATTCTTTCCTGTAGAGTCCGTAGATTCAAGCCTACAAAGTCCATAGAACTGAGTTCATAGAACTTGACAAAGCTTGAAAAAATGGAGAATTTGAATGCCCAGAATAATTTTTGAGAAGGGAAGAGAGGATTTTGGTCTGTTGGACCAAAATAGTTCAAATGTTGTCCCAAAAATGAGTGATATTTTTGGGGGAAAACAACAATCACCTTTTTTGACATTTGAAGTAACTACAAAAAGTACTCTTATAAAAAAGTACAACCTAAAACTTTTGAAAATGACTTTTAAAAATGCTTGTGAAAATGACATTCTTGAAAATTGCAAAAGTCACTTATCAATTCAACCTAATTGATATATGTTCAATTTTCATGAGTGATATAAATGTATTTGTACATCCACTCTTGGAAGCCTCTAGCAACAGGGTTTCCAACAAATTTGTTCAAGAGTGTAATGATATCATTGATATCCATTTTGAATTCAAAGCATGAGATGAACTTTGGAAACCTTGAGGTGGAGGTTATAGGCTTCACAAGTCAAAACTTGTTTATCATCTTAGATAAATAAATAGTGTTAAATTATCTCAAAAATGTTGAGCAATTTCAAGAGTAGTTGAAAAATGACATGATCAAGTATTTTTAGCATATCTGCAATGTGTTTAGTAGCAAGACAAAATATAAATTCATCTCTAGAATTATTAATCTCTTTGTTATCTTTATCATATTGCTTTCCAATGTGAGCACTAGTTTAGGACACTATACTGATGTTAGCAAGGCCACAACTTGAGACAGGCCAATTTCATTTATGCTTTGAATCCAATATGATTCTGGAGTATCATTCACTCTTTGCCAAAATTTTGTTAGATTTACATGCCCAAGAGATGTGTCTATGATTTTATCAATGTTTGATTTCAAATTGGAATGGGTAACAACCACTTGAAACTCATACTTTATGTCACTCTTATTATTTGGTGTCTCTATCATGTGAAATCAAGAGTGACAATCTCAGTGAAATAGGAGATCTTTCTGAGAAGGGGCAGAATATGGAGACTTTTTTGTAGATAAATGAGTCTCTATGATGTGCTCTACAAGTGTCTGAGTTTTGAGGGTTGTTTTTCAACTCTTTATTATATAAATCATGTCAGTAATCATATTATACATAAGTCATTAGTTAGTTTGTTAAATAGATAATTTTTATGTATGCAAGTTGTGATAACAACTCACATGTAATAGAAGTTAAGAAGATATTATAGGGAAGAAAATAGATGTGGAGATAGGAATGAAAGCAACATATAAGATTGGTTTCTTAGAAAAGGACCAACTATTTTGTTAATTTTGATTGATTTTTATTATGTGCTTTGCATATTTGAGGTTCAACTCTTCACCAAAATAGAAGATAAACTTCATTTTTTATAAGAGTAGGTTTGTTAAGCATTTTTGAGAAAAAAATTCTCTTGTCCATTATTTTTGTCAACATGATAAACTAGCTATGCTATGCAAACCATGTGCAACTTCTATTGCTTTCTTTGTTCACTATTATTATACTCTGTCAATGGTCTAATAGTGTAGATGATGGGTGAACCTACTGACATTTGCCATCCACCTGAATTCCCTGACATTTACATAAAGTTCACTATTTCCACTGTCTACACTCCATCTTGTTCACAGTTTCATACTTAAAATCAACATTAAAAATTTATATATCTATTTTGTTTTGTTTTTCCCCTACATTTTTAGGTCATTCACCTAGGTCGTACGGAATTCACAGTAAGAGTCATTTGCTTTGGCATTTTTCTTAGATAATTAACCATGTATCGTGGGTTGCATTGTTTGGATCTTATTTTGGCTTGGCTATTTTTCATTTAATTTGATCAAGTTTTTCATAGCCCACCATTTTGCATGGGATGCAATTTTAATATTATACACATTACATTGGGTCTCTATCTCAGTCAATGCATAGTTTTCAATTGTTGCTTCCTCTTGGATCTTGCATTATCCTCAATCTCATTCCATCTTAGGCTTTGGGTGAACATGGGACCTCCTATGATGACTCACCTCAACACATTGAGCTCAGCTTACACTGAACATAATACTCAAACCCATCATCCATTCCTCAACCTCACTCAGTGGATCCTTTGTACTTACTATCAAACACCTCTCTGTGAGCTCACCACAATGTCTATAGTCTATAGATGGTGTTTCATTTTGCATCTCTTTCCAAACGGCTTCCACAGTTTGGCTATAACACCAACACATGGCTGTTAAAACTCCACAAGGCTTTGCTAAGTCTATACTCAGCATTCAACTTAGATCCATGGTGTCCTTGCATTGTATAAATGACATGGCACTCAACAATAAGGCTCGTGGTGGTCAACTCAACCCAACCTGGCTTTTCATTAATCCCACACTGACAGATCTCCATTAACCTCCAACTTGATATTGAACAAGATGTAGAACGATGACCCTGATTGGGTTCAGCACCACCATCATCCCATTACTCTAACCCTAAACTCTCCCCTTCAAACTAAGGTTCCATACCTACTTTCTTGGTACAGTCTACTTTCAACTTGATAGATCAAGCTCACTCCCTCAACTCAGAAACCTCACACTCGACAGCTCCCTAAATTTTTTTAATCAATTAGGATTTATTAATTTTGTAATTCTCTTAATTTTATTTTATTTTTTAAGAGAGTTTTCTCAAAAATATTTCAAAGTATGTTTGTATCTAATGTATTGGTCTATGTATGTTCATATGCTTCCCAGGCTTGAGACTGTGTCAAATAAATTGTAAGTTTAGTTTGTCATAAGGTTTATATTTATTTATATTTAGGTATTTAATAAGTATATTATTATTTTTGTTTTATGTCTTGAGTTTGTCAATAAGATATATCGATAATCATCTATTATCGATAGTGTCCAACAATCAAATGTTTAATAAGTTTATGTTGTAAGGTAGATGACAATAAAGCATGAAAAATCATCTTCAAAGTAATAATGTCCTCTCTTTGTAAGAAAACAATTTTGGTTGAATATGACTATTGTGAAGTCAAAATGAGGGAGCAAGGGGTGAGGGAGAGCACGGGTTTACCCAAGTGAGTTTTGATAACAACTCACGTGTAATAGAAGCTAAGGAGAGATTCTGGGGAGTAAAAAAGAAGTGGAGATAGGAATGAAAGCTATATATAAGGTTGGTTTCCTATAAAATAAGACCAACTATATTTGTATAAATATTCCTATCATTATTGAATAATACATTGAATTGTGATTGACCCCTATTATGTCCTTAACACAATTGAATTTTGACTCTTTGCCAAAATGGAGGTGAAAATTCATTCTTGGAATCCAATAAGGTGTTACATAGAAGGCATGTTCCAAGGGAATGCTATGCAATAGGTGAAATATCGATGCTTGTCAAGCAGTGCTCAGAATCTTAATGAATGTTATGTAATGTTTGGAAATCTGATGGGTATTGTGTAGTAACAGAACTCTAATGTATGTTTTGTAATGGTCAAGTTTTGAGGTATGTGTGTAGTGGCTTGAGCTATGTCGAGGTATGAGAAAAAGTTTTATATCTATAGAGGGGTCTAACAAGCCTCAAGAATCCAACGAGAGTATAATGGTTCATAAATTTAGAGAGATTATGTAGTAGTTTAAAAGTTCCACCGAGATTAAAAGTGAAGATCAAGGTTCACCCAAAAAATGTCATGCAAGGAAGTAAATTCTCATAAAATGTTATATGTGTTGAAGATGCACCAAGTTGTCATGAAGGGATCAGTTTCCACAAAGGGAATAAACACACCAAAAAAAACCCTATGGCTTTAAAAAGTGTTAAGATATTGGTTAGACCAAGAAAAAAACATGGTCAAACTACTCCAGCGACCTATAATAAAAAAGGGTGAAAATGGAAAGGAGGATCAAGGAGGGAGACAAGTGTTTGAGAGGTGTAGGGTGAAGATAACAATGAATAGAGATGGAGAAAAATGATTGGTCAAAATGATCAAGGATGAATGGTAAAGATTATTGCATGTGTGGGTAACTACCTAATTAATGGTAAAAGACTCAGGGTGTTTGTGCATGCACTAGGTTTCATGGGTGTACTTGACAAGGGTTGGGTTTTTTAGGCATGTAGAGTAGTGATCATAAATATGATGATTTCAAGGTAGGATTTTGAGTTTTACCAAAATACAATCTAAGGTTTAAAATTTGTATCATGCTAAAAATTGACCAAAAACCCAACAATGCATAAATAGACTTGCATTTTTACAAATTTATACTACTTAAACATTTCAAATATCATTTTTTGAACACTTAGTAAATTTTGAACACATTAAGAAAACATGTTTATGATTATTGACCTAAACCATTTTGATCGATTAGGATCACATTAAATTAGGGGTATCCCAATTTTTTCACATGTCCAAATTTGGGTATAAAAATTGGCTCTGACTAGGGACTCAGATTTTAAAATATAGATTATGAACCTTAGAATTTTAGGTTTTGCAGATGAGTATTTTTTCCATTAGGGAACATAGTAAATTTCAAGCATTACAAATATTTTGAAAGATATACCTTTGATGAAGATAGGGAGAAAATAAATAAGAGACCAAACGGAATGATGAATAAAATTGGGATAACAAAAAAAATATCTAAACTCACTTATTTACATGCAGGCGATAGCCTCCTTTTACTTGAAACAATAATTTAAATATTTATTGCTAGAGGGAAATGGAAGTTGCATACTATCTCTGTAAGATAAGTAGAATGTATTGTCATTGTAGTAATGCATGATCTTGAATGGACCCATCCATAGAGAATTAAACATACCATGACTTCATTCTAGTTTTATTCACCTTCTTTTAAAATGATGTTTTGACTTGAGATTGGTGTTTTGAAATCCTGTAAAAAAATATATATTCTCTCTTCTTCAAATTTATTTATATTCAAAATTCTGTTACCCAGTGAACTTTCAAAATTTTGATTCTCAATTGCTTTCACCAATTGTAATGTAGGTAATTCAAGTTTTATGGGTATTGAATCATTTATTTCATATAAAAATTGGAAAGGATACATCCTAATGTCTTTATTGGGAGTGATACGGTCTACCCATAATTTATCATTAAATCTATTGTGTGAGCTCCTTTAATTTTCATAGACAAGCTTATGAATGATAGTAACAAGGTTTTTGTTAGTAGATCTGCTTGGATAGTTTCTTGTAGATAGTATATAAAATAATTAGACAAGGAAATTATATAACCATAAAAAAATCCACTAACTCAGATAAAGAAAAATTAGATTCGTTATTAGCCATGATCTTTTGAGGAATATCATAACTTACTATAATGTTTTATTTAATGAAAATACAAACTACCTTCAAAGTTTTTTGATTAATTAGAATTTATTTAACCCACTTCATGAAAGAATTTATCATTTGATAACATGTGTATGTTTGACACTTGACTGAGGATTCAGTGTTCTAATGAAATCTAAACCCAATTACTGAAAGGGCTCTTCAATTACAATTTAATTAAAAATAAAAGTTACAATTTTAGGCCTACCAACAAATTGTTGACAAGCTTCACAATTTATTATACATTCATAGGCATATTTGAATAAGGATGACCAATAATAATGATCTCTCAGAATCTTATACATTATTACTAATGCTAAGAAATGGCCACCACAAGCTTGGTCATGAAAAGATTCAAGAAGCTTATTTTTCTGCTCTATATTCATGCATCTTAGAAAGAATCCATAAATATTATTTAAAATAAGGTGGCATCCCAGATAACATAATTCACTAATTTAAGTTTCAATACTCTTCAGTGTTTAGCATCTATATGTAACAAAATTTCTCCATATATCAGGAAATACTCAATATTTGAGTACGACCTATATGTAGAGTCAACAAATAGTAATAGTGTCAAGTTATCTATTTTGTGATCATCTTCACTTGTTGAAATAATAATTGTCTAGTTTTCAAATTTATCTGTCATGAACTTACATAATCCTTGCCCTTAGAACATCTTACTGGGCTTGATTTATATATTGTATTCCTAAAATTGTGAGATACAATTTCCTCTTATTGACCCAACTTATTATTATGTCAAAATAGATGTTTAGACTATATTAGGCACCATCGCAATGGAGTGAGAATTCATAATATAATACCTAAATTATTTAACTACTTTTCCAACTACATATGCATATTTATCAACATGAGAGTATCTGAAAGCATAGTATTTGAGACCAAAAATCATGAAATCAATCGGTGATTTGATCCCTTTGTCATTATTATAAATAAAAATGGCTAAGAGAGTGTGATCTGAAGAAAAAAAATACATGATGAATTACTTTTTGAAATCAAGGCATACCAAATTGGGTGCAAGAGCTATTATAATGTTTGTCTTCTCAAAATCGTATTTCCCTTCATTGTTCCATTTTATAGAAGGTTTAACTCTCATCATATAAAAAATATGCCTTGTGATTTATATGAAGTCAAGTATGAATCTTCTCAATAAGTTTAGTTTCTTGAAGAATGAATGAGCTTTAGGCTTACTAGTTGATAAAAATATTTTTTGAATCACTTCAACTTGTTTAGGATCAATCTTGATTCCTTATCTTGAAAAAAAATGCCCAAAAAACTTACCTTAACTTAATCCAAATATGGATGTCTTCTCTCTTCTTTCATAAAAATTTCAAAACATTTAGATAGACTACAGTTATTTTATTATTTATATCATTTAATACGAGGTAATTTATATTTGAAATGTTGCTCCTGCATTGATGAGGTGGAAATGAATTATTCGATATGTGAATGTATCCTAAGGAGTGGTGAAGGTAGTTTTTTCTGATTTTATTTAGATATTTCTATATGATTATATCTTGAAATTCCACCCAATAAGGAACCTATGACTACTTGAAGCACTTTATCCATAATAGGCAATGGATGGTTATCATTCAAGTAGACCCGATTCAGATTTTGAAAATACACACTTATCTCAATCTCTCCACTTTTCTTTAAAATTGGCACTATATTCACAACCCATGTTGAATGATGAATGGGAAAAATGATCCTTGAATTCAAAATTTTCTAAACTTCCTCAAAAATAATCCCAACTATCTTCAGATTGTATTGTCTTTACTTTTATTAGAAAGGTTTTGTGTCAAATTTAAGAGGCACTATGTGTTGCATCTCTCTTAGCTGAAAAGATTTGAGATTGGTGTATTGATAATCAAGAATATCTTAGACAAGTTAAATAAACTTTCTTCATTGTTCAAACAAATAAAACTTACCAATGTTCACCAATCTTGGATGTTCTTTAGATCTGATATTCACTTTTCATAGTTAATTGAATTGAGAGAGCCTTTATGAATCTTCATTTTAATAAACCTTTCCTGTTTATCAAAAAATATTATATAAAAACTAAACCTTTAGGAATCTTGTTCCCTTTAATTTTAATTACTCCTTATTCATTTTCTTCTTCAGCAATTCCCTCTTTCTCAGTTTACACTAAAGATTCCCTGTATGGTGAATCACTCCCTTCAAAGTACAAATTTTTTAATATGTATAATTTTTGAAGAAAAATGATATTTTTTATCATTGTTGAAAACCTTCCAATTTTTATAATTATCTAACACACTAGTTGTACACCGATTCAATAGTGTACTTTTATTTTCCAATATCAAAATGCAAAATCAATAGGTAAGTAGATACATTAAGTGCACCAATGTTTACATTATTTTTTCTAAGGTCAACTATTATGAAGAAAGATTAAAAATTTTAAATAATATCCTATACCTTATTTATATAGTGCCTCAAATGATCATTCTTCACTTGCTATTGGCCTTTGATCTACTTCATAACCAACTATGCATCTATTTGTTCATTTAAATTCATGATTCCCATTTCTTCAATAACTTGTAAACCAAGGATTAAGATTATACTTGATAGTATTAATGGTACATTAAAATTATAATTTTTATGAAAAATGAAAAACTTCCTTAAAACATAAGAATGACTCATGCGCCTATAATAATTGAAGAACAATTTCCATTAAACTCAAGCATTTAGATGTCATTAGGATTTATTTGAATCACTTCAGGCATGTCCAAATATTCCTCTAAAATGAGAATATATTTTCTTATCCCTACATCCTCATACATAATATCAGCTCTCAGGTCACCAAAATTTTGCATTGTATACTTAGTTTTCAATTTAGGTTCTAGGGATTTCTTAACTCCTTTGATTGAAATCATAACATGATACAAATCTAATTAAATTTTTTTGCTTAATTATTTGTATAGGATTCTTTCTAGTAATATGCCATATGCCAATGGAATATTTTCCACTAGGATAGTCATCTTGATTTTTGTTTGGTGAGTTTTGGTCGAGGAGCTTGTAAACATGGGTGATTTCTTTGATAGGGCACATAATTCTATCTTGGAATATCTTGATAAGGAGGTGTAATAGCCTTTTGATACAATTTATTCTTCAATGATGTTATATCATTGGCCATTTTATGAAGTGGTTGTTTAGTGGAATTATGACTTGACATTTGCACTTTATATTTTAAATTTTCCTTCTTCAATTTTCCAACCATTATCATATCATGCAATGTTTGGGATGCCTTCAAGTCAACTAGTCTAGCTCTTTATAGTTAATAATATGTCGAGATAAAAATTATGAATTAATGAAAATGCACTTTTGATTTTATGGTGTTGTCCTATCCATTCCTAAAATTTTATTCAACAACTTATTGATCTTAGACACGAACCCTCTTCTGGGTTTGTATGCTTCCTTTTTCATTTGGGTAAGTTGTGCAAGCAATGCATGTGTATATTCATCCATTTGAATATATTTTCAAATTTGGTTTTCATAGTATTGTAGTTGGCAATGGAACCATGAGTGAGGTGATAGAACCAATAAACTACTCCATTTTGAAAAGTCTCCACAAATATTATGACTACAACATCTTCATTTTTAACCCTTAGGATACCACATTCTAAAAACAAGACTAAAATATGTTATCTAGATGCTATATACCACCAATTAAAAATTTGAGAAAAAACATGTTTCTAACCTTTAGGAAGTTCATTTATCTTTAACAAAGCTAGTGGCCCTATTACATTACCCCATGGTACTTCCATATTCAAAAATACTATTTGAAAATGACGAATGGTACCTGAGAGAATAAGATCCTAACTTACTATAGAACCACATTGATTTTACTTATTTTTTTAGGACTTGATGAAAGACTTACTGATTTTTTGATTTTATTTTTATGCTCAGGACATAGTTTAAAATTTGAAAGCTCTTGTAATTAATATAAAGTGCCTATATTACCTTAGGATTTGCTTACTCTAGTGAATGTTCTTTCTACTAGTTTGAAATAAAATTATTGTTGTTGAGGAGCAAGTTAAAACTAAAGTACTCTTTGATCTTCCCTTTTCAATTGTGCACTTATCACAATTATTAATTTAGACCTTTGTTCAATAACAATATGATCTTCTTCTTCTTTCAACACATCAACCACTCTTTGAAACTGAATTACACTAGTTTTATTATACCATATAAATACTTATAAATTTAAATACATGTCTCCATGCATCTCACATACCTGATCAATATTCAATTGTTATACATGAGCTTGAACTGATGGGATTCTCATGTGAAAAATATTTAATGTTTGTGGAGAGGAGGTGTTGTAGTTTAATTGGGTTCTCAATTCATTTATTCATGGGGTTTAGGTTCTTATCTAGTTGCCTAAGTTAGTTATAGAATTATTAAAATTAGGTGCAGGCATAGTATAACCCCATAGCATTCAACATTTGTCACTCAACTACACTAGCATCAATTCACATAAGGTGAAAGCCTTATGTGCTCACCCGAAGCCTAATAGAGAAAGAACTAGATCCCACATTGGGCTAGTTGTGCCATGGCACAACTCATTACTTATAGGACTTGGTCACTTAACAAAGGATTTTGGAAGATTCATTGGTGTAAGCCATTTTTGGGTGGATTTTGAGGGTTTATAGGTGCAAATCCTATTTAAGGAACTAGTTCTAATCATAGGGGCACAAGCCTATATTGGGTTGGTCTTATGATCTCAAGGGTGCAAGTGTTTGTGTTACTAATCTAAGTGTCATTCATGCACTTTGATGGGTCAAGTGAATTTCTATAATTCAAGGGTTTGTGCTTAAGCTAGCACTCTCTACAAGGGTATCAAAATTGGGGTGCAATAATTTCTTACACTTAGGCTAACTCATAGGTTATGATGGTGTCATCACCTAAATAGGGATTCCATTAATGATGTGAACCAAAATCTTGCTTAAACTCAGCATTCATATATTAAGACTAACAATTATAACTATTATAAACATTACATATTTTAATACTGAATTGAAATACATTAAATCAAGGACACCATTTATTATTACAACCAATCTTATTTATTTGCTTAATACTCCAAATACAGAGTATAGTTCATATTGTGAATAATAGAGTAAATACTTATCTAAAGATATTAAAACCTAGAGGCTCATAGGTGAGCTTAGGTACTAAAATGTGGATCCTCAAAGGCATCTATGATAATCCTAAGTTTTAATGGAGGTCGAGTCACTATGTTTGGAACCAATTCTATAGGGATTCACTACATCAAAATCATCTCTTTAGGTCACTGGATCAAGCTCAGCTTTATATCAAATAGGATTATCTTCATGCCAGGGTGGAGGGCACACATCGAGTGATAAGGTGGATCCTTGGTTGATCATTATTCTAGATCCATCACCCGATACCCTTTACACTATGGTCACCACCTGTATCTACTCAAGAAGATGCCCTAAAAGATTAGGTTCCAATTAACTGCCTATCAGTTAGAATTAGGTCTGCAATGATTCCTCCAGTTGGTGCAAAATATGCCAAAATGATAATCATAATAAGTGATTGACTTGCACCAAGATATCTACTAAGTTGGCATGGATCCATACTTAGCCAAAAAAGGGGGCTAATATTAACCCATATAAAATTGCTAGTCCACCCCACGACTAGTCTTTCAACACTTTTTACATGCAAAACTCAGGGGTGCTCTCCTTCAGTTTGATACTAAATTCCTCAAATCCCTTGATAGTAAGCTTGAGTTCCTCAATGGTGTTATCTATCTCTATGAAGGTAGTGTTGAGTGAAATCACATATGTCTTCTCCAATTCCTTTTGAAGGGCTTTAAGGTTTTCCTTAGCTTTTGTTACTCCCCCATCCAAAAAATTTCCTTATTTACAAACCTTGGTTTGTAAGGTGTAGAAGAGTGCTTCCAAGATTTGTTCCTAGTATTTTATCTGGGTGCTTAAGACATTGACCTTCCTAATTATCTAGGTACACTCTGACCTACTTGCAATGTGTACCTATGCCATCAGCTCTTCTTTATCCCCCTTTGCCTACTTAAGGTGAATGTATATGAATGACACCTAGTTGGGGAAGATACAGAAGATGGCATCATTTTCATCTATTCCCTCTTGAAGTTTTGCAAATAGGTCTTCTACCTCTTTTATTTTTTCATCTATCTCCATTTTTATAATAGTGCATGGGTCCTCCTCTTCTTCTTGCACCAGATCTGGCTTCAACCTTGAGAGCATTTATTCCACTGACACGCATACCTTGTCAACCTTTGAGAGGTTCTAATTGTCAATGCCATCTAAGAGGGATTTTTCAGTTGCCTCTATATTCTCAACTAATTTTTGTAGCTTAAACTTCATTGCCTTTACTTCCTCTTCTACATCTAGGGTGATTTTATTTTATTTTCAATCCCTAACATCATTGATGATGTTCTTTTGCATGACTTTAGAGGCCATCTAGATGAGTTTATTTTCTAACTTAACTAGGTTCATGGTACATTGATTTATGAGAAAGGAATCACACCCTTCTTCTAGTTTATTTATTCCCAATATGGACTTCTACAACACCTCAAAATGATGCTCATCCATATAGTTGTCAAAAGTAAAGGAGAGTTGTTGGTGCATCCTAGTGGTGGCAGCTTTGGGGGGCATGTATTCAAACATGTAAAAATATTTGTATGTCCACCTCTTCTACATCTTTTCTCTTCGGCTCAGCTTTGAGCCTTCTTCTTATATTATATCCATCTCTATTTTTTATTCTTCCTCTTCATCAGTTGCACTACTCTCTTTAGTGATTTCCTCTAAGGTTTCTTCTTCATGTTCATGTAGGGATTCTTCTTTGCACTTATCCCCTTTGTTTTCTACTTCTTATTCCTTGATTCCAACTTTGCCCTCCTCCTATTTATGTTAGATTTCTTTTGTTCTCTCCATTTGTTCTTTAAAAGTGTCAATATCACCGTCCTTGTCTTCAAGCACCCCTTCACTACTTGGGCATGCCTATACTACAACTTGGTCTACTATGTTGGGGGGGGACTAGGCACGTTTACTACTACTTTCTCAATTGGTTTTACTCTTTAAACAACCTTTTTATCTTCCTTCTCTTTCTTGGCCTTTTCCTCCTTGGCCAACTTATTTTCCTTGGCCTCAACCTTCTCAATATCCTCCTAGTTCATGCCTTTTTCCTTTATAAAATCCCTTTTATTTTATAACACCAGCACCTTCCTAATTTCTACTTCACTCATCCCCAGTTTCCTCAATGCCTCTTTCTTTTCCTCCTCAGTTTGTAATGGCTGCATAGAAGGTTCTTTAGATGAAGTGAGTGTTGGCTTCTTTTCTTCTCCACACATGATAGTAGTGCCACCTTGGATGGCCTTTTGAACCTCTTCGACACTGGATTCTTCTCCTACTTCTCCTTCTTAGACAATGTAAACTCTTATCCCTAATTCTTTTTCCTCCTCCATTTCTTCATACACCTTTTTCACCTTCATTTTCTCATGTGCCTCTTGTGCCTCCATTTCCACCAAGGTTATTGTTGGCATCACAATAGGACCCTTGGACTTTTTCTTCTTCTCCTTCTTGGTGGGAACAGTAATTGTTGACATAGATGTCACATGATTTTTCTTTTGATCTAAAGGGGTGGCTTCTTCATCGAAGATGATCTTTAACCTTAGGTGCTCTTGAATTTCTTCAAGTGTTTCTCCCCACTTTTTCTTGAGAGATTTTTTATACACTACTACACTACTTACCTTCATCATCAATTCAGAATGGGAGATCATCATCCTTCTCAAGGTTTATGCCCTTCTTTATCAGCTTCATCTCATAGTATAACATGTGTATGTACCCAAGTATTACTTCCTTCTGGAAGGGATGGAGGTTAGTGTGATTTGAATCATCCTCCTCATCCTTGGTAGGTTTTCCTCCTATGTGTACATAATGGTGTTGCAACCTACTTCTTTCCAAATCTATGGCCTTTACCAAGATATCTAATTATTTCACATCAGGAATTCTCCTTAGCATATCCCTAAAGTAATTGGTAGAAAATTCATAAGGGAGATTCAACAAACCTAATCGATAGTTGTTTGTGAGCACCAAGTTCACTACATAAAAGTGTTGCATAATAGTGAAGGTCATCATTCTAAACATATTTTGGGGAAGCTCCTCATGGATGAACCATTCCATCCCAAATGTTGTTATGTACTTTATGCACCACCCCATCACTAAGGTCTTGTACTTCTAGGAGAATGTGGGTGGGCAGGTAAAGTTTTGATACTTCAGCACTGAGGAGTCCTTGTATATCAAGAAGACCCAAAGGTTATCTTTGTTGCCATCGAGCATGCCAATTTCCTCCATCATAATTAAAATCAAAATTGACCCCCATCTAAAGGTCTCTCATGTTGTATGACATTAAATTTCATTCTTCACCATCTTTTTAGTAATAAATTTTACTTTGGTGAACCTGACCCTCTACACCATGTGGTGAGTGATGCATAGGTAGACCTTGGTGATATATGTCCACCATATGCTAGGGAAAAGTAATGAACTTATAAGGCACATTTTGGCCCTCATGCTAGTGTCTTTTATACCTTTTATAGGGAATATGAATCCTCCTTTGTAATACCCAAGGATTTTTTTAACCCTTTTTACTTCAGTATCATCCAATAGATGTCTATGCTAGAGTCTAGGAGCCTAGTGATTCTACCAATATGCTTGTTGATAACCTCATGTGCCTCTCTATAAATTAGAAGTGATCTCTATGGACATGCAAAAGGAGGAATTGTATGAGTTCCTCTAGCTTCCAAAAACATGATAACTTATAGAGCTGATTTGTGCTGGTGGTCACAAGTCTATCTCAGATGGAGACATCAAACAACATTATGCCTACTAATGTCTTGGCCCTCATATCAACTACCTAGTCTTGTGTTAGATCTTGTGCATTAATTCAGGTGCAGTGGTTGTATTTTTTTAGCTAAAAAGTATATGCAAAAGATGTCAAGTTCTCTCCTACCAAGAACTCATTGGGAAACTACATTTCTTGATATGATACCTTTATGAGCACCTCAAGATCAACTACTATGATGTTAACCCCTTCCACTGGTTGTGTTTTCTTCTTTATATCAATCATCTCTTTTATCATCTGCACCCATTTGGCATCCTTTTGTACCTATAGAAAGCCAAAACTCATGCATTTCTTTCCCATCCTGAATTGGTTGGTGTTGAAGCATGGTATATTTATCTTGTCAAAGCCAATAATGTTTCTTGGCAATCCTCATATTTATAGGGTTTGTGACTATGAATTTAGATCTCAAGATTTGCTTGTCATTAATGGTGGCCTCAATGTCACTTGGGTTTTTTACTATATTATTTTCACACCATTCATTCCCCACACTTCTCTATGTTATTCTTAAATGGAACGTAATTCCTCTCTTTGTTCAATCATTCTTTTTTTGCATCTATGGGTGCCCAAGGTTTCATTGAAGTAGAATTATCTTGATTTAGCTCTGGTTCAACTTTGGTTCTATGCTCTATGATTTTGGTTCAAATTAACTTGAGGTTTATAGCCTAAACCAATTGGTATTTTGTTACTTTATACTGCTAATTAGGTACCCTCTTAATCTCACATGATTAATGGCATGGCGATGCCTAGATTTCTTAGAATTCATAAAAACCCACAAAATCCATGAAAATATACTACCACCTATGCATTCAATGTAGATATTTATGCCTCCACCATCACCTCAATAAATTATCCTACCTATATTTTTGGTGAAGTGACATGTAGTTCAAATGATCACTTCCTACCTAATTTTGGGTGGATGTCAGTTTGTCCTGATGATCTTTCTCTTGTGTTTTGTTCACTTTGCATGACCTTTACTTTCCTTATGGAAACCTAGGCATAACACCTCACATGCACATGATTCAATCTCCACAGTTCCATTTTATCTTCTTTTTTCACTACTATTTCAAGAACACTTTCCTATCTTGGTCAATTTTTTATGTGCTTTCATCTCTTGCCTTGGCCTATCCTACCCCATATAAATTCCTTACTCTAGTCCTCTAGTGATTCATGCTTCAGGTGTCTTACACACTTAGAATCTTATGCCCTCTCTTATCTTATGTGTACTTAGCATCCTATGTACCTCTCTACATCACTTGGTACTCATATTTATGCAAGTCTAGTAAACTCCATGTGCTCAAATACTTAAGTGTCTCATCTCATGTGCTTATAAAGCATCCCTACTCGACTCACTCGATAGGATTTATACATGGAAATTCCAAAATAATTATTTTGTGGACCTGAAAGTGCCTCACTTATTTAATTATCACCAACATAAACATAAGGAAACATTTGACTTGTGCCAAACATTATTTGGGTCAGCACAAGACATCCAACTTATGATGGATAAGTCAGTGTCTGATGGTGTAAATTCCATCATATTGCCTATGAGGCTCTAATTAGTTACCATTAAAATTATCAAGGAGAATCTCACTTGAAAATGTACACAAATTACATGCACCAATTTCCAACATGTTGTGGATTGCATATGGACCCATCCACCTAATTTAGAGTTTTCTCAAGTATTTGAGGTACTTAGAGTCATAAAGCAAGACCAGTGCTCCTTCAATCAATACCTTATGCTTAATATGCTTGTCATGCCATAATTTATGGTACACCTTCTCTCTCTATTGGCTCCATCTTGCTTGGGCACACATCTCATCCAAATGCTCCAAATCCTCCATCCTTACACTCAATAATTCTTGGTCATCCAAATGACCAATATGTGCAATGTGCAATGATGGAACCATGAACTCCATCAGTAGAATTGCCTCTATGTCAAACATTGGGTGGAATGGTGTAACTTTATTTAGGTTCTTGTAGGTTGTATGATATTCCCATTGTATTATCGATACTCGATCATCCTAAACTTTTCAACCAATGTTGCATATATTTGTGAGGCACATCCCCAAGATCTTGTTGAATGCCTCAACTATGCCAATCACTTGTGGATGAAAAGGTGTTGTCTTATGGTATGCTACCATGTATTCAATTAGTAAGATCTGCATAGTTTCATTAATGAAGTGTGTGCCTCTTTTGTTAGTCAAACTGAGTGGGCACCCATAGTGACTTATGATGTTCTCCCATGTGAAACTTATGGCTATGGTGGATGTGTAGTTTTTAGTTGTCACTACTTCTACCCACTTGGTGAAATAGTTGGTATCTACCAAAATATATCTTGTGCCTATGTACCTTACTATAGGAGTGATCAACCCAATAAAATTAATGGCCCATTTTTTGAATGACACATGGTCAAGAATGGGAATGAGAGGTATCTCATCCTGATGGTTGGGCTTCCCTATGCACTAACATATGTCACATGCCTTGGCATAATATTTTTCATCTTAGAATAGACGTGGATAGCATAAGCATAATTGTAACACCTTACACATCATTACATCTCCAGTACAATGGCCTCCTGATATCCCCTCATGCATCTCACATAAAATGAAGTCCCTTTTGTGTCTAAAACACATTGACACAAGAAATCATCATGACCAAATTTTTATAACTCCTTGATGATGATCTGAAAGGGGTTGGCACAAACTATGAGCTGCTTCTTTTCTTTGGTTATCATAGTCTGGGGCACAAATCTAGATGTTATAAAAGTGGCTATCTCTACTAAGTCCTTAGGGACACATTAGACTCTATAAAGTTGTGTATCTATCATGTCATCCTTAAAAGGCACTGCTAAATTGCCAGAGTTGATGTGGAATAAATAGTTTGGGCCTGAGTTTTGTTTTCCAAGCTTTGTGATAATTAAGAACTGGAATTCTTGAAATTGAACTATCTATTTACAAATGTACCCATGGAGAATGGGCTTGTTTATGAGTTACTTAAGTGCCTCTTGGTCTATGAAAAAGATGATTGGGGTTACCAATAAGTATTACCTAAATTTTTACAGGGCATAGACCATGGAAAGCATCTTGTTCTCAGTTGTTGTATAGTTCTACTTTGCTTGGATCAATTTTATATTTGTGAAGGAGATGGGATGATCCATTTTGCCTTTGTCAAACTGAGCTATAATTTCACTAATTGTAGATCTAGATGCATCAACATGGATGTGGAATGGGTTCATCTAGTTAAGAAATTATAAAATAGACATGCTAGCCAACTCGAGTTTTAGAGTTTCAAAGGTATCCTCTTACACTACACCCCAATAGAATGGGCCATCCTTGAACAAGAGCTCCTCTAGGGGTGCCATAATATTTACATATATCCTTATGAAATTTTTATAGTAGGCACAATGGCAAAAAAAGGTATGAACACCTTTCTATGTAGGAATCTAGAGCTAAATGATTATTACAATCTTTATGGGATCAATAAGTAGACCATATTTATAGATGATATGCCCAAGCAAGGTTTTAAAGGGTGTCATGAAGATGTACTTATTAAGGTTCATGGATATTTGTAGCTGCCTACACCTTTCAAACATTAGGTGTAAGTTATCATAATGGTCCTTGACAAGCCCATACACAATCCAGTCATCTAGTTATACTTAGAGGAACTTGCAAATGAAGTCCTTAAATACAATGATCACCACTCTAGATAATACAAATGGTACATTCTTGATTCCAAAGGGCATCATGTTATAAGTAAACAACCCTATTCAGTTGTAAATGTTGTTTTAGGCTTGTCCTCCTCTTCAATCTGGACTTGATGGTATCCAAAGAACCCATTAGTGAAGGTGTAAATTTCATATCCTACAAAACAATCCAAGACTTCATTAGTGAATAGAGTCGGGAAGAGGTCAGTGACATAGGTGGAATTCAACATTCTATAATAGATACAAATTCAAATTCACCCATCCTTCTTGATTCTAATCACCATGAGACTCACCCATTCTAACTTTTACACTGGGGAGATCACTCTTGAGGCTAACATACTATCAATTTCCATCTTGACCTTGGCACAAAGATTTGGGTTAATTTTAAAGGGATGCTTCTTGATAGGTTTTGCACCATCTACCAGCTTTATGCTCATTTTCTTAAGAGATAGGTGGGTGCCCTTCATGTCTTGATAATTTTGAGGGAAAAAATCTTAGAAATCCTTCAATAGATCCACAATTTGTGTGAGCTCTAAATTAGACCCATATACACCCAAAGTATCCATCTTTGGTTCCCCTTCTAAGCTGATGTCTACTTAGATAGTTTTAAGTGACGTGTAGTAGGGTTCATTCCTCTCCTAATGTGAGTCTTCAACTTACCTACTTCCCTCAATTTTTTTATGTGAAGATGAGTAGGATCCTCTGCAGTAGGGTTGTTATCATCCACTTGATGCACTAGCTTATTTTTTCTTATTAAGTATGTCTAGTTACGCACCTTCTAGACATTAGTGTCTTTATAACTCGAGTAATTGTTGAGAACTTGATCCTTAAATAATGTCAAGAGTGCCAATCCTTTCTCCCTAAACATATCTTTTAGGCACTCCTATAGGCTTTTAGTATCGTCAAACATTGCTCTTCAAATTACTTGCAATAGATCAATCAATTCTAGGTTATGTGAGGAAAAGGAGAAGGTGTGCACAAAATTCTCCTTCAATACATCCCAATTGGTTGTCTCATGATGCATTTCATTGACCACATACCATACATGATCCCACATCTTAAATGTTCTATAGAAGTCATACACTCATAATTTCTTTAGGGCATTAGCACCATAGTCAGTCCACATTTCTTTGCACAAGTGCATGTGTGTTATTAGGTATGAATCATCAAAGTATGTAAAAAATTCTAGATCCTCATTACTTTTGCTAAATCTAGTGCAAATGGATACTTTTACATCTTTTCAAGTTTGTAAGCTAGGCCTTTTCACTACCCACCAATGAATGGCAATGTTTTTCAATGTATACATTAGTGTACCCATCCTGTCTACCTCCTTTTGGATGCATGAATCGAGGTAGCAGACATATTCTTCCATAGGATTACTCCCCTCATATCTTGAGAGTGTGGTAAGTTTACATTTTCTCAAGAGAAATGCTCTCTTTTCCTTATTTCTATCACAAGGGACCCATCTCTTTAAAGTGTAATCAATTTGTACCCATACATTGCTCATGGGTTTTGGTGCCTTCATGCTTATTAAGTGGCACCTCCGAATATTTATGTCATAGGCTTCTTTGACCCATTATTCATAAGCAATGTTGGTGGTGTCTGAGGTCAATTATCTATCTTCCCAAGAAAGCACTCCTAAGTCATTGGGATTGATTGTCTCGGTGCCTTGCATCATGATGTTGTAGATATGGTTGATCTCATCTTCAAGATCAACACTTCCTACATGGGGGGTCCTTGGTCACTTGAGATGGGGATTACTACCCTCCCCTTACCATTTTTAAAGGTCATATAGTTCTTCTTGAATCGCATATCAACATTATTCATGTATCACCATGGCCTTCCTAGGTGCACTAGATAATTATCTTGTTTAGCCAACTTGATTACCTCAAAGTCAACACAGAACTCAATTCCCATGATATATACAATGGTGTTTTTTAGAATTTTGATTGGTTACATCTTGCATTTGTTGGCCATGAAAATTACATGATGTAAAGGCCTCAAGGCTGGCCTACCCATCTTCTCCCATACATTTTTTGTCAATATATTGACCTCAGCACTTATGTCCATAAAGACCTCACATATAGACCAACCATTAATGGTGGCATTCACCAGGAGTTTTTTATCATACTCTACATTCTGGGTATGCCTGAATTCTCATACCCTTTCCATGCATGACACAATGACTTCAACTAGTTTCTACCCTTCATGCTCTAAAAGTAAGTTATTTAATAGGCGTAGCATCCCTTCTATTTTTAAGTTAGCTCTTGTATCTCAGCTTCTTGACCATCTTTCTTCTTGAAATAGGTGGTAACTTGTGCCTCTAGGTCTCGTGCTAGTTGGAGCTCTCTTTGCAAGTTCTGAATCACACTCATAGCCTACTACAATACATCTTTCTAGCATGCAAGGTCTAGGTAAGACACAACTTTGGGTTTAGGCTACATTATGCACTCAGTGTGCCTCTGTTCCCCATATTTCATACACAACTTTGGTATTAGTACAACTAGTAGATGAGTGGTGAATCCACTGTGAGTAGGTTCTTGCACTTTGATTGGATCCATATGGGTCAGTTATGCCTTCGAATTCCACTTCTTCACTTTAGGCTTGTGTCTGATCATTCCTACACCCTTATCTATGTTAGGCCTACCTTGGGTTAAGTTTTTGTATAAGTTAGAGCATTCCTTGACCTTATGTGTTCCTTGACAATACCCACACATTGGATGTGTAGGTAAATCATGTTGATAGTGATTGGTCAAACCATACCTGTAACATGATCATGGTGGGAATCTTCTTCCACCACATCCTCCACCTCACCCTCTGGAAACTCTTTACATCCCATAGCCTACATTTTATTAGCCATATCATTCTTTTCCTTGATTATATTTCTGCCTGATTACTGAAGTAGCCTATTGTGTGCCTCTTTCCATATTTTCATGCATCTCATTAATCACTCAGTAGTTAGTTGTGGTATGATTGTAAGTGTCACACAACCAAAAATAGATGATTATGTTAACTTGACTGGTGCATTGAAACAAAGGGAAGTTATGAACATCATGTACCTCATGACAAACCTTGTAGCTTAGAATAAATGTGCACACATTACTTCAAGGGTAGTTGTTCCTATTATGGCCTTTTGTTTCACAATCAATACACCATAACCTACATCGAGTATCTTGTGATGAACTAATGGTAAGCTTTTAGAGTTGGTTTTCCATGGATGTAAATTATGCCTCCATGAATGAGATGATTTTAGTTTCAATGTTTTTGAATACCTTGGCTTTAAGCATGGCTTCAAATGCTTTATGAGGTTCCATGAATGTATTCATGAAAAAATCTCTTTTGAATGGTACTAGTAATCCCCCAACAGACCATTACACATACTGGGAGGGGTGAATATCATAAGGAATATTGAATATAAGAGTTTTGAACCTAGCATCGTGTGGGCACACACTCTCTGATAGTCCTTGGTTAATTTTCTTGAGTGAGGTGATTCTCTTTTATTCAAACTCAGGTTTATCAAATTCTTTTAAGAATGCTTCTTTCAAGGTGTCATAGTCAACCATAGCCTAGTTAGGATGAAATTTCTTATACCAAGTATAGGTATGATCAATTAGAGTTATCATGAACTAGTTTACCTTACACTTAGATTGGGTTATGCCCTGAGTGCACCATTATAGTTCACATTTTAGAACATGATCTATGGAATTATCTATGCCACGATACTCTATCAAGTTCATGGCCATCTCGTAATAAATATGTAGTAGGGGGAACTGGTATTTGAGGTTCTTATCCCCCTAGTACTTATCTTGGTGATGACCCTCCAATGCTTCCAACCAGTGGATTAAGTGTTGGTCCTATTGTTACTACTGGTGTCATAGATGATGATGGCACTATACTACTAACTTGTGGCATCAAGCCACTTCCTTTGGGTTGTTACCTAGTTTGAAAAGATGACATTAGCTGATTTGGAATGCTTGTGCTCATGTCCTATATTCTCAATATATCACCCAAACATCTAGAGGCATCGTACCTTAACTCTTCATAAGGAACAACTTGTTTAAACATAAAATTATAGTCCAAGTCTACAAAATGGCAAAAGTCTATGTTGACAATAGGGTCAGTTATCACTCTTATTTTTTCCTATGAGGGATATAATGTATGATATTATACCATAGGTTCAAAGGGGGTAGTCATATCTAGCACATCTCCAATGGTTAAATTATGTAGGGACCCAAAACATTCTACATCTATAAACTGTTGAACTCGATATATGGCTTCATTATTTCTCTCCTCTTAGCACTATTGTAATTCAAGATATCCTTCCCCATGCCCTTCCTAATTGATATGGGTTCTCTTAGCACTTTCAATTCTAGATATTCTAGTAGCCTGTGCCTTGTCTTATTATAAGTCTATCACCTAAGCTCTCAAATGTCAATCTTCTCATCCCCTTCTATTATGCTTCACCTACACATCCCCTTCTTCCCTGTTGTGTTGCTCATATAAGAAAGGAATTTAGCCTTCCATTCTCATGGTTTCAAATCCTTAATCCACCATTAGTTTATTAAAATATAAGCCAAACTCTTTCAAAAATGTGCCTTTAGGTTCGCACAAAAATTGATACTCTACTTCTTCGAGGTAGGAGTATGTCAACATTGTGAACTCAAGTATATAACTATTTAGCATTCCTCGACACCTTTTGTCTACTACTCTAGTCCAAGTGGCATCTAGGTTCTTAAGCCTCTATAGGTTCTTTTTCATCCACTTAAGGTGTTGTCCATATCTTTGACTTTTATGGATCACATAAGTAGTTAGCCATTGATACATATACTTTGGTAGTTTTCAAAATAAGACCTCATATAGAGCATCATACATGTTTTTATAGACACACTTCCTCATCTTCTATCTTTTACAAGATGAATGCATCAGTGCAAAGCTATCTTCTACCTATTACAACCAATGCTCAATGTTCTCAAGGGACATTTGGAGTATTATTATGTTGCACCATTACAACAATAAAATTCAACATGGGTCTTGGCAATGGAACAAAAATGTTGTAGTTTAATTAGGGTCTCAATTCATTTATTCGTGGGTTTTAGGTACTTATCTAGTTTCCCAAGTAAATTCTAGACTTGTTATAACTAAGCATAGGCATAGTATAACCCTATATTACTCAACATTTTTCACTCAACTATGTTGACATTAATTCATGTAAGGTACAAGCCTTAAGCACTCACCCAAAGCATAGTAGAGAAAGAACCAGGGCCTGCATTTGGCTAGTTATGCCATGGCACAACTCATTATTGATAAGACTTGGTTATTTAACCAAGGATTTTGGAAGATTCATTGGCATAAGTTATTTGAGGCTAGAGTCTGATGGTCTATAGGTGTAAATCCTATTTAGAGAACTATTTATAATCATAGTGGCACAAGCTTATATCAGGCTAGTCCTATGATCTCAAGGGTGTAAGCCTTTATGTTACTAAGCTAAGTGTGATTTAGATAATTTGATGGATCAAGGGAATTATTTTAATTCAATGGTTTGTGTTTAGGATAGTTCTCTCGATAAGGGTATCAAATCTTGAGCACATGACTTTTCTTGCAATTAGGTTAATTCATAGGTTATACTAATGTCATCACTTAAGCAGGGATGCCATTAATGATCTGAGCCAAAATCTTACTTAAAATTATCATTCATATATTAAAACTAACCATTATAACTATTACAAACATTACACAATTCAATACTGAAGTGAAATATATTTAATCGAGGATACCATGTATTACAGCAACCAATCCTTTTCATTTTCTTAATGCTCCAAATACAGAGTACCATTCATATTATGAAGAACATAGTGAATGCTTATCTAAAGATACTAATGGATGAAGGTCTCACAGGTGATTTTGGGCACTATAATGTATATCCTTAAAGGCATCCATACTAATCCTAAGTTTTAATGGCAGTCGAGTCACTGTGTCTAGAACTAATTTTGTAAGGCTTTATTACATTAGAATTATCTTTTTAGCTCACTGGATCAAGCTCAACTTTATAGTAGATAGGAGCATATTTGTGCTAGGGTATAGGGCACACATTGGGTGCTAATGTGAAGCCTTAGTTGATCATTCTATTGGCTCCATCACCTTTCACCCTTTATGTTGTGGTCACCATGTGCAGCCACTCAAGAAGATGCCCTAAAAAACTAGGTGTTATGTAACTGTATTCCAACTGGTGTTAGGTCTGTAATGATTCCTCCAATTGGTGTAAAATATGCCAAAATGACAATCATAGTAAGTGATTTTCTGGCACTGAGATATCTATTGAGTTGGTGGGAATCCATACTTAGCCAAAAAGGGGACCAACATGTGCTCTATGAACCAATATAACCCTGATTAGTTTTGGCTACCTTCTTGCAACAATTAATTCAAGTCAATTATTAGAAACACAATCTTCTTCTTCATCTACTATTGTTATTGATAAAAAATTATTGAGATTTGTTCAAAATTGATTTTTTCAATCATAATTACTTGATTTATTTATGAGATAATGTACATAATTTAGAGAGTTGATCTCTTAAAATCAAGGAGTCAAATATCATCTAAAATCTCCCATGATCTCTTATTTTCTCCCCTAAATCCCTCTCTTATTCTCTCTCACAATCCTATCTGTGTGAGTTGAACTATCAATTCACTTAAACTATTACACACACGCGCGTGCACGCACGCACACGCGCGCGCGCGCTCGCGCGCACACATGCACACACACACACACACATATAACTATTGTTGATCATCTACTAATGTGAGTACTAATATATTTTTTACTAACATCCCCCCTAATTCTCACATGAGGATAAGAAGCATGTGGATTAATAATTCTATATTTACCACCCAACTATAATTTTGACTATGCAGACTTCATATTCAACTAAAAAATTATCTTTAATAAAAATAATTGATTAAATATCTTGTTTTATTTTAAAAATAACTTCATAGGCTTATTTGAAACTTGTAACTTTAAATGGACTTGACTCTAAGTGATGACACAAATATAAAAATTGAATACTATTGGATTTAATTTTAAAAAAATGAGTCCCACTAAACTCATACATAAAGCATGAAAATAAAATAAAACTAAAATACTATTTAATAAAATAAATACTATTAATAAATCTAAAAATAAATTATAAGAATCATCTACTAAAGTAACATAAAACACAAAAGATAAAAAAATAAACAATATAAAATAAAATAAGCTCTAAACAATAACATTTTAAATGTGACTAAATATTGATAACTAATTTTAAAATAGAATAAATAGAACTTAAAAACATAAAATTTAAAGAAATATAAAATTTAAGACAAAATAAAAACAAACAAATATTAAAAAACTAAAAACTTTAAAACCTAAAACCACTATACATAAGCCAAAACCATGAATTTCATTAAAACACACACACACACCCTAAAAAACTAAAATTGCAGGAAATTTTTCATGGTTTTTCGATTGGAATGGAAAAGTGATAAAATAGAATGGAGGAAGGTTTTAAGATGTGGAACAAGTTTTAGAGTTGATCAAGCTACAAATGTTGATGATGTGGAACAAGTTTTAGAGTTGATCAAGCTACAAATGTTGATGATGCTGATAAGGGGAAATGTTACCATGGAATAGGTTGGATCTATTAGATATTTTATGTTGTGGTATTGAATCTATTTTGTTGATTCATAAACCTAGGGACCATGTCTTCATTCAAGATTATAAGAACATGATGGATATTTCCTTTTTTGATTTTCATCATATGTCTAAGAATGGCCATTGCACACTATCACATGAAGGTACACATGATGGAGAATAATATATCTCACTGGACTCATAATCATGAAAATTTAAGTTTTGAATGCCAAGTAGGGGTTCAAACTAGGGTGCCATTAATGCAATGGTTATGGGTGAGCTTGTTAATGCAATATCGAATACATGTTTGAGGGTTTTTTGCTCAATGCAATATTTTTTATTTTATAAATCCTTTAATCTCCTAAAAAACCTTCAAAACATAAATGTAAATCTTTCAATTGAGGATTTATGCCCATGGAGATCATGTGGTTATACTTGAGATATATATTCACTTCATTATTTTTCTTCTACAAATCTAAAACACAAGAAAATTTTAGATATATAGTTTTCATTTTTTTTACATATGCAAACACTGAAAAGTATGGAATGTAGATAGTTAAAAGGGGAGAATGGGATGGAAAGAGGGAAGAGGTTGCAAATGATATTTATGAATTATATAAAATATTAGTATTTTACACTTGGAAAACTCAAACCTTGACTATTCCTCTCAGTTTTAGACCTTCCTTACTTATACAAGTCTCACATCTGCTATCTATATATGCTTATTTCTTATCTCTTAGTTTGACCAGTATCATTCTAATGGCATATGACTTATATCTTTCCTAGAATTCTTTTAACCTACTTATTATGCATCTTTACAAGTTTTAGACCTATACCTATTTCTTACTCTCTGAACGCTTGCATCCTAACCAAATGCCTATGTTGATGCAGGTGTCTAACCTTGACATAAGCATCAAGTGCCCTATAGTCATCAATTTTTCAAATGAAGTGTGTACCTATGGTCATCCTAAGTGATTTTATGTGAGATATTCTCTTGATAAGATTGGTATATATTCAATATCAATCCTCATTCTAAACTCACCTATTAAGACCTAAATATAATACAAAGAGCATTCAAGTGAGCAAATCTTTCTTCTTTTATCCTATTCTCATACTAGTCATAGGAACATCACATTTATAGGTCTAAATTATTGAAGGATTATCCCAAGATCCTAATTTACATGCTAGGTCACTATTATACTTTATTTACACATATTGCACCCTTGTGCACACACAAGCCAACACATTAGGGGAGAACTGCATCATTTTGAGGACCTCTTAAAAGTAGTGGATATGTATGTAACACCCACTAATAGAGGTTTATTTGGTCTAAGATAGACACCATGAGCCCACTAACCCATTTTTTCAAGTTCACTATCAAGATGAAGAACTAGGGTTTCATCATTTGACAAGGAGTGATAGCCCGTGACCCAGATCTAAATGAATAAGAGCAAAGATGATACAGAACTTAGAAGCTTCTAAGTGGTTACATCTAGTTTTATTAATTATTCTATAGTGAACACTTACATTTGATCTAGATAATAGCATAAACATAATAGTCTCGGGCTAACACAAGGGTTATAGGCTCCAAAAGTACTTAATCCAAAATTTAACAAATATTCTAGAACCTAGATCTAGTCCACTTTCTTCTTGTTCCATATCTAGATTTGTATTATCATCAAAACTGGGTAGGTATCTTGTGTTCATTATCATTTCAATATATAGTATAGATGTACTTTCTATATCTAGCATCTTGATGTAATAAATTCAAAATATTTTTTCTTTGAGTTTGTAAATTAATTGGCCTATTATAGATATAGTTTATTAACTTTATGCTTTAAGCTATCTCTACCCTTTTAACCATAGATTCCCTTACTCTAGATTTTAGAGTTAAACATTTGAAAATACCATCAATATATTGCACTATTTTCCTAGTGGGGAGATACCTATGAGCATCCTTTGGATGAGCTCATAAGATGATCTTCCATTCTACAAATATTCTAGAAATACCATTTTTAAAAAAATCTAAAATCTAAAAATGTTTCAGCATGTACCCATCGTATTATCTCTTTGGAATGTATGTTTTTAGCTCCATGATAGTGAATAACATATCATTTCCTTTCTATATACACATATTTCATGCATCTCTTGAGTATGATGGATATATGCACAGATTTGAGGGGATAATTCCATGGACATTTCTCGTAATGTGATCATGTTATTTAATAATGTGATCATGTTATTCAATAATGTGATCACATTATTTAAATTATGGCTTAGTAATTACCAAGCCATAATGCGATCACATTATTAAATAACATGATCATGTTATTTAAAATAAATAACATGATCATGTTATTTAAAATAAATAACATGATCATGTTCCCTATGTCACCCAAAAAAATAAAAAACCGAACCCCGAATGAAAAATTTCCTCATTTTGTATTTGTATTCTTTCTTTCCTATCACTCTCCTCCACTCCATGATCGCATTTTGCCTTAGTGATGCTAAACATTTCCAAAAATCATCCCAAGAATTTTATATTTGATAATACCACCATGTAGAATAAGTGATAAAAATCTACACCTATTAACCCTAAATTTTAATAATTTTTTATTATTTTCATTATTTAATTGGTAATTTATTTATTTTAAATTCCCCATCCTGCAACCCCTCTTGTTCCTCTACCTAACCTTCCACCTAACTCTCTTATTTCTCAACCTAACACTCCTCCTAACCCTCTTGTTCCTCATCCTAACCCTCCTACAATTCAATAAAATCCCTCAAGCAGTCAATATACTTTCTTACAAAAAATTATCTCAACCCAGAATTTTTTTTTTTTGAGTGCATTTTTTTATGACACTAAAAACATAAAAACTAAGCCAATTTTATCCCTAACACATAAGTAATTTTTTCTATAGATTCCAATATATAGCATATGTTAAATGTTTAAGCTAAACAGAGTAATTTTATTTTTGAAATAATCCCAAGGTAACCCAAAAACCCTGTACAAAAGCTGAATTAAAACTTGACATAAAAGGAGAGTTTGTTGTAGAAGCCAGTATATACTATCTAGTAAATATTTAGGTCAAATGAGCACTTGAATTTTTTTGTACAATTCCCAAGGAGGAACAAAAATGTTGTATGAAGGTCAAATTAACACTTGACATTGAAGTATAGTTTATTTTTTAGGCCCAAGCATTACCATCTAAAAATATATCAAATGGAGAAATTTTATTTTATTCAAATCCTTAGTACCCCACTATGTTCACTAATTTTGATCAACCAAGATCCCCTCAGTGTGAGGTTAGAGCATAAGATTGGGTATTTGCATAAGCCCACTAAAATCCATGCTTGAAACTCAAAATAAAAATACTTATCTTAAAATAAAACCTACATGTACAATGAAGTGAAGCTTATTTTACTCTAATACCATATTAAATTATCTCAATAAGGTCTAGAATCGTGTTAGTTTCCATAAGACATACACTATAAATACATGAAATAATATATATCAATAAAAGATTCAAATAAAAATAATAAACAAATTTAACACAAGTATCATGATTACCTCTTTTGATCAAAATACTCTAGTCTACATTGTCAATATAACAATAACTATATTTCATAATGAATGCCTTAATCAGTAGCTCTATATGCTCTTATATAGTTAAGAAAAAGGCAAGGGATATGATTTGGAGAGTAGTTAGTTCTTTTAGAATAAGTCTTATTACAATAATAATTTACTATTAATAGCTAAATTCAATCAAGTTAATAACTAAATTGATATTCTTATCTAATAATAGTTTGTGGATAATTGTGTACTAATTAGCGATTATCTATTATTATATTATAATTGAATCTTAAAACCATACAATAATGTATAACTAATTAAATACAATATGGTATACACATATTCATCAAACCAAGTATATAATTTTAGTTTTTATTTCTATATATCATGAGCATATTATTATTGTCACTTATCCATGTGTAAATGTTTTGCAGGAGTCACGGGGACATTGGAGTTTGCTTTAGGATATTTAAGAGAACAAAATAATGTATCCATATCATGTCTATTTTATTTTGATATTTATGAAAACACACACACATCAAATTTAGGCATTATGTAGACACCTAAAAGTATCACCTAGACATTTATTAGTCATTAAATTGTATAGTTATAGGTACTTATGTATTTGTAAGTAATTGGTCTTTATCAAGCATTATTGGCATGTTTTACATTTGTGATCATGTACCCAATTATCTCTTCTCATGTTTATGTATATGTTATAATCCATACTTATAATAATTGGAAATATGCAAAATACAATGGAGATCAACATAACACAATAAATATTAGTGGGCTAAGATGACCAAATATTCAATATATATAGAAATAGAATAATACCCTTAAGGTAGTGAAATACCATACAATACTCCTTTAGGAAGGAATAACTCCATAATGTCTCTTCGAGGGGAAACCTCCAATATCCTCTTACCAAATAGAATACTCAATAATTACTTGTTTCATGTACAATAATATTCACCCCCTTTATATGGACCTCTCATTAACTAACCAAGGATGGGTAACATCTTAATCCTAATGTAAGCCGACCATTACCCAATGCACTCATTCTAAAAGTTACTTATTTATCCTAATATATTACACCCATATAAATAACTAAGGGGGATGTGTGCCACATGTCAGCATCTCCATCCACCCATAAACATTAATATATCATATCCCTAGGTATATAGCATGTTAGGAATAGCCTAACATTAGTGCTCACATTATATTTTTTTGTAATATTATTATTAATATAAGTTGTCAACTCATTTAATAATAACATAGGTAGGATAATATTATTATGTGTGTAAGTGATTTGTGAGAACAAATAATGTAGAGAGATAGGTGTGTGAGAAAGAATAAAGGGATAAGTGAGATATCTTAGGATAGTTGAGAGATATATGGGATTGGGATTAGTGTTGGCTCCTTCTATCAAGGAGTTCATTCACCTATATTATGTAATCTCTCTTGATGTATTTTATATCTAAATGAAATAAAATATAGTGCATGAAATATATTATTCTCTATGTACATTATTTTATATGAGTATTTTTTTGTTCAAATATAAACTAGCTTTTTATTTGGTATCAGAGTGGGTTACATCTTTGATTACTAGTCTGGAGAAATAAAAAAAATGCAGGCAGTTGTATGTAATTTACCTCTAAGAATGAGAAAAGAAGACTTTTATCTATTTACTATTATATACATTTGCACTAATAGTTTTCAATCATGTGTGTGAACATCCGTAAATAGAATTTACTAGAAGGAGGGTTTGCAATTCAAATCCAAGCATTGAGTGAAGCATGACTAATTACATGGCTGGAATTGGAAAGATCAAGTTTTTTGTTTCAATTTTGAAAGAGACACCTATCAATTTGTATTCATTTATACCTTTAACAATGTAAATTATGCTAATTTCATTGGTTTTAGTTTGAAAGGCTTGATTTTCTTTATTTACTTAGGTCTCGGTATTCTTAGATCCATGTATGCAAATATAGACATTTGGTACAATGCAACTACAGATTTCTTAATAGTTTTATCAATATAGATGGTAATAAAACATTAGAGATCCTCTAAAAATTGTCATGCTATTGATTTAATTATATTATCATGCTCAGACCTATGACCTATTTCCAAACACCCACCTCGATCACCTTGGATTTGTATTAATGGATCTATGAGTTTTATTTAGCAGTCCAACTTTAATAGCTTACAACTTGATGTATTCTTTATATTGGATAGAAGACTATAATGAGAGTGTTTTATTTTTGTTGTATATCCTGCATAAACTTCTCAATAACATTCTTTACCATCGTCCTCTTACCTGCATTAACACTACCATAATCTTTGTGCATTCAAGTTGTTGGTTGATCTTCACTTGCATATGGTTTCTCATATTATTTTTTATTAAGATTAAGGATATTATATAGTACTGTGTTAGATTCATAAGTATCTTTAGGTTTATAATTAAATTTGTCCTTTGTATTTGTATGAGTTGTTTAGAAATTTACAATTTTAGTTTGAATATTTTATTTATAATAGGGTCCTTTTTCATTAAGGATAAGTCATCAAAAGTATGTTTGTAAAAATTATTGTATGTTAATTAATCATAAAAATTCATTGGTAATTAATCATTAAAGTTATAATGTCTATCATTTTATAAAGTCATTTGTGTCAAAGTTATCAAAATATTGAGTCTAAGAAGCATTTGTCAAAATCATTTTTGAGTCCTATCTAGGTGAATATTAGAAATAGTTTTATATTATAGAGTTTTTTTACTCAAGTTTTTTAAAATATATTTATTTATTTAATTTTAGTCTAAGTCTAGTTTTGAGGTTAGTTATTTTTTTTAAAATTGTCAAAATGCCAAAAATCCTTAAGTGTTAATTTTTTGGGTCGATTGTCAAAATTAAAAAATGAGTCAAGAGTTCAAAGTCATCATGTCATATTTTATAGTTGAGTTGTCATTGTCAAAAAAAAAATTTAAAAGTATCTCATAGACACATTATTACTTGTGTGTGACATCCAAAGTATCGGGGGATTCCAATTTCTATGGAAATAATCAATAGAGAACATTCTAAAACCATTGAAGAATATATTAACCTAATTTAATGAGTAAGAAGTGAACTTGATGGAGGTCAGAGGTAATGAAGGAAGGAAATTTTTTTGTTTCCTCTTGCCAGCCATAAGTGATGGGGCCGCATAATGCAGTTGTGGCTTATTTTTTAATTTTTATTTTAAAATAAAAATAGATGGATCATAGGTGTTCAAGTATTGTAATAAGTGAACTAATTTCTTTATATTTCTCCTTAAGCTAAGATAGCGATGAGAACAAATAGAGTAATGTAAAATCATGATGTATATGGTTCTTAGTTAACCACATGTAAAACCATCTTGTTTGTTTATAGGTTAGTGGTAATCCAAGTGTAAAACCATCTTAGTTATTTTTAGTTTGGTGGTAAGTTAAGTGTAAAACCATCTTGGTTATTTTTAGGTTGGTGGTAATTCAAGTGTAAAATCATATTTTGATTGTAGGTTGTTGGTTATTCAATTGTAAAACCATCCCTGAGGTTTTTGGTTAACCTAAAAAAACCATGTAAGTCATAAGAAATTTCTATTGGTGGTAGTTGCAGTATAGTATAATGTTTTCCTCATGGTTCGCACTAAGAGGGGAATGTTAGGAATTGCCTAATGTTAATGCTCACATTATATTTTTTTGTAATATTATTATTAATATGAGTTGTCAACTCCTTTAAAAATAATATGGGTAGAATAATATTATTATGTGTATGAGTGATTTGTGAGAACAAATCACATAGAGAGATAGATATGTGAGAGAGAATAAAAGGATAAGTGGGTTATCCTAGGATAGTTGAGAGATTTGTAGGATTGGGATTGGTTTTGGATCCTTATATCAAGGAGTTCATTCACGTATATTATGTAACCTATCTTTATGTGTTTGATATCTCGAATGACATAAAATATAGTGCGTGAAATATATCATTCTCTATGTGCATTATTTCATCTGAGTATTTTTTTGTTCAAATATGAACTCATTGTATTATAGAATTCCTTCCCTCCTTGACATGTTTTGTCCTAAAAAAATAATAAGGAACCAAATAATGAGTTTGTTTCAAATTTTTGCACATGTGTCTCTAACATTGATCATCTAACCATTTGTATATATGATCTTGTAGTTGATTGCTCTCCAACCTTGCTTCTAAATTCCATTATACTAATTTGATTCCATTCATGATCATAATTTTACTTCCATGGTGTCCATGCATAATTATTCCTCCTTTGATTCCATGTACCATATTCTATTAAGTTACTATGATTCCATGCATGACCATAGTATTTTTTCTTTCATACATAGTCATAGTGATTTCCCCACTAATTCCATGTTTCATAAGCCGTTTCTCTACTCTGATTCCATACTTGACCATATTAGTTATTCTTTGGCTTCCATGTATAACCTTAGTGATCGATACTCTGATTTCTTGTATAGCCAAATATATTATTAGTATGGCACTCCCTCACATGTCTCCATGATTATTTCCTCTCATGATGATGTGGGTGTCTACATACCTCAACATTTTCTAATACTTTGACCTTATCCACCTTTTATTCTACCTTTTCCACCTTGGTGGTTCCTTTATCTCTTCAGTAATGAAGTGTTCTTTTCTTATTGTATTATTTATTCATTTATGTCATCATCTGAATCCTCCTCATGCTCTTTGTCACTTTCTTCAATCGCATCTTCATGCTCTACCTTGACTGTTATTTGTACCTTATCAACTATTATATCCTATAAAATGACCTTTTCTTTCCGATATGAAAACTTCATGAACTTATTCTATACATCAATATTGAATGTTCCCAAAGTCTCTAACCATTTATATCTAATATCCACATCCACACCATGCATATTTAAAGCACAAAAATATGAATGCAAAACATATTTGTCCATCATGAGATTCAAATCTTCAAAAATTAGAATATTCATACCATCTACTTGAGCCTCCTTGATATTAATTGTTTGACCCTATAGATGTTGGGCCACATCGATGTTGATGAAATTATACTTGTTTCTAAGGTTTATGGACACAATAATCTTTTTATTTTGAATGCACCCATGAAACTAAAAATTTGAGTCTAATTTTTCTGGAGCTTAATTATTTGAACCTTATCATTCAATCCTTCTTCCTCCTCTTCAATATCCTCTACCTCTCTTTGGACACCATCTATGGACTTTTAATCATCATTATTATTCTATGTTTCTTCCTCTTCATAAGTAGATACTTGATCTTCCTCATTACCATCATCAAAATTATTTTCTTCCTCTTTTTCCACATCATGATCCTTAGCCTCTCCTCTTGAATCATTTTTATCTCCCTCCATATCATCATTATTTTCATCTTCTTATTCTTCATCTACACTTTCTTCTTGATGATCATCATTAGTCTCTCTTTTCCCAACATGTCCATTTTTTACCATAAAATACTTCTCCAAAATATTTTACATTTTTAAAAAACTCTCCATCAAATGTTCTAAATGGTTATAATCCCTTTGAACCATGATTTAGAAAAAAAACTAAGGTTAAGGGAAAAACCCTAAAAGTTTAAAAACTCATACAAAACTGATCTAAATATTTTACTTTTTTATAATAGCTTCCATGTATGATATTTAAAATTTAGAGGAAAACTTGTGAAAAAATTCCAAAAAATTAGGCCTATAGATCGAATATATGAAAAATCATAAAATCTCAATAATTCACTCAAAAAAATTCCAAAAACTTTAAACTTTTAACTGTAAATCTATTGTATGTTGATACGGTATCAGTAAAAATTTCATATAAAATTTCCTTATATTTTGATAGATATAATGAATTTATTACAAACCTTAAAATATAAATAACACCCTCAAAATGGAATTAAAAACGTTGAATTTTTACTATGAATTCCTTAAAATATTAAACAATATAAAAATATTTGTATAAAAATTCAAAATAGATTGTAAGATAAAAGTGATTCCACAAAATTAGGGTTTTTCCCCACACACTATGCCTAAATCAAGGCTTTGATATCGCTTGTTGTGATCCACACTTATAATAATTGAAAATATACAAAATATAATGTAGATCAACACAACACAATAGATATTGGTGAGCCAATATTCTCAAATATTCAATATCTGTAGAAATAGAATAATACCCTTAAGGTAGGGTAACACCATACAATACTCCTTTAGGAAGGAATAACTCCCCAATGTCTCTTTGAGGGGATAAATTCTAATATCCTTCTACCAAATAGAAGACTCAACACTTACTTGATTCATTTACAATGATATTCACCCCCTTTATATAGACCTCTAATTAACTAAGGATGAGTAACCTCACAATTCTAAATGAGGCCAACCATTATCCAATGCTCTCATTCCAAAAATTACTCATTTATATTAATATATTTCACCCATATAACTAACTAAAGGGGATGTGTTCTGCATGTTAGTATCTCTATCAACCTATATACATTAATATATCATATCTTTAGGTACATAGTAGTGTATCTATAGTGATCTCCCCTGAAACATATTAAATGCTTTGGATTTTTTGGGGTATCTTGAGAGTTTGTGGTCTTGTCTTGTATACTTTTTTGATAATTTTATGTTAGTTTATGTACCAAAAGGGTCTAATTTAAATTCAAGTCACCTATAAATACACAATCATATTAGTGTATTTAAACATCTATAAATCATCTAAAATAGTACCTAACATTTATTATCTTGATAATCTATTGAGAATTTTCAAACATTATAGATTTAAATTAAATAAGCATTTAGAGATTATTCATTATAGTATTCAAGCTCGTATTAGTGATATATTGCATTACATTAATTTTCCTAGCTGAAAAATTGTTGCATTTATTAGAGTATCATTTTTTATATTGTACATCATTAAGGGGCTTGAAAAATATTGAGGAAACTCATCTTTTCCATCATGTAATGCAAATGTAAAAAAAATATTATTTTCCTTATCATTTTTAGGTTCAGCTACCTAGTTGGGGTTTGGAGAGTAAGTGCAATTTCCTAGTGATTGATATGATATTTCAAAAAAATTAAAAAAAAATTTAGATCCACAAATATGATGAATATAATTTTAAAAATAATTTACACCTCCCTGACACTTCCGAAATGTGTATTTACTATGGTTATGGAAACTTGATGGTTTTTATAAGAGCTTCCTTTCACATGATTTTTTAGGTTCACTTTGTTTTACCACAAATCCTTAATTTTTAATGTAATACTTCAACAACTATCTTCAAATCTCTAAAAAATCAAGATAATTTTCTAAACCCTCTTTTTTTCATCTATTTATCTTATTTGTAAAATTAATTATGAATGTTTATGTTCCAATGTGATTGAAATCCATTTATATGTAAGTAACATATGTACATAATTTTTTAGAGATGTACAAATAAAAGTGTTCTTTAATAAATTAAAGTCCTTCCTCCCTCATAATGAATGAATGAATTATTTTAATGACATCCATGAGATAAATAACTATGTGGGACCAAAATTAGTAACAAGAATTCTATGTGCAAGAAGAGTGACCTAAAATAAATGTCAACTTAGTATGTTTTTGGGTGTGGTTATTCGGGTCGATTGGGAAGCCTTGAGAGTTTATGGTCTTGTCTTGACTACATTTTCAGCCTTTTAATTTCTATTTAGGAGCCCAAAGGGTTCTAATATAAATTCAAGTCATATATAAATACACAAACATCTATCCCCTAGGGGATTACCCAATCAATGGATAAGCTTGCATTAAAGTTCCCCAAACCTGGTAGTAATAGATTCAAGTCTCAATTTATCTACTCAACATGGAGTAGTTCATTTGCATGGAACGGGGTTATAGAGGCAGGCCCAATCGGTCTCTAAACTTTCACCTCATGGCTACGATATCAAAAAAAACATAAGCATCTTTGTGCATTTAGGTATCCAGAGATTATTTGAAAGAGTATCTAATATTAATTGTTACAAAAACCTATTGAGAATTTACAAGCATATTATAGAGTTCAATCAAAATTGAGTATTTAGAGAGTATTCATAATAACACTAAAGTTCATATTAGTGACACATTGTATTACATTGGTTTACTTGGCTAAAGAATTATTAAATTTATTAGAGTGTCATTTGTTATATTATACGTCATTGAAGGCTTTAAAAAATATCAATAAAGTTCATCTTTTTTCTCATGTAAGGTAGGTCCAAAAATATATTATTTTCCTTATCATTTTTAAGGTCAACTATCTAATTAGGGTTGGAAAATAAGGGTAATTTCCTAGTAATCAACACGTGATTTTAGAAAATTGAGAAAGGTTCTTAAAACCTTAGATCTTATGAACATTGTTGTGGAAAATTTTACACTTCCTTAACACTCCCTAGAATTATACTCATTAAAGATATGGTGACAAAAAATAGAACTTCATAATTTTGATAAGGTCTTTTATTCGACATGAATTTTTAGGGTTCTTGTTGTCATACCTAAAAATCAAGATACTTTTTAAACTTTATTTTCTCATGTAAGGCAGGTCCAAAAATATATTATTTTCCTTATCATTTTTAAGGTCAACTATCTAATTAGGGTTGGAAAATAAGGGTAATTTCCTAGTAATCAACACGTGATTTTAGAAAATTGAGAAAGGTTCTTAAAACCTTAGATCTTATGAACATTGTTGTGGAAAATTTTACACTTCCTTAACACTCCCTAGAATTATACTCATTAAAGATATGGTGACAAAAAATAGAACTTCATAATTTTGATAAGGTCTTTTATTCGACATGAATTTTTAGGGTTCTTGTTGTCATACCTAAAAATCAAGATACTTTTTAAACTTTATTTTCTCATGTAAGGCAGGTCCAAAAATATATTATTTTCCTTATCATTTTTAAGGTCAACTATCTAATTAGGGTTGGAAAATAAGGGTAATTTCCTAGTAATCAACACGTGATTTTAGAAAATTGAGAAAGGTTCTTAAAACCTTAGATCTTATGAACATTGTTGTGGAAAATTTTACACTTCCTTAACACTCCCTAGAATTATACTCATTAAAGATATGGTGACAAAAAATAGAACTTCATAATTTTGATAAGGTCTTTTATTCGACATGAATTTTTAGGGTTCTTGTTGTCATACCTAAAAATCAAGATACTTTTTAAACTTTATTTTCTCATGTAAGGCAGGTCCAAAAATATATTATTTTCCTTATCATTTTTAAGGTCAACTATCTAATTAGGGTTGGAAAATAAGGGTAATTTCCTAGTAATCAACACGTGATTTTAGAAAATTGAGAAAGGTTCTTAAAACCTTAGATCTTATGAACATTGTTGTGGAAAATTTTACACTTCCTTAACACTCCCTAGAATTATACTCATTAAAGATATGGTGACAAAAAATAGAACTTCATAATTTTGATAAGGTCTTTTATTCGACATGAATTTTTAGGGTTCTTGTTGTCATACCTAAAAATCAAGATACTTTTTAAACTTTATTTTCTCATGTAAGGCAGGTCCAAAAATATATTATTTTCCTTATCATTTTTAAGGTCAACTATCTAATTAGGGTTGGAAAATAAGGGTAATTTCCTAGTAATCAACACGTGATTTTAGAAAATTGAGAAAGGTTCTTAAAACCTTAGATCTTATGAACATTGTTGTGGAAAATTTTACACTTCCTTAACACTCCCTAGAATTATACTCATTAAAGATATGGTGACAAAAAATAGAACTTCATAATTTTGATAAGGTCTTTTATTCGACATGAATTTTTAGGGTTCTTGTTGTCATACCTAAAAATCAAGATACTTTTTAAACTTTATTTTCTCATGTAAGGCAGGTCCAAAAATATATTATTTTCCTTATCATTTTTAAGGTCAACTATCTAATTAGGGTTGGAAAATAAGGGTAATTTCCTAGTAATCAACACGTGATTTTAGAAAATTGAGAAAGGTTCTTAAAACCTTAGATCTTATGAACATTGTTGTGGAAAATTTTACACTTCCTTAACACTCCCTAGAATTATACTCATTAAAGATATGGTGACAAAAAATAGAACTTCATAATTTTGATAAGGTCTTTTATTCGACATGAATTTTTAGGGTTCTTGTTGTCATACCTAAAAATCAAGATACTTTTTAAACTTTATTTTCTCATGTAAGGCAGGTCCAAAAATATATTATTTTCCTTATCATTTTTAAGGTCAACTATCTAATTAGGGTTGGAAAATAAGGGTAATTTCCTAGTAATCAACACGTGATTTTAGAAAATTGAGAAAGGTTCTTAAAACCTTAGATCTTATGAACATTGTTGTGGAAAATTTTACACTTCCTTAACACTCCCTAGAATTATACTCATTAAAGATATGGTGACAAAAAATAGAACTTCATAATTTTGATAAGGTCTTTTATTCGACATGAATTTTTAGGGTTCTTGTTGTCATACCTAAAAATCAAGATACTTTTTAAACTTTATTTTATCATTTATTGCTCTTAGTTTGCAAAACCTGTCATACCAAGGTACTAAAGCTTTCACTTTTGAATTACCTATTTTTTCTTCAACCAATGAAAATGCTTGAAATATACATTGCATTAATAGTTATATTTTTTTGCCTAATATTTTTAGATATTATTTGGGTATATTACTTTAATTGAATACAAATATTGGCATGTGTCTCCTACAATAATACAACTATAAATGCTCCTTCAATACATGTGTAATTTTTTAATTATTTCTTAAAATTCTTCAATTTTATAACTCTTATTAATAATAATAATTTTAGTTTTTATAACTTTAATATAAATAATTAAATATATATTTCTCATTTCAATGTAAAATTCTAAATTTGAATAATTTAATTCTTTATAATATAATAAAAATAATTAATTAATTTAAATTTCAAATTTCAGCAACTATATACTAATAAAAATAATTATTAAATTATACCATAAAAATTTTGATGATAAAAATATTACGAAATTATTAATTAACTTCTCTAAAATATATATTAATTAACTTATCTGATATAATAAAGAGAATTCACATAGAATCACTTAATTACATAGAATGTCGGCATCTCAATATATTTAATTCTTTGTAATTACATAACTTAGTTGTGAATGTATTAGCATTGTGTGGCATAGGACAAAGCTGAAATTATTTTTAATTAATATATTATCTTACATTTTATATTTTTCTAATAAAATGAGGGAATATCAATTCTACTTAGGTGGAAGTTAGTTATAAAAATGTTCCATTTTTTATCTTCTTCTAACTTCAATTTATCTTTAAATCTTCCATATTTTATGGTTATAAAAATAAGATTAAAATTATTTATTCAAATATTATAATATATAAGGGTGAACATGTATATGTTAAAATGAAGTCATTAAACCAAAAACATATGCTTCTAACTTTAATTTATTTTTAAATGTTTTATATTTTATACTTATAAAAATGTGATTAAAATTATTTATTCAAATATTACACTATACAAGATTAAACATGTATTTATTAATATTTTTATTATTCCTCATATAACATTTATAATTATAATACACTTACATTACAATTTTATACACAATAAATCATAAATAATTTTCACTATTTTAATAAAAACTAACAAAACTACACAACCCTTATTTACATTATAATTTAATTGAAATCTGTTTAAATTCAAATCTATTTAAACAGAAGCATTAAATAAAAGCTTCATGATGAATGAATGAATGATTTTAGTCGAGTGTATAAAACCGTTTATGACACCAAATGAATGTCAAAGATCGAAGGGCGAGGAGAGCTCCACGTGCAGAGGAGAGGGCACGTCATCAGCATCTCGGTGAGGCTGGACCCACCTTCCGTAGCCGTTGCGGACCAGTCCTTTGTTTTCCAGTTGATACCAATTGGCCGGCACCATCAGCTCTTTCGGCAGCATGTCCGCACCTTTGTTAACCAACGCCACATCCCGTCTGGCTTTGCCGCGGAACGGTGCAGACGAGCTTTCGTATCCATCTAACAAATGCAAGTAACCCTCCAGATTGTGGCACCCCACTGGATCAGAGTTCTTCTTTAGATATGGAGATTTCTTATGATCCAATGCCAATTCCACACCTACGTGTTTGTAACTCCATGGAAGAGTTTCCAACACCGGCCCAATTATTTGTTCATATTTCTCCATTCCTTCGTTGAAGATGATACCCGGCATCTTGGGTACCATGTCCTGTTTGGCTACCACACGCAGCACCTTCACTCCAAGCTCCTCTAGTCTGTCTCTGAAAGCGCTGTTCCCCACTCTCGGAGCCCCGAACGAGAACACGCTCACTGGGATTCTAGGATTAGGGTTTGGGCCATTGAGGTTAATGTTAACCCCCTTGGACACTATTTCGAAGGCGTTGAGAAGAGCGAGGGCGCCTCCCAGGCTGTGCCCGCAGATGCTAATGCTCACTTCCTCCCCGCGCTGTGTGTACATGGCCACCAAGTGGCGGACTTCGTGCATGACTTGTTCGGATGCGCTGAGCTTGTTGTAGCGGGTGTTGTCGTTCTTGGAGGTGTAGAGGCTCAGAAATCCGCGTTCCACCTTGACGGCCGCGTGTTCTTGGCAGCCGAGGTCTCCGACGGGGTGCAGGATGTCGCGCAGATTCTCCATCCACTCCAGCTGCGTCACGGTTCCGCGCCATGCGATCACGATGTCGTGCCTGCCCAGACGTTTGACCTCTTCCTCGTCCGTGCTGACCGCCACATAGCCCATCCAATTTGAGTCCTTGCTCCAGGGATCCATGGAGTTGGACCGCCCGAAGAATTTGGGCATGTGAACGTCCGACATGGCATAGAGATATTTGGTGATCTTGTAGCCTGTGTTGTGCAGATGTACCTTGTCCAGCATCTTATGGCGGTTGTATCTGCAGCTGCCACAGTATTTGGAATGGGAGTCGAAATCGAAGGCGTCGTAGGTGGCCTGGGCGAATTCTCCGTATTTGACGATCTCTCTTCTCAGCTTGGGGTTTAACGGCTCCACAAGACCTTGCCAGTTATGCGATCCATGAAACTCTCTCCACTCCTCGCCTAAGGGCTCCTTGGGGGAGGCGCTGGGGCTGTTCCTGTACACCTCTTCCAACTGCCTCGCAAATCTCTTCAACTCGACGGGAGATGGCTGCCTGTCGGCCTTATCCGGAGTTTCAGTGTCTGCAGGCAGCGGAACCACATGGAGATCAACACTCTTGCGAATACTGTTATGCCGCTTCTCCTTTGTGCCCAACAATTCAACACTTGATGATAAAGCTTTTGGCCAGGAATTGTTAATGGCTGCCGAAATACGAAGATTTGCGGATGAAGAGAAGAGAGGCCTATTCTTGGAAATCTTGCTCCCAACGAAGGAAGGAGCGTGGGAGTGAGAGATGTAAATCGTCGAAGTGGCCATTATCACAAGAAAAAGAAAAGTATATCATGTGTGCTGCAACAGTACCTGGTATGATCTTATATAACAAACGAATGCGTTGATGTTCATAGGCATACAATCAGGCAACCCATCTGACAAGACTCTGTCAAAAGTCAAACTTTTCATAGATATAATATTTCCAAACAAACCTTTCAAATCACGTCTGTAAGCTATAATCAAGATAAGAAAATAATATGTTCTCAATCAAACTTTTGTCAGTTTGTACCGTAATTAACATATGCCTAGGTAGGCAATCCGTTAAAACATTTTATAGGACTCTGTCAAACCTCAAAGTTTTCTCAGTTTGCAAGCTGGAGGTTAATAGTCAATATGGCCATTTGTGAATAGAAATCATGTTTACGTCAACGCACAAGGTCGGTTTTGGAAATATCTTGTCATATGAGAGCCATGACCTTTGAATGGCGACTTGCTCATCTGCCAAGCAACTTTAAATTCATCAGAATTCAAAAATTGAAGCTTTTTATCGATTTGTAATTTCATCATGTTAGGATTGGATAAAACGATTTGGTTGTGTTAATTTATTTATGTTTTTTAAAGGGAGTAATTTTGATTATCTGGTTTAAATGGAGTAATTTTGATATTCTAGTCAATTTTTAAATTTTCAATTTTTTTTTCATTTCTTTTTTATAGTCTTCTTATTATTGTTTGGGTCATTTTGTATTGTTATGTTGCAAGGATCATTTTGTACATACTTTCATCTATCTTTAATTATATGGGTTTATCTCACTTTTTTTCACCTTTCAAATTTGTATTTATTAAAAATCAACACACATATTAATATTATCAAATTTAAATTAAAAATCATATATAAATAGATAAGTGGTATATTTTATTTGAATATCAATTACACAACATATTTTTGATATCCATGGTAATTTATTTTTGAAAAATATAATGTTATTCCATGATACCCAACAATTTCATTGTTTTACTACAAGAGATCTAACTATTATAGGGTTACTTAGTGGATAATAACCACCCAATTTCTAATTTATGTTGGTTTTCCTTAATACTCGAAGTCATAAAGATTCAACTTTATGAAAGAATACAACAATCACAACATATAAATTAAGGATGAGGAAGTGAAAATCTTAAACAAACAAATAACCCCATAAAAATGCATTTCAGTTAGTAAAAACTTTACCAAAATAAATTTTCTACTTTTAACACCTATCACGAACAAATTTTCTACACTTTCCCTATTTCTTTAATCAAAATCAATTTTTACAATAACATTATTGATAATATTAAATATACACTTCTAGATTCATATTTTAGTGATATATCTCCTACAAATTTTTATATTATATATGATATTGTTATTTTATGTATTTATTTTATATTAGTCTATTTATTAATTAGATAATATTATTATATTTTATATTAATTGTAATTGTTTAATTAAATATAATTTATTTATTTTTACCATAAGGAAAAATCCAAGGATATAACCATTATGATGAGGGCTAGGTTGGACCTAGAAGATTTTAGTGAAATAAAACACCAAAACATGGTAACTTAATTAAAAGAGATGATTATGATGTTGCTATCATGTTCAAAATAAATTTAATTTGTTTTCGGTCAAGATAATTTCGTTGTCATCTTCTCACCTAGTTTAATTTCATGCATGTCACGCTTTGTCAGGGTTTAAAAGTTAAAGTTTATAAATATTTTTATTTTTTGAGTTAAATATTGAGTATGAATATTTCATCGTATGACAGATTTTGTTTTGTTTGATTCTTTTGAATTACATACATAGTGGCATCTCTTCCTTTATTACTTATATAAGTAATAAGCACAACAATAATATGCTTTTGTATAGGCAATAGAAAATTGATGCAGGGTATGAATAAGTTATTCTTTATATATAAAATAATTAATAAAGTATAAGTAATGGTATTCTCTAATGTGAACAAGATGTAAGTAATAAAGCATGATAATAATGTGTCCATGTAATCAAGAAATAAGTATTAAGGTATGATAAAGGCGTTTTTCTAGTCTAGTTAAGATTTAAGCGATGAAAGTTTTAGTGTAAGATATGCTCCATTATGGTCAAGATATAATTAATGTAAGTATAGGGGTGATAAGTAATTATCATATTTTCAATGGGAAATATAAAACTAATTTAAGTATAATAATAATATGTCCAAATATAAATAAGGGATAGTCAATTTACATGATCACACAAGGAAAATATGACATAAATATAACAATAGAAATAGATCTGAAGTATGTAAAAACAAAGATTTACATAATTGAAATTTGAAAAAGAGAATTTTCAGAGAAATATTTAGATTTTGATTTACATGTGCACTCTTAGAGGCTAAAAATATGTGGGAATAGGTTTAGAAATAATCCGAAAGCAAACTTAGAATTTGTTATTGATTAGAGAATTTATAGAATTTGACCAATATTATTGGATTGATATTGGTAGGGTAAAGTTTGATATTAATCACTGAGTTTGAAAATGGTAAAAACCCTATATTTTTAAAATGATTTATAGGTTTCATTTATTTGTTCATGTTGATTAAAAAAAAACCTCTCTCAAATTCTCAAAATTCATTATAGAGATACAAGAATTACTTCTCCTTTATCTCAACCCTAATTAGCTTCAAGACATTGAAACCTTACAAAAGTATAAAGATTGGGAGTAGTTATAATGGACCTGCTTCAATGAGACCTATGTGATTTGATAAGTTAAAAACCAATAGTCATATAAGTCAACAAATAATCTAGTAAAATTTGAAAATATTAGCCCTTATCCTTATCCATATCAATAAGATACTATAAATAAATAGTAGATTATATATGTTCTTTCATTGATTTATTTTTAGTATAGGGGTGTTGCTCTAATAATGAAATTCTACCCTTGGAATTTAATATATGGTTTATAAACTCAAATCTTGTCCCACATAAATTAATTAGCATGAATATGTACTTATGGACTCTTTGAATTTAAATTAAGACCTTAATGATATGCATTTTGAGACACAAAATGTAGGAAAGTCAACAAAAGTGACAGAAAGAACTAAAAATATTAGGAAAAGAGGTTAAAATACCCTAAAATATATATGAATGGTATTGTAGGGTTCAATCTTGATCATCACCAAAATTGAACTGGTCAATTATAGAGAGAGAAAAATTCTTAAAACAGTGTTTTAAATTATATGGGAGCATTTGTGGTCATACCAAGGAAAATAAATAGTTGATATGTAGGTTTTTGAGTATTTGGAATTGAATTGTGGTATTATTATTGATCCAAAATTAATATAAAATATTTTTTTAAGGAAAACAAAAGGTAATGGAAAATAATACAAAGCCCAACATAAAGAAAAATGCATCAAAAAGAGCTTAATTTGAACCAATAGTCTGTGTGCATAAACATTTTAACATCATAGAAAATAAATAGTCATATGCTAAAATTGAGTGTCTAAAAAATTAAATGGATACATATAACACTTAGAACATATTATATTGGAGTGCATATATTAATAATTAGTTTATTTAATTCTCTTTCCAGAGGTAGCCCACTCATAGAAATTGTGTACTTTACAAGAGTTGTTTATATGAGGAACTCTAGTTCTCAATCTAAACATATGTTTTTCATCTTAATGATGGATCACAAAAATGATTTGAAAAACAAATATCTTTTAGGCAGTTTTTTATAAAAACTTATTTTTTAATAATTATATGGATTGTAAAAACATTACATCTTAAATTAAAACTTCTTTCTTAAATGTTTGGGAAGTAAAAGTTTCAAAAAAAAAAAAAAAAGAGCCTGTTACTTTATTTGTATATAATGGTTTCTCTTTTTCTTTTATGACACTTCTTATTCTTAAGCAAGATTATAAAAATTTACAACTATTAGAAATTGACATAATTTATACTCGGTGTATTCTATTTATTTTTTATTATGTGGGTACAACCAACATACCTCTTTTATCTTCTTTTTACACATGATTTATAAAATCATCAAAATTTTGAAAATTTTGTTTTAGATTCTTTTAAAAGCTTCAAAAATATTGATGAGTGAATCAAACCGTTAACAAGTGTCATGATATGGATTTAATACCTACTATTTAAATAAATATAAGGTAAATCCTATAAATGTATGCATTTGTATGTGTCTTTTGATGAAATGATATTTAAAATATTGTTCTCAAAAAAAATTAGCATGAACTCCTTACAATGTGCACTAAACAATATTTAATAAATAAGTGTCTCTCTCTCTCACACACACTCACACTCTCACTCACTCTCTCTCTCTCTCACACACACACACGCACTCATAATATAGGCATAACTTCAAAATCAAAATGTAACAAGAAAAAAACATACAAACTAGTCTACAATGCATCCAATTAGAAGGTCCATGGCTCATATCCAATTTCATTTTTAAACTAACATTAAAAAGTCCCATACAAGGCACAAAAAGCATTGTGTATGGGATTTATTAGCCAATAAAATAAGATAACTGATATAATTGATGTAATTTCACTGATGGAATATATTTGTTGATTGTTTTTTGTTGCTCAGTTTTTGTGTTATGATATTTTGGTGCCTTTAGGCTTTATATTATGCTTATTTTGGGTATTTTATTTTTAAAAAAAAATATTGAGAATATGATACTTCAAACCTGTGGAATAAGATGCCCCCAATGTCAACATGGCCACTTAATAGAGAAAAGTCTAAGTATGTCCATGCATATCCTATATGTCCTGCATCACACTCATATACCATGAAATGCATTTGTGTATATGAAAATAATGTCATCTACCAAACATGTGATAAATAACATATATAAATAGTGTAATCTGGTAATAATAACATGCATAGATCCCATTTTTATATTTTTTGAATATTTTGAATGTTTTTATTTTTTCTTGGATTATTTTATTTTTTTTAAATATTTTGCACATGTATAGAATTAAGAAAACCTTAAGAAGTTATGTACAATATATTAGGTTTCTACCAATCAAAGAGATTATTGATGAGATAATTTTATGAAAGTATTGTATCTCGCAAGTACCATTTCAATCTTTTATCGATTGAATATGTTATTGTATCATTATTCAAAATATAATTGACTTCATATTCACTATATTAATCACAATATTATTACATGTGGTGCTTGTAAATATATTCATTTAGAATGAGTGATTGTAGATACATGTTATTCAATCCCTCACCTCAAAATGAGGACATATATAAGAGCATTTTTTTAAAATATATTGAGTAAAGGAAGTCCCTACTAAGTAGGAGTTTGGGTACTCTACTTGGAGCAAAATTTATCCACTTCCTTGATCAATAAGTGGGTTGTTCTCATAAAACTCCTAGAGAAGAGGTGGAAATGTCTAGTTTGTCAAAAAAGTTTTTAATCATAATGAATAGACTAGTGGGCATTGTTTTCAGATGTGTCAAAAAATCAATGTAAATGGAGCCTATCTCGAGCATCGTTTTATTCCTCCATCCTTCCCTAGTTAAGTAAAGGTATGTGATTCAATTACTTATATTTATACTTTGACATATACATGTATTCACTTACATACAAACATCAAATTAAGGGAAATATGATGACACCTAATAGTGTTACATGACCTTTTTCCATAGTGTATTTTCTATATTTAAACATGTTTTCTATGCTTGTGTATATTTTATTAACTCTAGGAATTATCCTACCCCACATTACAATTTATTTGGCCCCTAATCCCTCTAAATGATCAAAGACTTTTCTAAATATATTTGTTCTTAACCTCAATTATAATTGCATACATTTTTATGCTATTACATAAACTCCACACCTTTATCTCATTTGGGACATGTTGGCAAGATTTTATGTCATTACACTTTTTAAGATTATTTCTTTGACTCACCCAACTAGATACAACATAAATCTTAAAACATTAGATCATGATTTTAAATGTAATTTTCCTCTACATTTGAGATGGGTAATTGCCTCATATGATCGTATTTTTGGGTTTTTAGTATTTTTATCAAAATGTATGAAAAGACAACAAAAATGGGAGAAAGGAGAAAACTCAGAATAGACAAAAAGAGAGAGAGGATATGGAATGAAAAATAGAAACTATCAATGGATAAACATAAAAAACCACCTAAATGACAAAGGAAACTTATATCCTCAAAAAGGTAAAAAAATTCATACTTCAAATGAATGAATAAAATATATTGTCAAAGGAGTTTCAAGACACAAAGTTCTATGGAACTCTTATATGTTTATGTTTGGAAATGAACAAAAATTATCCTTTTCTCCTATCAAACAAAATTTTGTTCGGCATAAAACATTCTTAGTTTAGAATCTTCTTTTGAACATTATAAATGACAATATAAAATAAATGGTATAAAAAACTACTTGATAATCCAAAATCTTATTTCAAATTAAATTAAACATAATACAAAGTCTAACCTCTACAATTTCCAATACAAAGTTTACAAAATTAAAAATTTACATATAATCAATAAACTACATTTTTAATAAATTTCTTTATTTACTAATTATAATGTAAATTTTAAAAATAAAAAATAATTAAAAAAATCTTAAAGTGATCCATTCATATTACAATTTATTTGTATTATATTCACAAAACTTTTTAAAAATGAACAATTTATACAAAGATACAACCTTTTATACTTCTTATCTTGACTAGGCAGTTACATAACTATTTTTTTACTCAGCCTTGATTTAAGGCATCCCTCAACTTTAACTTAGAGATTCCCTTCTTTTTATTTATTTATTTCAGACAATTTTTACACTACAGCAATATGACTTGTAAATAAATTAATTAATTTAAAAAAATCAATATAATTTATTATTATATCTAAAAATATATATATAATTTATTATTATATCTAAAAATATATATATAATTTATTATTATAAATTCATTAGAGAAAGTTGGAAAATACAATATTAAAAGTGAAATAAATATACTAAGCAGCAAAGAAAGCAAAAGCAGCGTAACATCACAAGCTATAAATCAGCATTACAGTTTTATGATTCTTGGTGGCGAATTTGAGTTGCACTCAACCCAATCCCATGGCCCTATCACTTGTTGGAGACATGGCCTTGAATTTCAATTGCCCTATCACTTGTTGGAGACATGGCCTTGAATTTCATCAGTGCATTAATATATTGATTTCTTGTTTTGGAAGCTCTTCTAATATATCTGCCAATCTCAAGTGCATTTCGAATTAGATCATGGGAAGAGTCTCTTGTTTTCATAAAGGCAAATGGCAAAACAAATGGTAATGAGACATTTTATAAATTGGCTCATAAAGGCTATACTTTCCAGCATTCTCGTCAATGTTAAAAAGTATATTACTGTAACCAGACATAAGGTTTCTACAAAGTAAACTTTCAAGCTTCAGCTGGACCTAAATCCTCAATGCATAAGCTCGAACATTAGTTGGGAAATCTTCAAGATCTAGTCGATAAGACACACCTCCCCCGGTGCCTACAACTGCAGTTTGCATCAAACTATTTGGCGGTTGATCGTGTGTGTTTGTAAAAATGTCCCTCATTGTATTGACTGTATTTATTCCAGGGGTCACACCAACAAGATAGTTTGGCTCAATCGCATCCGAGTCCCAGATAGGGTCATAAGGGTCATCGAGATGTCTTATGAGTTACTTATTTCTGGCTCAAAAGTTTATCCTTGAAGTAACCTTCATGAAGAAATCCTCTTCAAAATCTGTGGCATATATTGAACCATTCAGAGGACGCAGCTCCAAGGTGGATATAAAAGGATTACTAGTTGCAGCGTCCAAAACACACATTAATTACAGAAGGTCCTCTCACAACCATTTCTTCAACATATAACTGCTCGAGATCTGTAATTGTTATTATAAATTTCTACTAAAGGCTTCATCATATATATCCCTTCTGATTTGGAAGGCTTACGAATTATCATTGATAGATTTCCACCCCTTAGTTATGCATGTTTGGTAGTATATTTTTGACATGATGCAGCAACATGATATTTATAATATGATCCCTAAGATTGGTTTATAACCATTGTGCATGACATTCCATCTTTTTGTTTCCTCTTGCAAAGACCATGATAAAAAAAGTTCCCAATTTTACAATTTGGTCACCTTATCCTCATAAAGACTTTGGCATTAAAATTTGATAAGATAGGAAGAGATAAATAGTAGTTTCATCAAGCGATGATAGTTTCTAGATAGAAAAATTCTTCCCATTACTACTTAATTTGGGATTTTCTTTTTATGTTAGGATACCAACTATTCCCTGAGAGCTCATAATGTTATCACCTATCATTATAGCTCTATGCCTGTAAGCGAATGAATCTAACATTATATAACTGAGTGGTCATGCTTATGGTTGACACCATTTTGTTTATGATGATTCAACCATATTTCTATTATAAAAAGTGCATTGCCAACATTCAGTTTGACATTTTGGTAGTATTCTCATGCATGTTTGAGAGTTTCATTTGCAGTAGATTTTGTCAAAATTGGTTAATATGTGATCTTCTGGTAGAATGAGCACATAATAATTGTGTAACAATGATCTTGTTTGTATTCAAAAATATCCAAGAGGATGAGAAATAATTCCTTGATATATTAAAATACCTTGCTTACCAATTGTTTGCCTTCTTACAATACCCTGGTGAAGAGGAATATAAAGGAGTAGGAGGAGTTAACTTAGAGGAGAACTCATTGTGGGATTGAGTGTAACTCACTGTGGAGCACATAAGAGAACTTAGAATGGAACTCAGTTGAACTCTAGGTAGAACTCTAGATGAAACTCAACCTCTCATCCATTTAACCTCTTAATCACACCTAAGTAAGCTAAAACTAAATGTGTAGGGATAATCTATTTAATAAATAAATAGAATAATAAATATCCTACACCAACACCCCCCTTAAGCATAACTTAAGTGGGAGGAAAAGAAAATATATGTTTCAAAAATAAACCCTAATGAGGTACCCACCTACAATGCAACTCTCAAAAAGTGGAGTAAACGGAGAAAACCCAATGGGAAAAAACTCACCCCCCAAAAGAGAGATAAATAAGAGAAATTAGAAATAGAAAGCCTCACTCCAACACCCCCTTAAGCATAGCTTAGGTGGACTAGAAAATTAGGTCCCAAAAATGAGACCTGATGAAGTACCCAAGTACATAGTGATGATCCCAATATCCTACAAAAATATGAAGGATGTGTGCCTCCATAAATAAGAGAGAAAAGGCAAGCACATAATGTTATATGACAAATGTCGTAGTAGGTCCCTCAGCAACAAATGATATCTCTTCCTTTCGAAAGAAAGAAACCCCAAGTTGACAAACTATTAAGATCCCACTCAAGTGGAATGTAGATAGGAATCATGATGTTAATCTTTGTAAAATGCTTAAAAGTCTCCCTGTGAGTGCTCAAATGTGCCAAAGTTTGATCAAAAATCAAAAGCCTACATATAATGAAGGGGAGAGAATAAGAGAGTTTATAAGTACCCTCATTGCATCTAGAGAAGATAAGTGTCATTGAACATTTGTTGAAGGAATATCCATGGCAAGAGGAGAGCAAAGCTCAACAACCATCGAAACTAAAGACTAGTCTACAAATGAAGTACTCAGATCTACAAGATGAATTTCCACAGGAACATATGAGTCATCGATACTCTCAATGTGTATACTAAATCACTAGAATCATTAAAGTCCTCCAAAATACAAGTATATGAAGGCTCTGAAAGAGAAACAACCTACATAGGAACAGATGTAGAATCTTGAGATAACTAAGATCTAATAAAATCTCATCCTGTAATGGGGGCTCAATAAAAGGAAGAGCATTGTCCACCATGGATGTGTCATCATAAGAAATAGAATCAGGAATGGAGACTAAAGCAATCTCAAAGGAGATAATAGGAATAGGAGGAGGAGGTGTGACATAAATCATAGTAGGATCTTCAAAAAGATTTTGAAGAATGCTCTAAACAATGGAGGGACACTCTGTGTGCTCCACATGGTGGTGTAGATCCCATGAAATGTGTATTAATAAGTGACCATAGACATAATCACAAGAGTTAGCCCAGTCATTATATTGACTTAGGTCAATAGAAACAAGAATATATCCATATATGAATGGAATAAGTTCCTAATCTATAAGTGAACATTCTTTATACACATGCCATGAAGAATAATTGGTCTTCCCAAGAAGGACCATAGGTGTAGACTCAACCTTCCTCTTCCAAAGTCTCTCAATTGGAGTCATCATGACTAAAAGAAAAAACTAAATAAGTGCAATACTACACGATATAAACTATAATTAACCCCTAAATCACACTCATGAATGAGATATCAGGCACATTCAAGAATACATTCAAGTGAGCAATCAATGCTAGAGTGATGAGGGATAATGCATGCTCAAAATAGGGATGTTGAATACAACTAAAAATGCATCTACATGTAAACAATTGGTGCACAAACTAAAATTTATAAAGTAGTAGGGCCCATAGCACAGGTAACCTCCTTGAATATGGCACTTTATAACTTTATTGCATTTACAATGAAAATAGGACCAATGGAATAGAAATAAAAAATAAAATACTTTTATAAAAAGTGTCACTCAATTCTGAGTTACCAATCAAAAGTTATGGCTAATAATATTTCCCATCATTAATGATCTATTTAATGAATTTGCACTTAAAAGTTTAAAATGCTTGATCAAATAAAGGGTAAGGTAGCCTTCTATCTACTTGTTGGAACTGAAATTGAATGACGGTCATCCTTAAGTCAATTAAATTCAAAACCACTCTAGCCATACACCCCTACGTGCACTTTACTAAAAAAATCTTATTTGAGGAGGGGTAATTAAAAAAATTAAAGTTATTTTAAAATCAATAATTAAAAAATAGCCAAATTTTTAAAAAATAATTAGGGTAGATTTAGGTTTTTACATTTTTGACTTAGCTATGAGAAAGGAAGTTATACAATGCTGCGAAGGGGGGAGAATGAAGTCTAAGGTTTGTAAACTGAGGCTGCCTAAGTAAAATAACTCACGGCATCACTAATAAATTGATGCTCATTACTAGAACCTAGAGTTATGGTACCATGTCAAAATTGGCCAATAGGTGTTCTTATGATTTAATGAGCACACAATAATTATGTGACAATGATCCTACTTGTATTCAAAAATATGCAAAAAGATGTGCAATAATTGCCTGATTTATTAAAATTCCTTGCTTACCAATTTTTTACCCTATTATAATATTTTGGTGACGAGGAATATAAAAAAGGAGCAAGAGGAGTTAACTCAGAGGATAACTCACTGTGGGACTGAGTGTAACTCATTATGAAACTCATAGGATAACTCACAGTGGCACTCAGTTGAACACCATGTGGAACTCTAGGTGGAACTCACTCTCTCACCTTAACCTCTTAATCACACCTAAGTAAGTTGATGTTAAATGTGTAGAGATAATCCATTTAATAAATAAATGGAATAATAAATATTATACACTAACAGATTTATCTAACATCTTGTTCTTATAATGTATTTGTTTCACTAGTGCTATTAGGCATCTTGGATGTGTTAGTAATATCTTCATTGTTTGTATCAGCTTTTCCTAGACTATAGTACTGACATGGTGTTAAGAACAAATGTTGGTTGATATGGAGGTTTAGGTTCTATCAAGAATCAATTTTGTTCTAGGAATAACATCCCTGGCTGAATTGGTGGTATGGGTCATGTTAGGAACAATGAAAAAATTAAACTCTCCTTTTATTTTGTAGATCTTTTCTATTTTGAATGCCAATGCTAGCCTATCCTTTTCACTACCACTTAAGAAATCAATCTTTCAATTTATCATGTTTTCCTTAAATTTACAACAACCCAAGTAAAAATATCACACTTTCAATGTCCTTTTGTTATCAATAAACACTTTATGGAACAATACATATTTTTTTAGCTTATTTCCCATCAAGAAGTAGATTTTATAATGTCAATACAAATTTCCCATGAAATCCTTACTAAATTTGTCATGATCCTGCACTTCAAGATCAACAAATCATGCAATGCATCTTCCACTGTAAAGTGAAATGTATGGCTCCATATAGTCTTTTAAGGTTTTTGGCACAATTCTTGACTTTTTCACTATCTTAGTTAAAGTTATAATATCCAATATAATATTCAGATCACCATCCCACTACACCTCTAGCTCCATTATGGCTCCACTATTTTCAATCTAAACCAATCTAACTCCAATAAATTTTGGAGCAAAAATACCAAGGGTAAATGTTGACAACTTGAGATAAACCAATATAGATGGTTTATATTACTCTAAACTGACTCAACTATTTATTTGGTCAATTCAGATGCAACATCATTATCAAATGGCTAGACTTTCTTCATTTTTTTATTCAACCAACTAAACTTCTGATGATTGAAGAAGACAACCCAAGGTGGAATGTCAGTTCTTTGTTAATCTCATAAACACCATCCATTGTAATCTAGTATTTATAGTCATCTAGAATTTTATAGCAATGTACACATTCATTTGAAGATTCTTATATGAATTTCATTTCATAAATGAATGGAAATTTCCCACTTTGAAAATCCAAAAATTAGAATACATGAGCATTTTACATAGCATCAACAATGTCCTCTTGTGTACTGCATGACAAACCTCTTGAAGTAGAAACATTATTATCCTTGTTAGATGTTGTAATAAGTTTATATACTAATTCTTGAAAACATATGATACAATTTTTATTTGGGTGATTCTATGATGATATGAAATTTGAACAATGTAGAAACCCCCATTTTGATTGTGTTCTTGATTTCTACTGAGATGCATGGAGTAACACCATCAAGGCCTTGTAAAAAGGATGTGTTGTCTTGATATAATAAGTACAAAGTCATTGTCAATATTTATCTTAGAAGATTTAACATATTACACATATGTTTGGGCTAAAACCTCCTTAGAGGTTACTACAATCACTTATTGCAAACATGACCACAATACTTGTTATTTACTAAACAAATGTGAATATCTCTTTTATGAGCTACTATCATTAGCATTCATTGGATTATATCTATATACATTAACCAAGCTTTATCCACTGGGATACAGATTTGGTGTTTTATTCTAAAATTTTAAATAGTCCCAACAATTTTTACCTCCAATCACCTATAGGAGAGCAATTAGGAGTGTTGTTACAAAATATAAAATTTTACAACAACAGTTGGTTCTGATTGTGGGATTGCATTTCTTCACAAAATTTAGGAGAATTATATAAATCTTTGGTGACTTTTGCCTTCAATTTTCTATGGATCCCTGATTATAGTGTGTGTATGTTATATATTTACATGTCTCTATTTAGCGAATTGATAGCTAGTTTATCTATCTCAAACATATGAGAAATGAACACACACTATAAGGCCAAATCAATTATTATTATTAAAATTTTGCATATCTTGATCTGACCAACTGACATATATCTCAAGCATATAATAAATGAACACGTATTGTTGGGATAGAACACTTATTCTTAAAAAATTACATTTTTTCTTATTTACTTGGAGAGACTTGTGAAAATATCTACCTGTCAATTTTGACATCTAAGGAATAAAACTTCATATCACAACTTTTATCTCTATGACTACAAATGTTAACGTTTGAATACACTATCAAATATCCTGGTTTGGAGGCCCACTTGGTTGAAATAATTTAATGCTTTTTCTTGTATTCCATTCTAAAACCTGAAGACTACATGAGATAATGATGCAGAGGGAGAGAAAGAATCAATTACTTAGCATCTTGCTTCAATTAGGACTAACTCCTTGTAGCCCTTCACAAGAACAAATCCAATTGGTTTTACAAATCTACATGGGTTCTAGTCAATATAATACCTATTATAGATACCCTTTATCATCTTATTACTCTTTACAAAATTTCATATGCAAATCTCAAGGTAAGTACACCAACTCACAACTATTTCTTCATAATTAGGTCTCTTCTTATAACCCTTTCAAGGCAATTTTTTAGGTGGTTTGACACATAAATAGAGTATCAAGACAAAAAAATATTATTTTATATACCCATTAATGTCTTTCAACTCCTTACAAAGTTTTATAATCCAATTATTTAGGTAGATACACTTATTCAATTAGACCTTCCAATTAGGCCTCAATTAGGTCTCTTGGGTTATAAAATTGAGTTGTGGTTCCAAAAATCCTCACACATGACTAAACTCCAATAAAGGGTTTGAATCACATTAATTATATTAATATCAAGTTCTAGGTCAAGTTTGAGGGTCTGAGATAAAGTGCAAATACCCAAACTAAGAAATGGTCAAAAATCCTAAGGTAGGGTTTTACACAAGCTGAGAGGTGAGAAATTGTGTATTTCAAGAGAAAATGAGTGTTTTAAGGATTTAAACCTATTGAATATGGTTTTTTCCAAATTTATACAACACTATTAATTAGAATATCAAACACTTCGATTACAAATAGACTCCAAGTTGGAAATTCTCACCTAGATTGTTTACCAAATTGTAGGGTACAAGATTGTATTGATAAAGTTGGAGATTTTAATGAATCTTGGTCTTCAAAATAACTCATTAAGAATCAAAAAATATTCATCAATATTATTAATAAATTTTAACACCCTTTAAATCATTAAAGTGCTTGAAAATACACAACAGAGACCTTCCACCTTACGTGAAATTGGACTGTTACACACAAAATTATCCTTAAGGCCTGGTTTCCTCTTTCCCCACATGTATATGAAGGTTTATACTGAAAAATAAAGAAATAATTAAAAATATATATATGTAATCCACTTACCAATAATCACTCTAGTGATCACAATGTGATCCAACAGCTTTTCTCATGCAGTTATATTCATATTCTTCTCAAGCAATACACATAATTCTTGAAAAATAGTCTTCTTGGTGCAATCTGAACCTTCTTTATTATTTATTGGAGATTACCAGTTCATCATACATATAATAATGACTCATTTTATCCCTTTCATGCATTATATGTTCCTATAAAAACTCTAACTACTTCTTGATTGGCTCCAACGTAGGTTTAAGAATGAATAAGGTACTTCTTTGGATGCTACAAGTAATTTGAACATAACATATGAGACCAAAAAGGTGTTAAAACACTAAAAAAACATCCTAATAACTTTAATACACATAAATAAACCATTATCCAACTTTTTAACATACCAAAATCATGAACTAGTCCTCAAAACTATAAAAAGACATTCAAAATTTTGATTTTGGCATTTTGATAGAAAAATAACTAGAAGGTTCAAATTCAAACTTTATGACCAAATAAGACCTATAAATTACTCCTAAATTATATTATATACTACTAAGACCCTCCAAAGACTTAACAATAATGAAAACAAATTAAAATGAATAAAATGGAGTGGTGTTCCTCATCGTACTCCTTATGATCAAGAAATTAACTCTTGAACTCTTATTTATGAGGTCTTCAAGAGTACTTCCATGATTGGTGATGCATGTTGTTTTCATCTAAGTGGATTCCTCTACAGGATGATGTTTCCACTTCACTAAATACTTATAGTATTATTTTCCTCTCGTTCTCTTTACAACTTTGTTGTCTAAGATAAGCTCAAGCTCTTCTTGTTTTGCTTGTGGCAGTTGATCTACCCACTCTTGGACTGTTGTGTCTTGACTTCCAACTAGTTGATCCTACATATACTCTTCCTTATATGAATAAAATTCAAAAACATTGAATATTATATATATCTCTATGCCACTAGGTAACTCTATCTCATATGCATTATTAGAAAACTTTCTTATGACTTTGCATGGGCCAATATTATTCATCTTTAGCTTGTTGTACTCACCTTTTAAAAATATTTTCTTCCTTAAGTGATCCAATACCATATCTCCAATCTAAAAATTTGACTTCTTTTCTCTTTAAATCAGCATGTTTTTGGTACTTGTCCACATTTATATCTAAGTGCTTATTCACTTGCTCATGCACCTCTTGCTTGTCAATGAAAAACTCCTCACTCTCTCTCTCTCTCTTAGCACTTCTTTTCTCCATTTTTCCTAAGTCTCTCAACTTAAATACTCACCTTGGGTGCACACCATACACCACTTTAAAATGGACTCTTTTTAATGCTCTTATTGGGTGAGTCATTGTGATCAAACTCTACTTAAGGTAATACCAATCCCATTACGTAGGACCGTCTTTTGTCAAATATCTTAGCAAGTTACCCAAACTTCTATTTATAACCTCATTTTGGCCATCTATTTGAGGGTGGACAGTTGAGCTTGTTGGGTGAATATTTTGTCAATCAGCGTACTGATAAACAAAATAGGTCTGATCAACCATAGTAGGAAGATTGGTCGGCCAAATGTGTAGGCTTACCACACAAAAGGGGACTAATCTCTCCTCTCATCAAGGGGAGGTTCCCTATAGATATGCAAGTACTATAATATATATATATATATATAAATAGAAAATAACACTCAAGGGTAGGATAAACCATCCATCTCTCTTTTTTCAGAGATAATGTGTATGAATCAAAGGAGAAATCCTAATGAAATGACAGAAGACACTCCTCTTCTTCAGAAGTGTTGTTTATCAGACAAAAGGAATCTTTCTGGTGAAGACAAGTAACTATAACAGGGTATAGTAACACAACAGGATGAAATGAGGCACAAAGTCTCCACCTCGACTGCCAAAGAGTGGAATACGAAGAACAATGAGGGCACAAAGTTGTCCCAAAGTTATTTACACATAAACAAAAAATAAACACATACTAAAGGCAATTGTGGGGGTACAAAGTCTCTCCACGGTTGGCTTCAGGACACCTTCTTGACTACTTTCACTAATTCTGCTTATTTAATTAAAGGGACAAAAATTGCATTAAGGAAATAGACATAAGAATAATTTCCCCAACAACCAAGTTATTACAGCACAAAGTCTGAAAAGTCACTTGCTTTTTTATTCCAATAACAAAATATGATCAACAATCTGAGCTCAAAGTCTCAGTAGTGCCTTTCAATTTGGGCAGAATTTAATTTCTTATAACAAAAAGATCTCCCCTAAAACAATAAGAGAGAGTCCAATAAATAGCCTTTCAAAAAAGACTTGGGAGCGGTAACACATCATGTTGCATTAAATTATGTCAAGAAGATATGCTGAAATCAGGCATATTTGCCCATTTTATTTTCTCAATGCACAGAAATGGGTCACGCCATTGAATGTTTGTATCCTCTAATGTCCACTTGGTGGTCTGCTTCTAGAAACATATCTTATGCATGAATTTTTTTAGTCCTTCTTCATCATTCCTCCTTTTCTGGCTGTTGAATCAGGGCCTTGGTTCAATCGGATCTTGCTCTTTGGTCACTTTTCAAACAGGTGAGGACACTTGGCAGTATCCATGGGACTACAACGAGACATGTGGCAGCTTCCGCTTGTCTATAGAAGCTTTAGAAACATTTTTGAAAGTCCTATGGAAGAGAACACATGGCATTCTCTACTGAGCTTTGGTTATATTATAGAAACATTTGGGACCCATTATAGATTCATTCAGATGCTGACATTTGTCGGCATCTGCCGCGCTTTAGCTACCTTTGGAAAGTCTTCGGGACTTATATTAGTTTTCTGCAAAAGATGATACGTGGCAATTTATACTAAGTTTAGTCACTCACCCGAGACCCACCATAGTCCTTACTTAACAAATATACCACAGGAAGAAATTCTAGATGTCGACATGTGGCAGCTTTCGTAGCTCTTTAACTTCCCTTTTGAAAACATTCTAGACTCATTTTAGATTCATGCGGACGATGCCATGTGGCAGCTTCCACTTCTTGAAACTGTGTCTCGACAGATGACACATGGAAATTTCTACTAAACTTTGTAAGGGACACATGGCACGTTCCACTGCAAAATAGGTGAGGACACGTGGCAGCATCTGCTTAACTTATAGAGGCTTTGGAGGCCTTTTGAGTGTCCTGCAGAGGATGACACTTGGCGGCTTCCGCTGAGATTTTAGAAACACTGTAGATACACTTGGGACTTAATTTAGAATCATATGGATGTCGACACTTGGTGTGTTCCACTCATCTTACAAAGGACATGTGGCAACTTCTGCAGCTCTTAGAAACAAATTCAAATGGGGCTCGGTAGATGACACTTGGCAGTATCCATTGCGCTTTGATGGGCTTTTCTTTTGGGCTTTTGCTTGCCTTAGTCACTTTTGCCACAAAAATTCCCTCCATAAGGGCACTTGTCTCTTTGAATTTTGGGGCACTCCTTTGAACCTGTCACTTGAACTGACTGATTGAACCAACTTTAGTTCAACAGTTCAATAGTTCATTCCTTCATTTCTATTGACTGCTTGAAACAAGCTCTTTGAGACAAACCGTGTTGACCCTGCCATCATTGAACCTATCAAAAATTTGAACCTGAGTGGTTCAATGGTTCAACAGTTCAATGGTTCATTCTTTCTTCTCTTTGATAAGCGTTTTGAAGTTGTTGAGCTTGAAGCAATTGAACATTGAACCTTGAAAAAAGCGTTGATTGATAAAATATTTCTTGAAACCTGCTGACGTCGTTGAACCTTTGAACCTGTTGAACCTTTGAACTAAAAATGGTTCAATGGTTCATAGAAGCTTGTCAATAGATTCTTTTGGTTGAATCAAGGTGTTGAACCAATCCTGAAAATGACTAAGTGTCAAAAACTGATTCTTTTGGTTGAACTCACCTGTAGAAGCCTTTGAACCTATTGAACCTGTTAGTCTTTTGACTAAAAAAGCTTGAATAATTTCCAATTTTGAGGTTTAGAATAATTTTTTGAAATGGGAAGAGATAATTTTGTCTTGTAGGACCAAAATAGCTTATATGTTGTCCCAAAAATGAGTGACATTTTTAGGGTACAACAGCTGGCTCCAATTGGGGAACTTCTATCAATTGTAAAAAGAATTGAAGGGAGTAGAATCCAGAATCTCTTATGTCTTCATGTGTACCATTGGGTTATGGAGTCATGTTACCCAGAAATGGAAGGCGTCAAAAATTAAAACAAATAAAACAAAACGTAACTAAAAACTATACAAATATACATATGTACAGATGAAAATGATCTGATACTTCAAAAATTGAAGTGTTTCAGATGTTGTCCATTGTGAGGCAAAGAAAAGAGTGTGCCATCTTGATACTTCAACAGGAAGCTATTTTCACCATTGTGCTAATGAATAATAAATGGGCCTCTCCAAAGGGATTCAAACTTTCCATGCATCCTTTTTGGTTCTCTCATTTTGTCCCACAACAAGACTTGATCTCCAACTTGGAAATCATGGTTTTTTGCCTTCTGGTCAAAGAGTTTCTTTACCAGGATTTGATGGGCAGCAATTCGGTCTACCACTATAGTTCTTTGTTCATCCAGCTCAGTCAGGCACATGATTCTCTTATCAAGGGGGCTTTCATATGTCTGATCTTCGATTGCCTTAGCCAATTTCAAGGCTGGCAATTCTAAGGTGATTGGTATCTCAGCATTGATACCATAAAGAAGTTGAAAAGGAGACATACCAATTGCCCTCTTTGGTGTGATTTTTTCTGCCCATAGAGCATCAACCAATGCTTTATGTTATGTCCTTTGATTGTCATCTTCCAGCTTTTTGATGATAGTCACCAGGTTCTTATTACTTGATTTAGCTTGTCCATTCCCTTGTGGAAAGTAATCAAAAGAATGGGGGAGTGTAATCCCATAATAGAAATAGAATTTTGTAATCTCTTGGGAAGTGAAACAAGTAGCATTGTTAGTGAAAATCTTGATTGGGACTCCAAACCTGGAAATGATATTTTTCTTGAGGAAATTGCCCACTACTTTTGAAGTAGCATGCTTAGTTGGGATAGCTTCTACCCACTTGGTGAAATAGTCAGTTGATGTAATGACATAATCATGTCTAGCACTTGAATATGGGTTTATAGCTCCAATAAAATCAATTCCCCATTGTTGGAATGGTTCTTCTATGACCACTGGCTTGAGAGGCAGGGCAGCTAACTTGGGTCTTCCAACAAATTACTGGCAGAGTTCACATTTTCTCACCCACTTATATGCATCTTGGAAAAGAGTTGGCCAGTAATACCTGGCTCGTAGAATCTTGTGAGAAGTCATAGGAGTAGAAAAATGTCCTCCACAAGATAAATTGTGGAAATATTTCAAAAGTTGGCTTTGCTGCTCTTTATCTACACAACGAAGGAATACTCCATCTAGGCTTCTCTTGTACAAGCCATTGTCCCAAAAGACAAAATTGGCAGCTTTCAACTTGATAGTCCTCCTTTCTTTGTAAGATAAATGAGCAGGACACTCACCATAAGTAAGTAAATGAGAAATACTTGAATACCACTCATTCGTAGTGGAGACAAAGAGAACTGTTGGTGTGTCTTCCACCTCTATTTCTTCATGCTCTATTTCTTCTGGTTTGTTATCAACAATTAATTGGCATCAACCTTTTCCCCTTACCAGCTTTGCTGGTTTGATGTCTAGATCAAACTCCTAGATCTTTGCAATCCAATTGCCTCTTTTAGTCCCAAACTCTTGCTGAGTTAATATGGATTTGACTGTAGTGTCAGGAACTAAGGCAGTAGTATGTGAATTTAGGATATAGAAGTAGAAATGTGTGACTGCCTTCACCACTGCATAAGCGTGCTTCTCCATGTTTGAATACTTCAGCACATGGGCTTTAAGAGGGCAACTCATGAAATAAATGGGAGATTTCATACCTTATTTATCTTGTTGAACCAGAATTGTTGAAAGCATGTGTTCAGAAGCATAATTGTATATGATGAACTCTTTGTTGTAGTTTGGACAAACCAGAGTTGGGGCATGAGTAATGGCAATTTTGATATCCTCAAATGCTGACTTGCCTTCTTTAGTCCAGCTGAAGGTGGTCTTCTCTTTCATCATGTTTAAAATGTGTCGAGTCTTCTCAGTAAATTCAGAGATGAACCTTCGTAAGAAATTCACCTTTCCAAAGAAAAAGTGAATAGCAGTTTTACTTGTAGGTAAGGTAAGATCTTGAATAGATTTGACTCTATCTAAGTCAATATTTATGCCTTCTTTGGACACAATGTTTCTGATAAGCTTCCCCTTTGTTACTCTAAAATTAGACTTCTTGGGGTTTAAGAAAATGCCATTCTAGCGGTAGCGCTCCAGCACTTGTTGCAAGTGGCATATATGATCAGAACGATGCTTTAAAAAGATGGTCAAGTCATCAAGGCATACCACAATGAACTTACCTATCTCATCCTTGAAAGCAAGGTCCATTGCTCTCTGAAATGTGGCACCAGCATTTATCAAGCCAAAATGCATCCTTCTATATGTAAACGTGCCCCAGGGTGTGGTGAATGTAGTCTTGTGTTGGTCTGCTTCACCAACTTCAACTTGATTGTATCCTGAGAAGCCATCTAGCATTGATGACATCTCCAAACATGTCACTATTTGAAGCACTTGATCCATGATTGGCAAAAGATAGTTATTCTTTAAAGATGACTGATTTAGATTTCTAAAATTGACACAAATGTGAATTTCGCCATTTTTCTTCCTTACAGGCACTATGTTTACAATCCATGTGGAATGATGGATCGGAAAAATGATTCTAGCATTTAACATTTTTTGTATCTTAGACAAAATAGTACCTAATATTTTTGGATTGTATTGTCTAGATTTTTACTTATGAGGCACCGAGTCAGCCTTGAGAGGAATGTCATGGCAGATTTCATCAGGCCTAAGAGACTTCAGGTCATCATAGGAGTATGTTAAGGCATCCATTTATTGGCAGAGTAGAGCAGTGAACTTGAACTTTTCTTGCTGAGTGTAGCACTTACCAATGTTAACCATCTTGGGATTTTCTTCACTAGTCAGATTTATTTGATCAAATCCCTGAGAGGAGTTTGAATCTATTTGCTGCTATTTGGTGAATCTGTCATGCTTGTCAAACAGTTTCTCAAGGGAAACCAGGCCTTTAAGAATTTTATTCCCTTTGAGTTGTAAGAATTCTTCATTTTCATCTGAACTTAATTCAGGGACTAGTTCACACTTCTAGGGTTTATTGCCTTCAAAATATAATTTTCAAAACTATCTTTTTATTTTAGGAAGGCAATGATTTGGTGATCATCATTGAATACTTTCCAATGATCAGCATTGTTAGGAACACTTGGTCTAAAGACTAGCTCAATGGTGTATTTGTTTCCAGTGAAGTCTGAGTGAGGAATTAAGAGAGTTGCTAAAATAGTAAGTGCATCAGCTTGATCATTAGATTCCCTGGGTATGGCAGAGATGTTGAAAGCATCAAAGATTTCAATTTGGTCCCATACTAAGTTGCGGTAATGGTGCAATCTTTCATTATTGGTTTGGTATAGGTTTCTCACCTGACAAACCACTAGTTTAGCATCTCCTTTGGCATGAAGGAGTTTGATGCCTTTGTCTCGGGTAGCCTTCAATCCAAGCAACAGAGATTCATATTCAGCTATGTTATTGGTGTTGCTGAATTGTAACTTATAGGAGTAAGGGAAAATATCTCCTTGAGGAGATATCAACATAATCCTAGCTCTTGAACCAGTAGAGGAGTACTGCCATCAAATTCTAGAGTCCATACCTCATCAGACACTGATTTTTCTTTAGATTTTCCTTCATTAGAGAGGGAAGATCCTTCTCTATCTGTATTGCAAACTACCAATTCTTTTGTTGTTCCAGTTGAACTAATTTCAATATTGACACTTTTAAGAACTTTATCAGATGCTTCATGAACTTTGTATGTAGATAGAAAATAGTTACCCATGCCTAAAGACTCAAATGGAATTTGAGCTTTAGGGGCTAATGTCTGAGTGACAATATATTTTGATTCCTTTTCTGGAAGTAGCCTCTGCATGATGCCTTTGATAGGTATTCTTGCTTTAGATAGGTCCATACTCAATTCTCCACCAACATCTTTGCAGAAATTCTACCCTAGTAGAATGTCGTATGAGGCTGGAACATTGGCCACTAGAACTGTCATCTTGATTCTTTTGTTTGAAAACGCTGCAAATGCAAATTGGGCATCTTTGATTTGCCCCAATAGAGGTACTTGTTTTTTTTCCATGGAGAAACATCTACCAAATGTTTTGGTAAGTGTAAGATCAAGAGGTTCTACTACTTTGGCAGGCATGACATTGTCAGATGCACCTGAGTCTATGATGCAATTGCTTAGCTTGTAACCATTTATCAATAGGGAAACATAGAAAAGTCCTATTTTCCCAGGGGCAGATAGAGGATTAATGACAAGATTGTTTGGAATGGGTATGTTCTTTGGGAAATTAGGAGTTACCTTTTTAGCCTCTTGTCCTACAGGGATGGCTTTATTCTTCAAACACTCAACTAACCTATCCAAATTCTCAGGATTGGATTGTAAATATGCAAACTCAGTCATTTGAATTTTGGTTTTTTTGACATGATCAATTATGTCAAATGACTGAATTGGACTAGGAACAGAGGAAGGTAATTCAACCTTTTGGTTTATAATGGGGAGAGAACTGATTTGCAAAATTGAAGTTAAAGGTGAAGATGAAATTGATGTACTTAACTTTCTTGTGATCACCGGGTCCTTTGGCTAAAAAGATAGAGAGGTTCCACATTTAGCAATTGAAATTACTGGTTAAGGTTGCTCCTCTTTTTTCCCTTTATCAGCTTGCTAGGCTGATTGGTTCTTAGACCTGGTAAACACTGCGTATGATCCATGAAAAGCTTCTCCTTTACTTCTAGGTTCATCTTGGTAATTCAAGAAACTAATGTTGGAGTCACCAAGTGATTCTTCTTGGTTATCTACAAGGAGATCAGCATCATTTTCTTGACTCGATTTAGGTTGAAAAGAGAAATCTGATTCTGATTCAAGATATCCCACTACTGAATTGGCTAGGGGAGCTTCAATAGCAAGTTTCCCTTGTGGGGGAGGAAGATGATTTAGCTTCCCTTGATTCCTAGTAGCATTGCCCTGGTATGACTAATTTAGAAATGTCCTCCTTGGCATATCTCTGTATGAAGGAGCAGAAGACATTCCTTGCGCCATTTGCTTTTTGAGAGTAAGTAACTCATTTGTCAACTTCTGCACCATTGGATCAATGGTGCCTGTAGATGGATATTTAGAAGATGATGAGGGTCTATTTCTATTTAGATCTCTTCTTATCTTCCCTACCAAGATGAGATCATTTTATACCTTAGTGGCCAAATCTTGAGCTGCATCAAGGTCTATTTGACCAGCACGTCTCAAAAGGAAACTCACTTTAGGTAACTGAGAATTAATAAAGAAACATTTGATATTCTTAGTTGTAGGTCGAGCAATTACAAGAATCTTATTTCTTAGTTTGTCAAAATTGTCTATGAAGTCCCTCGTTGGTTCATGAGGCTCTTTCTTCATTTATGTAAGCTGAGCCAGAAGGGCATGTGCATCTTCTACAGGCTTGAATCTAGCTTCAAACTTAGCTTTGAGGGTGTTCCAGTTAGTTGCTAACCAAGACTGTAAATGGTAAAACTAATCTGCAGCAACATCTTGTAATGTTTCTATAAATAGCCTGACTGCCACGTCCTCAAATTCCACTCTAATTACACCACAAGCTATGCTAAAGGTTGCAATGTGTTCATCAAGATGAACTCTCCCATCACCATAGAATTTGGGGAATTCTTCTTCGAACTACGTGGGAGCTCATGTAGAGGTGGAGTAAGATTGAGAGGGCCAAAAGAATTACCCCAGGGGCCTTGAACTACCATTGTATGACTATGAAAAGGAGGAATAATAAATCTTAGGGGGGTAATTATTGGCAAAGCTTTATTAACAGTAGAAGTGGATGCTTCACTTGGTAACGGAGACCTAACTTTAGAAGGAGGAAAGCTCTTAGTTTGTTGGAGACGAGATGGTGAAGGAGACAAATCAAAATTACTTTTCTATACCAACTTGAATACAGTGTCAACAATACCTTTATCCCTTTGGCTTCGTTTATACCTTGAATCTGCCAGGTTGTGAAACAAAAATTGGAAAAGAATTGACCTTGCTTCAGCTTAAAGCTTGAGGTTTTAAACTGCGCTTTATTTCCCAGTTGGTTTGAAGGTGGAGGGAGATGGTAAGGCTATAATGATAATGGGTAAGATACAAAAACGGAGTGGAGTCACCAGAGTCTATAATGGATAAGGGTATGGACTGATTCAATCTAAAACTTGAAGCTTCAGAATGCACATAACATCCCCAGCAGAGTCACCAAAAACTATTGGGTGAATATTTTGTCAATCAGCATATTGATAAACAAAATAGGTCTGATCAACCACAGTAGGAAGATTGGTCAGCCAAATGTGTATATTTACCACGTCAAAAGGGGACTAATCTCTCCTCTCATCAAGGGGAGGTTCCCTATATATATATATATATATATATATATATATATATATATATATATATAAATAGAAAATAACACTCAAGAGTAGGATAAACCATCCATCTCTCTTTTTTTAGAGATGATGTGCATAAATCAAAGGAGAAGTCCTAATAAAATGATAGAAGACACTCCTCTTCTTTCAAAAGTGTTGTTCAGTAGACAAAAGAAATCTTTCTGGTGAAGACAAGTAACTGTAACAAGGTATAGTAACACAGTAGGATGAAATGAGGCACAAAGTCTCCACCTCAACTGCCAAAGAGTGGAATACGAAGAACAATGAGGGCACAAAGTTGTCTCAATGTTCTTTACACAAAAAAAATAAATAAACACATACTAAAGGCAATTGTGGGGGTACAAAGTCTCTCCATGGTTGGCTTCAGGACACCTTCCTGACTACTTTCACTAATTCTACTTATTTAATTAAAGGGACAAAAATTGCATTAAGGAAATAGACATAAGAACAATTTCCCCAACAACCAAATTATTACAGCACAAAGTCTAAAACGTCACTTGCTTTCTTATTCCAATAACAAAATATGATCAACAATCTGAGCTCAAAGTCTCAGTAGTTCCTTTCAATTTGGGTAGAATTTAGTTTCTTATAACAAAAAGATCTCCCCTAAAACAATAAGAGAGATTCTAATATATAGCCTTCCAAGAAAGACTTGGGAGCAGTAACACATCATGTTGCATTAAATTCTATCAAGAAGATATGCTAGAATCGGGCATATTTGCCCATTTGTTTTTCTCAATGCACAAAAATGGGTCACGCCATTGAATGTTTGTATCCTCCAATGTCCACCTAGCGGTCTGCTTCTAAAACAATATCTTATGCGTGAATGTTTTTGGTCCTTCTTCATCATTCCTCCTTTTCTAACTATTGAATTAGGTCCTTAGTTCAATCAGATCTTGCTCTTTGGTCACTTTTCAAACAGGTGAGGACACTTGGCAGTATCCATGGGACTACAATGAGACATGTGGCAGCTTCCACTTGTCTATAGAAGCTTTAGAAACATTTTTGAAAGTCCTATGGAAGAGAACATGTGGCAGTCTCTGTTGAGCTTTGGTTATATTATAGAAACATTTGGGACCCATTTTAGATTCACTCAGATGCTGACATTTGTTGGTGTCTACCGTGCTTTAGCTGCCTTTGGAAAGTCTTTGGGACTTATATTAGTTTTTTGCAGAAGATGATACGTGGTGATTTCCGATAAGTTTAGTCACTCACCCGAGACCCACCATAGTCCTTACTTAACAAAGAGACCACAGGAAGAAAATCCAGATGTCAACACGTGGCAGCTTCCACAGCTCTTTAACTTCCCTTTTGAAAACATTTTAGACTCATTTTAGATTCAGGCAGATGATGCCACGTGGCATCTTTCGCTACTTGAAACTATGTCTTGGCAGATGACACGTGGAAATTTTTGCTAAACTTTGTAAGGGACACATGGCACGTTCCACTATGAAATAGGCAAGGACACATGGCAGCATCCGCTTAACTTATAGAGGCTTTGGAGGCCTTTTGAGTGTCCCGTGGAGGATGACACTTGGTGGCTTCTGCTGAGATTTTAGAAACATTGTAGATACACTTGGGACTTATTTTAGAATCATGCAGATGTCGACACTTGGTGTGTTCCACTCATCTTACAAAGGACACGTGGCAACTTCCATAGCTCTTAGAAATAAAGTAAAATGAGGCTCGATAGACGACACTTGGCAATATCTGTTGCACTTTGGCGGGCTTTTGTTTTGGGCTTTTACTTGCCTTAGTCACTTTTACCATGAAAATTCCCTCTGCAAGGGCACTTATCTCTTTGACTTTTGGGGAACTCCTTTGAACCTGTCACTTGAACCGACTGATTGAACCAACTTTGGTTCAACGGTTTGATGGTTCATTCCTTCATTTCTATTAACCGCTTGAAACAGGCTCTTTGAGACAAACTATGTTGACCCTACCGTCGTTGAACTTATCAAAACTTTGAACCTAAGTGGTTCAATGGTTCAACGGTTTAACAGTTCGATGGTTCATTCTTTCTTCTCTTTGATAAGTGTTTTGAAGTTGTTGAGCCTGAAGTGATTAAACATTGAACCTTGACAAAAGTGTTGATTGACAAAATATTTCTCGAAACCTGCTGACGTCATTGAACCTTTGAACTAAAAATGGTTCAATGGTTCAATGGTTCAATGGTTCATAGAAGCTTGTCATAGATTCTTTTGGTTGAACCAAGGTGTTGAACCAATCCTGAAAATGACTAAGTGTTGGAAACTGGTTCTTTTGGTTGAACTTGCCTATAGAAGCCTTTGAACCTGTTGAACCTGTTAGTCTTTTGACTAAAAAAGCTTGAATAATTCCCAATTTTGAGGTTTAGAATAATTTTTTGAAATGGGAAGAGATAATTTTGTATTGCAGGACCAAAATAGCTTATATGTTGTCCCAAAAATGAGTGACATTTTTAGGGTACAACAAAGCTAAAGTTCAAATTAATTCCTATATTTTTTCACAAGGCTCTCTAAAAGTATCCTACGAACTTAGTACATCTATCGGATATAATGCTTAATGGTATGCCATGTAGTCTAACCACCTCCTTGGAGAACAAATTGACCACATGAATAGCATCATTGGTTATCTTGCAAGGTATGAAATGGGCCATATTTTAAAAAAATCCACAACAACAAAGATAGAATCATGCCCTCTTTGAGTTCTTGGCCACCCCATGACAAAATCCATGCTAATGGAGTCCCAAGACCTATTTTGTATTGGTAAGGACTGGTAAAGGCCTACATTAGTACTCTTCCCATTTGCATATTGACAAACTTTACATCTTTTCACAAAATTTCTCGAATATTCTTACATTCTAGGCCAATAATAGTGATTACTAAGATGAGTTAAGGTCTTATCAAGACTAAATTTAATATCCAAACTTCCACAATGTTTCTCTTTGATCAAGTTATCTCTCATTGAACTCCTTGGTACACATAATTAAACTCCTTTTAACAACAAACTATATTGAATTATATATTCCATCTAAGGATCTTTTTTTCTTAAATTATTCTACTTACAATCTTCATATGCATCTTGAAAATCTAAATTAAATTCATATAACTCCTTAAGTGACTCTATTCCTCCCTCTCAAGCTAAATTTCACTAACAAGCAAATTTTTCCTACTTAGATCATATGCTACCTTGTTTGTTTGTCCTTTCTTATGTTTGATGACAAATGTGAATTTATGCAATTACTCCATCCACTTCATATGCCTTTAATTGAGTTTTGTATGACTGGTTATGAATTGAAAAGCATGGTTGCCTGTGAAGATAAAAAGCTCTTTTAGCATTAAGTAGTGTCTCCACTTCCTCAAGGCTTGAACCATGGCATAAAACTCAAAATCATAGGTTGAATATCATTTCTTTACCTCATTTAACTTATCACTATAGTAATATATAGGTTTTAATTATTAACTTAATACAACTCTAATAGTCACTTCACTTGCATCACACTCAACTTGAAATACCTTGTTAAAATTAGGAAGTTCCAATATTGGTTGTTATGTTATTCTTTTCTTCAAAAACTAAAAATTTATCTCAGCTATATCAGTCCATACAAACTTATTTCCCACAAACTTATTTCATACAAACTTACAAACTTGTTATAATATTATCAATAATGGGTACACAAATCCCACAAAAAATTATGATAAATTTCCTATAGAAGCTAGCTAAGCCATGAAAGCTCCTTACCTCATAGGTTATCCTTGGAGTTGGCTTCTCAATTATGGCCTTAAACTTCTCCTTGTTTATCTTTAATATTCATTATGAGATCACAAAACCATGGTAAACAATCTCTATCTTCATAAAAAAATTATTGAGGTTAATCAGCAACTTTTCTTCATGCAACCTTTGCATAACCATTCTCAAATGTTGAATATGCTCCTCTTTGCTAGGGTTATAAATCAAACTGGCATCTAGGTATACAATCACAAACTTACCAATGAAGATATTCAAGACCTAATTCATGAGTCTCACGAATGTGATTAGGGCATTAGTAAAATCAAATGGCATGACAATCCATTCATATAACCCCTCATTTTTCTTAAAGGCAATCTTCCATTCATCTCCTTATCTTATTCTTATTTGGTGATAACCACTCTTAAGATCTATCTTGGAAAATTAGTTATAAGTACCCAAAAAATCCATCAATTATTCAATTCTTGGAAGGAGAAATTTATAAATTATGGTTATCTTATTGATTATTCTTGAATTTATACACATCCTCCAATCTCCTTTTTTTGGAGCTAGTATAGTTGGTACTTCACATGGATTGAGACTTTCCTTGATCAATCCCTTATCCAAGATGTCTTGTATTTTCTTCTTGATATATGTACTCTCTTTTAAACTCATCTTGTATGCAGTCTTATTAGGCAAACTAGCACCTGGTATAAAATCAATGTGATGATTGATTTTCCTAATAGGTGGTAATTCATTAGGCATTTCATCCACCACTATATCAGCATACTCCTTCAACATATCTTGAACCTTTTGAGGTAATTTATTCAGCTAAGTGGTTTTTACAATATTCTCTAGTTTGATCACAACTCCAAAGCCCAATTCTTCTTTTTTCATAGTGTATAAGAACTCTTTTTCACTTACCATCATGACACTTGCATTGGTCCTTTAGCCATGGTATTCATCTTTGAGAGGCATTAATGTATAGCTAATGCCATCCTTTTCCAAAGTGTATACATTATTTCTACCATCATGAGTATTTTTCCTATCATATTTCCAAGTGCCTCTTTAAGAGCACATGTCACACATCTATTGGTATTATGTTGCATGATACATTATCCTTGTATCCTACAATTTGAAAATCTACCCAACATTGCTCATTTACAATAACTTTTCCCCCTTTTGTAGCCACAATTTTTTCCCCTTTTGTAGCCATGAGACTTTATAGGGATTTGGGTGTGGTATCCTCTTCAAACTAAGTTTTTCTACCATCTCAATTTTTACTAGATTATCTATGCTACTAGAATCAATAACCAATTTTTAGCACTTACCTTGACATTTACATATTGAATTCAATAGATTCTTCCTTTGGGTAGGCTCCTTCTCCTTAGGTGGTTTGTTCAGGACTCTTCTCATCAACAAAGATTCACCCACTTCTAGTTCCTCAACATGAGATGGAGAATCTTCACTCTCTTCATCTCCTTAAACTATTTGATTTCTATTTTTAGTTCTTGATCTACTAACTTGATCATTCTATGGACATTCCCAACACATATGACCAACAAACTTATTAAATCTAATACACTTACCAATGCATCCACTAATCCTCTACCTCGTTGTTTATATCCTCCTCTTAAGTATGGTTTCCTAATTTTGAATCCATCTCTTGAATTGGATGTATGTTATTGAGATGTACTAGTTTTTGAATTAGTTATTTATGATGTGCTTATTCCTCCTTGTTTACCTCTACCTCTATAATTAATACCCATGCGTCTATTTTATTGGGTTTGTCTTCTATCTAGCTTGTCTTTAGCTTTCAAGGCATATTGGTAACACTTTTTAAGTGTTCTTAGACTTATTAAACTAAGTTCATCTTAAATGTTGTATCTTAGCCCATTGAGATACCTATTTATCTTCTCCATATATTCTTCCACATGACTTGATTTGATGGTGAACTTATAAAATTATTCGGTATATTTTTTAACACCCATCTCCTTTTGCTTCAAAATATGCAACTTCTTGAACAAGTTAGTGTGATAATCACTAAGCAATAATTTTGCCTTCAATTTAGTTACCATATTATCCCAATATTTGATCTTGTCCTTACCTTTTTATCCCTTCATCCTATACATAGTCCTACCAAAGGGTTGCATGTCCTTTTACCTTAGTACCAGTAAACTTTACCTTGTTCTCATATGGTACATTCTCATAGTCAAAATACTTACCCAATTTTGTAATCCAGTCAATAAGATCTTCTCCATCAAGTTTGGTTGTCTATGTGATAAGTTCTATTTTGGGTTTAGACTCATGTCCCATGACTACCTTTAGTAACCTATCTATTCTTTTTTCATCTCACTCTACTTCTTCTTTTTCCTCTTTTGGTGCTTGTGGTTCTTCTTCTTCCATGTCACTAACATCCCCTATTACCACTCCTCTTCTGTTATTTGTCTCTAATACTATAAATCTTTCATCAAAACTAAATCTCATGTTTTTTAACTCCTCCAGGATTACATTGCCCATTTGGATACCTACTCTTCCTCCTACTCTTGGGTTATTCCTAGGTGGAATTCTAGATTATTGACTATAATAAACCAATAAACAAGAAATTAAATCTTATCCTCAAATATATTTAACCTTATTTAATCCTATTTCAATTACCCAACCTATGCTAATACCAATCTGATGTAGAGGGAGAGAGAAAATCAATCACTTGACAGCTTTCCTCAATTAGAACTAACTCCTTGTAGCCCTTCATAAGGACAAATCTAGTTGGTTTTATAAATTCACAAGGTTTATATTCAATCTAATACATATTGTGGATACCCTTTATCCTATTATCACTCTTTACAAATTTTTGTGCACATACTCTCAAGGGAACTTTACCAACTCACAACTATTTCTTCATAATTAGGTCTCTTCTTGTAGCCCTCCCAAGGCACTTTTCTAGGTGGTTTGACAAGTAAAAAGAATATGAAGAAAAAAATATTTTTTTTTATATAATCATTAATTTTTTTCAACTCCCTAAAAACTTTTAAAATAAAACTATTCAGGTAGATGCACTTATTCAACTGGACCTTTCTCCAATTAGGCCTCAATTAGGTCTCTTGGGTTACAAAACTAAGTTATGGTTCTATAACTTCTCACACATGACATAAATACAATAAAGGGTTTTATTCACTTTAAATACATTAATATCAAGTTCTACTTCAAATTTTAGGGTTTGAAATGAAGTGTAAATAACCAAACCAAGAAATGGTCAAAAACCTTTAGGCATGGTTTTACACAAACTAAGAGATGAGAAATTGAGGATTTCAAGATCAAATGAGTCTTTTAAGGATTCAAACCTATTTAATAGGGTATGTTAAAACTTTATACAAATATTTTAATTGGAATATCAAACACTTCAATTATAAATAGACTACAAATTGGAAATTTTCACTTGGACTATTTACCAATTTATAGGGTATAGGACTGTATTAAAAGAGTTGGAGATTTTAATGAGTCTTGGTATTCAAAATAACTTATTAGGACTCCAAAAACATTTATTAAACTTATTAATATATTCCAACACCCTTTCAATCATTAAAGTGCTTTAAAATACACAAAAGAGACCTTCCACCTTACTTGAAATTGGAATGTGACACATAGAATTGTCCTTAAGGCCTAGTTTCCTATTTTTCCACCTATAGATGAAGGTTTATAATAAAAAATAAATAAATAATTCAATAATATATATTTAATACACTTATAAATAATCACACTAGCAATCACAACATGATCTAACATTTGTTCTCATGCAATTATATTCATATTCTTCTCAAGCAATACATAGAATTATTGAAAAACAATCTTCTTGGTGCAACCTAAACCTTTTTTATTGTTTATCATATCTTACCACTTATTAATATATTCAATAATGACTCATTTTATCCCTTTCATGCATTGTAAGTTCCTATAAAATCTCTAATCGCTTCTTGATTGCCTCTAACATAGGCTTAAGAATGAAAAAGTTATTTATTTGGATGCTACAAGTAATTTGAGCATAATATATGAGAATAAAAAAATTTTAAAACACTAATATACATCCTAAGACCTTTAATACATCTAAACAAACCATTATCCAACTTTTGAACATACCAAAATCATGAACTAGTCCTCAAAACTATTAAAAGACATTCAAAAATTTGAATTTGACATTTTGGCATGAAAATGCCTGGAAGGCTCAAATTCAAATTTTATGACCAAATAAGACATATAAATTACTCTTAAAAGTATCTTATAGACTAATAAGACCCTCCTAATACTCAAAAATGATGAAAATAAACCAAATTTTAGCAAATGGAGCAATGCTACTACATCACTATAGAATCAACATAAGGTTAGATATGTCTTTCTCATTCAGATTCAATGTTGATGACCAAGGAAATAAAGGTGAAAACACTAAAACTTCAAACAATGATTTTATAAATTTCAATAATTAAATTATTTCCTCTAATTTAAATGTAATGGTTATATTGGCATCTTTATGCAAATCATGTGGTTCTCCACTAAGAGTCTCCAAGTAGAAAATACAACTACGGACATGTGGGGAACAAAATACCAACACATGGATAAGAGAGAACAAAAAACAAGTTGTTTCATTTATTTAAAACAATACACACACACCAAATATAAAATTAAAAAGGAAAGCAAGTCAAAATAGGAAAACATAATTATTTATAAGGGGCAAAGGAAACCAAAAATATTATACAAAACCATTAAGTATATAGGAAAATTATTTACCTTTTTTGAACAATGGATTTGACTCATGAAGCTTGAATACATTCAGCAACATTAAACAAGTAGGTCAAAGGAGGATGAACTTACAATTACCATGCATAACTAAATGATCATGAATGAACAGAATAATAATGTATTCATGTTTTTAAATAAAGTCATTATAAATCCTTCATTCTTCTATAAGCATTCTTGAGTAGTAATAGACTTATTTAATGTATTATTGGATAATTTATAATGCATTTGAATTATATATAGGACCCAAACCAGAGAGAAATGTGTCATATGTCTCTTCTTGAGTTGAAATAACAATAGGATTATCTTTTAGAATGAATTGAGAGAAGGTATCTTTGGTTAAAATGTTTCCCATGGTAAAGAGAAATTCATCTTTGAATGAATTATTATCATCATCTTCATCAATTTATTCTACCTTAATGATTTTTATTTCACTTGAAATGAATATTAGACACCATTCATTTTTCTTTATATCCACATCTTATTTGATTTTAATATTGGCAAGATTATGATATTTAAAATGTGTAGGCTTGATTTATTTGGATTTAGATCCTCCAAAGAACTATTCTATAGTGGAACGTGAAAATGAAGCATCAAGTAAAGTTTCATTTTTGGCTACTGAATATTTCATTCTTATATAAGAGGTATATTATTTTTTATAGGAAATTGGTTCAATATTATCCTTTCCTTAAAAACTAAAACTTCACATTCTAATTTATTGTCTTTTATTATTTTTGATTCAATTAGTCATCCCTCAGATAATTCATTTTCCCCTAGAACTATGAAATTTAAGTAATCTTGCAAAACATGTAGAAATTTTTATTATTTACCAAAGGGGAAGATAAATTCTTCATTTGTTTATGGATCAATCATTTATTCATCTAAAAAATTTCTTTCTCCCAATATTATAACATTGAAACAATCATGTAGATTAGGAAGTGTTGACCAATTTGGTCTACATACCAAAAATGTTCCTATTTCAAGAATTTAATGGAAAGAGCAGGATCCTAATTGAATAATGACCTAATGTCACAAGGAGAAGGTTTAGAGTTTTATAGACCCTACATAATGGCAAGAGTGCTTAGAACAAGTGTGTAAATGAAAAAGATTCATCTAGTTCTTCATTGTGTTCATCTAGGCATCTTGGGTCTAGTAGCATAATTTCTAAGTAGGCACTTTGCTAACATCACCATTGACACATGTGGATGAGTCAAGGAAAATTGACCATATGGGTTTATTCACATTTGGGCCAATTTATATGTACCAAGTTTTATGTCCTCTACCAAACCACATCAAAATTTATGGAGATCCAAAGTTGGCCTCTTAGCCAAATTTTATTGTTTTTTACATATCCATTTTTTAAGTTTAAATAGATCCAAGTGAGTATCTTTACAAGGACATATCTTTCACATGTGGTAGTTTTAGGGTAAAGTCGTCACATGGGTTTATTTATCTTAGTCCCTAGTTTCTATGTGCTAAGTTTTAGATCATCTATTAAAGTGAGATATAAGTTATGCATGATCAAAGTTGGCTCCTAAGTGAGATTTTACTAATTTTTCCATACTTCGACAAATGATCTTGACCATCATCAGGACATCACACAAGAGTAGATATAAACTAATCAACTTAATCATTTTGTATCTTCATTCAGAAGGCTCCTATGACTAGTGGATCAAATGGGTTCATCCCTTTCAGTCTCAAGAACATCTCCAACAAATTTGACCCCTCCATGATTCTTGCATTTCAAGATCCAAGCCTTCAAAGTTGAAAAAAAACATAAGATAATCACACAAATGTCAAATTTTAGGTAGAGCAAAGGAAATAAATTTGAGCTTAAATTTGATGATCGCATAAATGTCAATGATGGTCACGTAAATGTCATTTGATGGGAAAGATGACGTCAATTTTAAGATCATGAACTAGTTATTGGCTTTCAAACAATGGGTCTCAAAAAATCAATGATTGGTGTTTAATAAATAATCTAAGATAAACGATGATCAAAGGTCAAATAGGTTAAAGAATCTAAGGAGTAAATGTGTGAATGATAAGTGGCACAAGTGCATTCATTTGGTAGAAGATTGATGGCTCATGGGCATCCGTACACAGACAGATCAATGAAGCAAGGCAAAGTCAATAAGTTAGTGTATATGTAGATCCACTAAACATAAAGATAGTTGGGTACGATGTAGATGGTCTGAGTTGGAAATCAACATCAAATAAGCAAAAGTGATATCGAGGCATTTTTGATGAAAGTCAAAGAAGTTATTTTAGACCCAGGTAAAGCGAATGTCAAGGAACCAAGCTCAAAGGCAAACCAGGGTTGAACCAGGGCCATAGTTCAGATACCAAACATCATCAACAAAGCTCCATCTAGATGAAATAGATTTTTTGGGCCTAATACAGAGACCAATGATTGAAAATCAAAGTTGAGTAGTTTGTATACTTTCATAGATATTATAAATGTGTGAAAACCAATGGTCTAAGATTGGACCTATTTTCACCTATAGTGGACATGTGCCTCACTTCATCATGTTTCACATTTTCAAGTACAGTTGGCCACCTAAACCATATGTGGCACATTTCAATCAGTTCCAAGACATGATACTCATCAACAGATTAAGTAGATATTGACATGGTTCAAAGAAAAGACTTGGTGGTTGGATAAGGGCAATGGACTTAATTCTTTTATAGAATGTGTTCCTTGTTGATAAGATCCTAATTCAACATCCTTGAGAGTGCTAATCCATTGAAAGAATTTAGGCCTTTTCTAATGTGCATCTCTCTCTCTTTCTCTTTTCTATAAGTACAAGATTTTAAGCCTTAAAATATCTATCTATCCCTCTTTTTAGTATGACTAGACTCTACTAAAAATTGTATTGTGTCACCTCTTTGATGCAATAAAGACTAAATTCCATCCTTTTCTAAACCAGATTGAAGTGTGTTCTATGAATTCATGCACTATAGTTAAGATAATGTATGTTCCTTGCTTATGTCTAAGTTTTTAACACCTTCAGGAAGTGCTTAGTAGTTCTTATAGGTCATTATAAGTGCAATCTATAGTTTATTGTCTAGTTTGAAAGTGGATATTTGCCCTCTCTTGCTAATTTGGTAACTGGTTAATGCCTTATTCTAAAATATTTATGTGAGAATGATATTAATTGGTCTTAAAATTGTCTCATAATGTGTTTTGTGTGAGTTGGAGTGATCAAATTATTGGTGCATCACCACTTTTTACATGCTTTTATAGGTTTTGTAAAATCTCTTCTCCCTTTTACAAGCAAGTGATAGTTTAGGTTTAGTATAGGTGATAGATCCATAAGGAATTTGGAATTCTCTGAAGGTCTGATCTATTATTAAGATACCCACAGCCTAGGATCAGTCCCATGTTAGACTAGATTTTGAGTAGGAATATATGAATAATCACCTCCTCAGTTAAGGTGCAAATCTAGAACCCCAACAATTTTGGAATGCCTAGTGGGACCCAATTTCCTTAGTATAATTTAAGTTTAAATATTGAGAAGAAGAAATTACAAAAATAGGAGAGATCTACCATTATCAAAATTTGAAGATCCTTCAAGTTACAAAGCTCATAGCATCTTCTAGATAGTGCTTTCATGCCAAAGGTTACAACAAGATCATCAAGTAAAGGTACTCCTTTTAAACATATTGAATTTTATTTTACTTTTTATAAAAGATCAAGATTCAATAGTACAAGACCTTATCTTCCAAAGTAGCATTCATCCTCTGGTTAAGCTATTTTTTTAGTCCAATCTATTGTCCCCATAAGACAAATTCTTTTTTCCCAAATGGTTATCATGAATCAAGTTTTTGCCCCATTTAATAGGGGTAGTCCCATGAATTTATCCCAATATGATGACATTCCTATGTCTGTCCTAAAAAGTATCCCTTTTTTCTCCATATAATGGGATAAAACTACTAATATTGATTATATCCAAGATGTTGCCAATCTATGTTCTATTCATAATGTTAATCAAGATAATGTGGCTATCAAATTGTTTAATACTTTCTTTAAGGGAAAAGCATTGAAATGGTATAGGAATATTATTTTGACCTCTATTGCTACTTGGCATGGGTTAGGTATAGCCTTAGTCAAGCAATTTGAAGACAAGTCTAATCATCTATCTTTGGTTGAACAACTTACTACCATAAAAAGGTACCCCCATGAGTTCATGTTTGATTTTAACCTTAGATTTCAAAAGACATGGACGAGGATCCCTATATTGGTTAGGCCATCCCTAGATTATGCATTTTTAAACTATCTTAAGGACCTTAATTTTGATATAAGTATCATGATACAATCTATAGGTAGTAATACCCTACCAAATGCCTATGAAATTACAATCAAAGCAAAAAATAACTTGATACAAGTTGGTAAACTTGCTCCAAGGCATCTAATTCCCATATTCCCAAAATTGAAACTTCTTCCTCCTCCTCAAGTTCCTCGAATTCCATATATAGCCCCTATTCCATCTCTAAAAGTCCAAGTTGTAACCCCTCCTAATCAAATTAGTGAGATTGGTGATCTGAAAAGCATGTTGCAAGATTTTGGAAATGAGATTGTTTCACTCAAGAGACAACAGTACCAAGGTAGACCTTATCAGCACCAAAACCATAATACTTATCAATATTTCAATAATCAAAGACCTCCTTATCAAGGTCTCAAGGATAATAGGCAACCCTACCAAAATCAATGAACCTTAACCCAAAATAAACCATATGTAACCCTTGATCCCAATGTACCTTCTAGTTTAAAATCTATTTTTCCCCAAAATAACTTGATGCGAGATCCAGGTTGGTAGCCTTCCAATCCAAATGACACTCAAAATCAAGCCTTAGTATCACAAGATATTACCATGCCACAAATTACATAAGAAGAGTTATCTCTTCAGCATGGTCAATATCAAGATATGAATATGGTACTCCATGGAGAAGCTCAACAAGTTTTAGGATAGCCTGATGCCATCAATGTTAATTTTCAATGGATAATCATATTTCATTCAACCAAGTTAGTGAAACTAATAACACAAATTGTCAAGTAAAAACTCTGACTATAGCGAAAAGAAGAGCAGTTGAGGAAGCCCAAGATGTGATTAATAATTCTAGTGTATGTCAAATAATGTCAAAGATCAAGTTGTTGTTCCTATAGTAAATAAGAATCAAAATATAGAGATAGTGAAAGTTCCCCAAATGCCCCTAACTAGATAATCGCTAACGGCTCAAAACTTATAATCAGAGGTTAATGGAACATCCTTTAGCATTATTGATCAGATGAAGAAATCAAATGTTAGTATTAGCATGTGGGATTCCCTTACCATTCTAGGGTAAAAATACATGCTTATCCAATAACTTTTAGATATTAATCTATCTAAGGAATCAGCTGAGAAAGGAGTTGTCTTGGCCAATTCAGAGCAATAAATCAAGAAACATGGTCGATAGGTACATAACATGACAAAGGTGTAAAAAACCAATGTCAAATAAATAAAAACCCTCCCTTTTATCTCTATTTGATAGTAGGTGACATTCTAGTCCATAATTGTATGGTAGATAGTAGAGCTAGTAGCACTGTCATGCCCAAAAAAAATACAAACAAGCTTGGTCTTGTCTATGATCTAAATACCAAAGGAGTATTAAAATTAGAAGGCTCAACAACAAAGATAGTCAAAATAATCAAAGGCCTAAAACTAACATTACATGCTTCCCCCAATATGGTTATTTATCAAAACGTAGTTGTAGTGGACTTACCTCCCTATTTTTCCATGTGCCTATCAAGATATTTTACTTCAAAGATTGGATGATATTTGTCAGATGATTAGACCTATTTAATTTTTAAAACTAGGTATGGTACTAAAGTAACCATATGTTCTAAACCTATTTCAATATTTCATTTGGATCCATATATGCCAAGCATGGTGAACACTAATTGTGTTATCTTAGACAAGGTACTAGAAAACAGTGAGGTGGAAACTAAATCACCTCTATATGGAGTCCCAGATCCTTTCCTTGATGAATGGGCCTCTAATTTGCATGGACATGATATCTAAAAATTTATTGAAGAAGAGGGACTTGGTATCTATTGTCTTCATGAAAATGATGCACTAATTCTAACATTGATGAAAGATGATCAACGTAGTGATGGATTGTGGCATCTATATTTTGATAGATCCAGGAACAAACATGGCATTGGAGTTAGAATGATGTTAATTTCTCCATCCAATCAAAGGTATTTCTCTTCTCTCAAGTTTTAGTTTGCTTATTCTAATAATGTTACTAAATAAGAAGCACTAGTGCATGGTTTATAATGGGCAAGAAAGATGAAGGTTAATTCCTTACAAGTATTTGGAGATAGTAAACTAGTAGTTCACCAAGTAAGGTGACTCAATATATGCAAGAACCCACTACTTAGGTCTTATAATCATAGATTATGGGACCTATTTGAAGACTTTCAAGCCTTCAATATTTAGGACATATCTAGAAATTAGAACAAACATGTTGACATGTTAACTACTATTGGATCATAGTTCAGTATCTTGGATGACATAAAAATGGAAAATTTTCGATCACACATCAAGGTAGTTGTGAGACTTTTATCCCAAACAACTACGATAATTAGAAAGTATTTGAGGTTAATATCTAGATTGTCATATTCTTACAATAGGAAGCTTAATTCTCCTCAAGGAACTAGGATAGGCATTTACAATAGTATGATGACCAGATTGTACCATTGTGTATTCATATAAAATATCCAAATTGGTAGTTTGATTATGGCTTTTGACACCCAATCTATAGGTCTTTTTTACATGCTCTTATGACCCTTCAAGACATCTTTTTGCTCATTTCTAGTCATCTAAAACCTTCTAAATGGTCATTCCACCTTAGCTAGATATTATTCCCCATGGTAATCTTGTTTCCCTACTCAAGCTTTTGGGATACGAGTGCCCCATCCAGACTATAGAACCCTATAGAGAAGTGTCCCATTTTTGGTGGTCCTATCCATTTGTACTTTGAGCCCCAATGGTCATTTTCATCTGGTCCTTATCCTTAATTAGGTCAACCTAGTGCAAATACATCTGACCCATGACTAACTGTTCCCTATAAAAGCCCACTCAAAGCTCATTTACAAAAGAGGTGACCAAACTTAAAAAACAAGAAAGAATAGAAACAAAACACTAAGTCAAACCTCCCTATTCTTTGCACATAGTCACCCAACACAGCTAAAAACCTACTCAAATCCTCATACCAGTCCCTAGCCACCTCAAACACTATCAATTTAGCATTTGCATCTACATCACACTATTGCACAAAGCACACTAGGTGGGAAAACTACATATGGATTGATCCCTCTTCAGAGTATTGGTATGTAGGTAGCATGCCCACACAAGGGTTTTAGATTACACATTCAGTACATCTTTCATACTAACCCCCCTCTTTCTCAAGTGACTCAAATGTCATTTTTATAAATCATGATGGAGGCTTAGGGTTTGAATACAAAATTAGGTCCACAATGAGTTTTGTCAACAACTAGTACTCAATTTTTTATAGGCACGCTCATATAGGCACAACACAACTACCCAAAAGATTTTAGGTCTCTATGATTAGTTTGGACAACAGCAATAGGAATGGACAATGACATTGGATACCAAAGCATCAACTTTTTGGTACTCATATCCTTTCACCCAATAAAATCCATATTCAAGTTTACAACACCTTCTCAGTCCTACACAGCCAATTTCAATCTCTATATTAGCCATCTCAATCTATTTTCCAACTACATTATATTTCTTTTTATTTATTGTTATTTTTAGAAAGGTGAAAAATATAAATAGTTGCATAAATTAAGTTTGTATTGATTGCTATATTCTATACTGATTTATTAATCCAGACCTTTAACTAAAATAGGAATAAAATTCTATTATTCCTAAATAAGTTAAATCATTTTGTGATCCCAACTTACTTTGTTTGCAAACAAAAACCCTAGAAACCCTAATGAAAATTATTTGTTAATTTTAGTGGTACTTTTCTATGTTTTTTGCATATATAAATCATAATTTCACATTAAATTTTTAAAATTCACCATAGTATTTTTAAAAATCATTTCTTTCAAACCCTAGTTGAATATACTAGGTCCCTATGCTTTTGAGGTATCACCTTACATGTTAGTCAACTTCATATCCTTTTTATGAATATTCTAGTTTTCTATTTTTAAGACTTTATGTTTCCTTTATTTAATGCTTTCCTTCCATCACATTTTCTTATTACAACTTATTGAAAAAAATTCAATCCACTTTTGCTTTATTTTCCTACTTAAACAATGGTCTAATATACCAGCTTTAACAAAATTGATAAGAGGGAACTTCAAGACCTTTTAACTAAAAATATTTATATACAAGATGATATGCTTAAAATACTACAAGAAGAACAAAAAAATCAAATAATGGTCAATCCTCTCAAACCACTGAACAACCAATTACAAATGACACTATGAGGGTAACTATGTTGTAACAACCCCCTATAGCAGCCCAACCTTCACATGTGGCACCATCAGTTATGGCTAGTACATATTCACCTCTTGATGTGGTTGTCCTTATGCAAGATATTAAATCTCTTCAATCCAAGGTGATACATCTTGAGCAAAGTTCCTCTAGACTAACACAAGCTTTGGACTCTTTTTCTCTACTTCATACACCATTGGCATGCCATATTACTTCTACACCCTTGCCACTAGGTTTTATTCAACCCAAGATAATTTTATATGATGGAAAGGGTGATCTAAAGACACACTTGAGAGATTTTCATGTAGCATGCTTGGACTATGTGCTAAATGACTAGTTACTACCTAAGTTATTTCCATGGATTTTAAAGGATTATGCTCTACAATGGTTCTATAGTCTATTGAATCAATCAGTTAAAACATTTAATCCTTTAGCTAACACATTCCTAACTCATTTCAACATTAACATATGTGACAAGGTTTCTTATACCCAAGTTTCACAACAAAAACAAAGGTCAAATGAGCATCTCACAGATTATGTTCTTATATATAAGACTATCTTAGCTAAAATGACTAGCCCCATGGCTAATCAAGAATTATAAGATTTCTTCAAACAGAGTCTTCTGCCAGCCTTGTATGAGTTAATAATGTTCAAAAAAAAATCTTCCTTCACTGAGTTATGTCATACACTAAAGGAAAGGGAAGTCAAATTAATTTCAATGGGCAAACTCAAGTACACAAGTATATCAGAAACAACAAACAAGAGTAACAGTAAAGTCCTATATAAAGTAAAGGTTAGTGATAGCAAAAGTTAAAATCAACCTATAGTTAATGTGGCTTCAGATCCCCCTCAGCGAATGGTTTTATCAAGGCTTCCTTTATGAGACTTCACCAATCTACCAGTATCTCCATCCAAAGTCTTATAGCATCTATTGAAATGCAATGTCCTATGTCTCCCTCCTATTTGGTAAGTTGATACAACAAAGCCTTTTCCACATGGATATGATCAAAATGAATTATATGATTTTCATAGGGCACCAAGCCACACAATAAATAGATTCATTAGTTTGAGACACAAGACATAGTACTTGATAGATAGCAACTTTATTGATCTTGACACTCCAGTTGAGCCTCCTCAGACAAAACAAACACAAGATAAGGCTTTGAAAATTTTCTCAGATCCTCTCCCATAACATTCTAAACAAGATACACGAGGCACATTAGGTATTTACCATGCATATAATTCACACCCTCCACCAGCTACATACCAAGCACCTTCATTTGAGTCACATCCTTTAAGCAACATGATTAGTGTGTATAATTCTAGAGTTCTAACTAGACCTTCGATCTCCTTTTCAGAGCAAGAGATAGTTGAGGATGATTCAGATTACTATGCACTTTTTATCAGAGCCTACATTGATCACCATCCCATTCATAGTGTTCTCATATACAATGGATCTAGTGTGAACATATGCACTATGACATTAGTTCAACATTTGGGATATTCAAAGCAAGCTATCACCCTGATGGATATAGTTATCAGTGGGTGAAATTTCCTTTCCTCTATAGGTTGGTCTAGCACATGTGGCCACACTATTTACTATTGATCCCATTTCAGGAGTCTTCAACATTTTACTTGGTTGACCATGGATCCATAAACTTTGTGTAGTAACTTCTACAGTTCACATATGCATGAAATACATTTAGCTAGTTAGGTTATTATAATTGGTGGAGTTCTATATGAGTTACCACTCCCCACTTCAAATCCATATCCTATTTATTAGTCACCATTTTTAGTTCCTCTACCAGTTATAATTCTTCTTTTAGTTGAGATTCAGACACAGTCGAGGCCTCCCTTGCCAACACAGAGATTTTATACACTTCCATGGAGACCTCTCTTAGGATAAACACTAAATTAATGATAGTTTCAAGACTCTAGATAGTTTTCATCTATAGTATTCACACCCAAGGTAGTATCATTGAGGTCTCATGTATCTACACATAGATCACATTTTTAAAGAGCTTATTCTACTACCAGAGGGGTCTTTAAGAGCCACACAGTTGCATCCACTTCTTAGATTTATAGGGGGACTCCATAGTTAGTTTCCACTATAGAGATTTCAGAGCACTTATATCATACATAGCTTTAAAATTCATAGTCTCAACCCTTCCATTATGTTTCATGATCATGCACGATCCCTCTCTTTGATATAAGACACCATGATAGGGAGTCTCTTATGAGACTCATCAGTTAGTATCATTTCTTCTCAGTCTTTCTTGTACATAATTTCTCATCTTACTTATACATAGTTTCTTATCTCTTTATTGTACATAGTTTCCTTATGATTACTTGTACATAGCTTATTCCAAAATACCAAAAACAATACAATATTTCAAAACACCAAAAATAATATAACATGTCAAAATACAAAAATATTCAAATAACTCAAAACACCAAAAAAAATTAATTATATACATTATCCATCCTTATTATTTCTACTACCATGCTATACTTACATTTCGTTATTCTATGCTATTGTTTGTCAATTTATATACATTACCATGCTTCACATGATCTTCTTTGAATGTGTGTAGTGACACCTAGATCCTTGATTGCTTCACTCTACCCATTAAGGGGGCATCTTACTTTTACATTCAAGACCTACATCAAAATATCTACCTATCGGGGACATATTCTACATGAGTACACTATCTAGGTTATGTCATTCCTACACCAATCACTCTAGTTATCATGTTGATGTACATTAATTACTAGCCTACATAGATTATTTTATTGACACTCACTAGTATATAGCACTTGTGTATTTCTTAGCATCTACCTATTCTTGTACTACATGTTTTGCATACTTTCACTTCTTTATTTGATTAGTTATATGTGATAGTATTTGTAGTATTTACATGCCTTCCTTTCTTACTTTGATTAGCTAGATTTGATTACATTTCTTAGTTCTTATGTTGTTATTGATTAATTAAGGCAGCAAACCAGGGGCCGAACCCTATATAGTCAAAAAAGATAGGAAGGCTAGCAAACAAAAGATGCCAGCACCGAACCAACGGCATAGCCGAGAAACAAAGTCAGAAGCAAAACAAAACACTGGAAAGACCAGAGTCAAAAAGGATGAAACTACAAAACTATAGAATTAACAAGATCCTTAAGATTCTCATTGTCTACATTGTCAGCATTCCCTGGATTACCCACCGCTTCCAACATAGTCATATTTAGCAGAATGTTATTTCGAAGGCCTTTGGCGAAGACCTTTTCCAGCTTTTGAATGTGGACCTTCAAGGCCCCAATATCTATTTTCCAATCATTCTCATTCTCCGAACCCTCACCAGCTTCTTCTACATGCATCTTCTCCTTATTATTAGCAGTTCCCCTAGAATCAGCACCCTGCTCTTCAGTGACCTCAAAAACCCGAGAAGCCTGTTTCCCACCAGTGTCCTCCAAAATTTCTTGAATTTTTGGCTCTTCATACCCCAATTACCACCTTGAGCTTCGAACAATTAACAAGCCCTCAGTTTTGTTTGCACTGAATGCAGATGTGAAGGCTCATTTTACAAAATGGCCCATCGCAGTGACGTCTACTTTCATGCTTGAAAATAATTCCCCCTTGGTTTTCATGATGCGACTCTCACACATCCACCTCATGATACAAGGAATTAATCATGACAATCAAGGAAGTACTAGGGTTATTATTTTCCATGATCTGCAATGGCCTTCTCCATGTGGACCGCCTTCGAAAGCTATCTTCATCATCAATGTGCATCATTCATGCTCCATCATCTCCTTCTGAATGATCTCTCTAATGTTTGGGGGTATATGAGCCCCTTGTCACCATACCCTCCATCCTAAGAATTGTTGACCAAGGTTGGCACAAGCATCAGCGACCCTGTTACCTTTTCTGTAGGTGTGGGTAATCTCAACTTTGGAAAACTTTTGTAAAAGAAACTAGATGTCTGTAATGATGTCTTTTAGATGGATACCAACGTTAGATGCTTTATTAACAGAATCTATGACCAACTTAGAATCTCCCTGAATATTCAAATTTATAATTCCTAGGGATATAGCTAACTTTAATCCCCAAAGTAAGGCCATAGCTTTAGCATAGTTATTACTCTAGCAACCCATGCCACCAGCATAGACAGAAGACATCCCTCCTTTTTCATTTGTTATTATTCCTCCTCCACTTGCTTTACCACTCAACTTGGATGCCCCATCAAAATTGAGTTTCATCCAATTGGATTTAGGTGGTATCCATTTAGTATGAAGTCTCTGAAGAATTTTGGAATTATCATGCCCAGGGATAAGGTTTAAAACCTTCCATTTGGTAGCAATTTGACTTTCAAATTTAGATAGGGATTTCTCCGCAACACTAATATGAGCTGTTGTAACACTTTCCAAGATGGTCAGAGCAAAGGAGTTAAACACTTGAGCAGCATTTCTAGCAGTGTCCCTAAAAATTATGTGATTTCGCTCTTTCTATAAAGTCTAGCTCAAGCATGGCAGAGCTTGCTTCCATAATTCCTTAATCCAGGGGTGTGTGAAGGTTGAATTCCAACTGAGAATTACTTCTTTAAGGTCAAAATTGCAAACCCATTCAATGCCAAAGTTGTTAAGTATTATGGCCCATAAATCCTGGGTAAACTCATAGTGTATGAATAGGTGTGAAACTGATTCCTCTCTAGAACCACACAGAAAACATCTGTTGACCAAAGTAAACCCCCTCTTTTAAAGGTTGTCCTGAGTAAGGATTTTGTTAAGGGAAGTAGCCCACCAAAACAAGTTAATCTTTGGAATGAGTTTATGATTCCAAACCTTTTTCCATACCTCCTCATTCTGAGCTTTAGGTGTAAGCAGATGATAGGCAGATTTGATAGAGAACGATCCATTCTTATCCAGCCACCAGTATTATTTATCCTCCTGAGGGAAAAATGGGATTTTGATCTCCTAAACACGTTGTTGGATCTCCCAAATTCTTGGGATAAGCTCAGGCCTGTGCACACAGCAATCCAAAAGGTTTTTCCAGCTCCTTATCCCATTGTTATTTTCCATATAATCACTAACCCTATCACCAAAGAACTGAGTAGTCAGGTCTATAATTTCTCCATAGTTTCCTTGGGAGATGAGAGGCTTGTCCCTTAACCAATTATCCTCCCATAATTTAATCTGTTAGTTTGTTACTTGTGTGCCTTAGGAAATTTTCTAATGTCCTTTGCTTGTACTCTTATATGTGCTTGTGTCCCTCATGTCAATCTTGCTTTTTTGTAATTGTATGTGTATGTGGGCATTTGAACATGACTTATATGCTTTATTTTCCCAACTTGAGTGACATGGGACCATATCCCTTGTTTTCTCATCCCTTTGGCTTCTTTCGTATGCTTCTTGCTTCTTGTCTTGCATGCTTGTTTGTTTCTTAGTTGTTTGCAATGCCAAGATCCACATCATGTATTATCTTGCCTTCTTGGATGTCATGATGGACATCATGCTCCATCCCTCCTTGATAACTAACTAGATTTCTAGTTTCAATTCAGTATACTACACATGTTATTACATTATTACATTTATCTAGGCATACCCCTAATGATCTAACAATATCTAATACAAACTATGTTATATCTTGAGACATATTTTAGATTATTATTACTATATCATGTATTTCATAGCATAACACACTTGTAGGGCTATTTATTCTAAGGGAAGTCATTATAGGGTCTTCATTCCTACCCTCAAAATAGGGGGCAACAAATAGGGGTTTTATCATAGAGATCATATCCCTCTACTGGTCAAAATTAGCTTTCAAAACACTCAAAATAGAAATCAAAATTCAAGACATGTACAATAGACCAAAAAAATAATGATAAACATAGAACAGTCATCAAAAATAGTAAAAGACAAGAGCACCCCATTCAGACTATAGTACCCTATAGTAAAGTGTCCACTTTTCAATGCTGTTATCCAAACAGCCAAAAACCCAAAAAAATTAGAAATAAACAAAAAGGTATGGTCAATATAGTTTTTTAAGCTATAGTCTAGTTCAGATTGGGTAGTTTTAGTAGAGTTTTGCTTAGATTATCTAGATATATGGGGCACCATGTGCAACATGATGGCTCTCACTTCCAATTTTTTATTGGGTAGTTGGTACAACTTCCAGATCAGAATCCATGTTATAGACACCAATGATTGGGAGAAATGTGCATAGCACATTTGCCTTCTTTTCTTTCTAATTCATCATATTACCTAGGTATTCTCAGTAATTTCATGCCTTACTCTATCTACAAGTGGTTGGCATCATTTTGGAGTGGCTTTCATATAAGCCTAGCTCTCAGTTTCAAAGTGGCTTTCATACAAGCCTAATCTACACCTTTAAAAATGGTTAAGATTGGCCTCATTCTTAGTAGACATTCAGCTATCCATGCCACATTATCATATTACAAAGCATTCATGGGCTTCATGATCCATCTTATATGACACACATTCATACTGGTATTAGTTCATAGTTCACACTTAGTGGGCAATGATGGATCCAAAGGACTAGCTAGCATTTGTATTATTGATCCACCTACTTAGAGGGATTAGACACATAGTCTAAACATTGATTAACACATGCATGATCACATAGATTCACTACATAGTGGGCAATAATGGAGACAAAATGCCAACCTTTGTATTCTTGAGCCACCCTCAGGGAATTGAGCACTTATCTCCATTCATGATATTACTCTTGGTACAACACATACCCAGTGAGGTGTATTCATTCCTTTCTTTTCCTCTCTCTTTTACCCAACCTTTATATATTTTTATTTTATACATAACATGTCTAGTAAAAACTAATCTACTCCTTGTTTTTCCTACAAATTTATACTTCACACTATGTTTTTTTTATGCACACATAGCATCACACATCTTCATGGGCTTCACCCTTGTAGGTAAGTTTAGGTATGATTTCTAATTTTCCTTTATCCTAGTATTTTGCTTTGTTATATCACTAGAATAAAAGGGAGGCAAATGTAGTCATATAAAATGTCCAAATTAGTAGTTTGAGTGTGGCTTATGACACCTTATCCATAGTTCCTTTTTTCATGCTCTTTCAACCCTTATAGACACCTTTTTTCTCATTATTAGTCATTCAAAACCTTCTAAATGGCCATTCCACCTCAGCCAAATAGTATTCATTGTATCAATCATATTCCCCCAAGGCCTGAGTTTATAGGATAGGAGCACCCAATTTAGATTATAACACCCCATAGAGAAGTGTCCTATTTTTGATGATCCTATCCATTTTCACTTTACGCCCCAATGATAATTTTCATCCGGTCCTTATCCTTAATGAGGTTGACTTAGTGTGAATATATCTGACCCCTGACCAATTATTCCCTATAAAATCCCACTCAAAGATCATTTACAAAGGAAGTGACCAAACTTTAAAAGAAATCAAGAATACAAACAAAAGACTAAGGCAAAATTCCCTATTCTTTGCACATAGTCATCCAACATAGATGTAAACCTACTCAAATCCTCATACCAATCCCTAGCCACCTCAAATACTATCAATTTAGCATTTGCATCTACATCACACTATTTCACAAAGCACACTAAGTGGGACAACTACATATGAATTAATCCCTCTTTGAAGTATTGGTATGTAGGAAACATACCCACATAAGTGGTGTGGATTGCACATTCAGTGCATATTTCATACTAACCCCCCTATTTTTCAAGCGACTCAAATATAATTTTATCAAGCATGATGAAGGGTTAGGGTTTGAAGACAAAATAAGCTCCATAATGAGTTTTTTCAATAACCAACACTTGGTTTTTCACAAACATGTTCATACAAGCACAAAATAACTACCCAAAAAGTTTGAGGTCTGTATGATCAGTTTGGAAAACAATGGCAAGAATGGACAATAGTGATAGACACTAAAGCATTCACTTTTTAGTTCTCCTATCCTTTCACCCAATAAAATCTAGATTCAAGTTTATGACACTTTTCTAATCCTGTACAGTCATTTTTTACCTTTTTATTATCCATCTCAATCTATTTTTTAGCTAAGTTATATTTCTTCTTATTTATTGTTATTTTTAGAAAGGTGAAAAAGATAAACAGTTGCACAAATTAGGACTGTATTTATTTCTATATTTTGTACTAATTTATTAATCCAAACCCTTAACTAAAATAGGAATAAAACTTCATTATTACCAAATAATTTAAATCACATTGAAGACAAATAATTTTTCTAAAGGACTGGTCACCCTTGAAAACATATTCAGTAGAGATGATGAATTGAGAAAAGAAAAGTTTGTTTTGCCAACCAAGGAAAAACACTATAGAAAAGTAGAAATTACCATTGGTAAGAGTTTAAAGTTGGGCAAAGTTTTCACATCTTTATAAAAATAAGTTTTAATTAAGTTATGATCAAGTTTTGAATATGTCTTACATGGCAGTATAGTGACCTTAAATGTTTTGATCCAAGTCTAGCTCAACATACCTTTGAGTTAGAGGATGAGACTAAGCTAGTCAGACAAAGGTAAAAGCTAATTAATCCAAAGCTTGAACCTTTGATGAGAGTTGAGATACATAAACTTATTGATTTAGCTATAATATTTCTAATTAAGCACTCAACTTGGGTGGCAAATCGTGTTTCAGTATGGAAGAAAAATGGTGAAATAAGGCTATGTGTTGACTTTCATGACTTGAATAAGGCCTCTCTCAAAGACTAATATCTATTACCATCAATGGAGCATATTTTATAGTTAGTGGTAGGTTCAAAATGGTTCTCCTTATTAGATGGTTATAGTGGATATAACTAGATTTTGGTCAAAGAAGAAGACCAGTACAAAATAGACTTCACCACAAAGTGGGGGATATGTGTGTATAGAAAGATGCCTTTTGGTTTATCTAATGTTGAAACCACTTTTTAGAAGTCTATGGACATGGAATTTTAAGGTCTCCTCAAAAATTTTATTCTTTTTTATTTAGATGACATAACAATATTCTCTAACAGTATAAATGAGAATATGATTCATCTCAAACAAGTGTTTGAAAGGTGTGGAGAATTTGGAGTGTCTTTGAATCCAAAAAATTGTGTTTTATCTGTTCATGAAGGTAGGCTTCTTTGACATATAATTTAAAAGAATAGTACAAGCATAGATCCTGATAGGATAGAATCAATTCTTGCACTTTCATTGCCTAAGCATAAGAAATCCTTGCAAAGCTTTCTAGGCAAGATCAACTTCATAAGGAGATACATTTTAAATTTTGCTATTTTAGCTAGGCCACTCATGGTCATGATAAAGAAGGGTCAAAGTTTCAATTGGTCTAAATAAAGAGTAAGAAGTTTTTAAGAGATAAAAAAAGCTATAGCCAATGCTCCTACACTCCTGAACCCTAATTTTACAAAAGATTTCTTGTACATCTATGCTAACATTGATATAATTTTAGGTTTTCTCATGCAGCAAAATAAAAAGACTTTAGAGCATCCAATAGCTTTCTTCAGTCAAGGCTTAGAATAATATAAAAGTAGGTATTATTTTATTGAGAATTATGTTCTTTCAGTTATAAGGTCTCTTAAAATGTTTAGGTACTTGTTGTCTAATAATATTTGATGGTTGCACATCTAAGTGTCAAATATTTTCTTCTGAATAAAGATATAAATGGCAAGAGAGTTTGTTGGATAAAAAAGTCATGGAATATGATGTTGAGATCAAAGTTACAAAGTTGGTTAGAGGCAAAAGACTTTGTGAGCATCTAGCCCAAGACCTGCAAGAAACTAATAAATTAATTATGATGTCAAATGATGAAGAAGTTGTAAGTGACCATGCCTCATCTTTCAGCTGTTTCCAAGATATGGTAAGGTATTTATAAGATGGTGTTTATCCTCCTCATATCACTCCTTCAAAGAGGAGGTATTTTAGATTGTATTCAATTCCTTTTCTCCTTTGTTGATAATGTATTGTTCAAAAAGGAACTAATGGCATATTGCTAAGATGTATAGAACCAACTCAAACATAGAAGTTACTTAAGCAATTCTATGATGGACATGGTGGAGGATATTACTCAATAAGGATCATATCCCAAAAGATCATGAGAGGTGGGTATTAATGTCCAATTTTAGTTGATCACTGTCATATATGGGTCAAGAAATACAAATAGTGTGCCATGTTTATTGGAAAGGTGAAGCTTATAGCCTTACCTCTCAAACTAGTTTAAATTAATCAACCTTTTGTCCAATGGGGATTATACTTTATTGGTGTTATCAACCCCCCTTCAAGCTTAGGACACAATTGGATCCTGACTGCCATAGATTATTTTACCAAATGGAAAGAGGTAGTAGCATTAAAACAAGCCAATAAAACTAGTGTTTTGGATTTTTATGAAGATTTGATTACCAGATTTGGGGTCCCTTCAACTATAGTTTTTTATAATGTTATGTATTTTTTAGGATCCAAGATCAACTAGTGGATAGTTCAACATAGTGTTTTCCTCAGCACCTCATTCAACTATTATCCATAAGGCAATGGCCTTGTTGAGTCTACCAATAAGAATTTGTTGAAGATCATCAGAAGGACTATTGAAGATAATTAGATATCATGGCATCTCAAATTGAAGTCAGCTATGTGGGCTGATAGGATCACCTCCAAAAGGTCAATTTCTAATTCTCCATAAAAGCTAGTATATGGTAAGGAAGCAAGAATCCCTATTTCTCTTGAATTCCTTCCTTTGGAATTGGTGCATTAGCTTGAAATTTTGGAGAATGAGCCAATAGAAATAATATATGTTGATATCATAGAGCTAGAGGAGACAAGGCATTAGTTAATGTTGTCTATGGAAGCCCATCAAGCAATGACAAAGAGATATTTGGATAAAAGAGCTTCTTCAAGAGCTTTCCAAGAAGTAGATTTGGTCCTCAAGTGGGATGAGAACAAAGATAATCCAAGAAAGCACATATAATTTGATTCTCTCTAGAGTGGTTCATATATAATAGCTAGCTACAAGTCCCACAATGATTTTCAACTCACAAGGATGAATGGTGAAGAACTTCCTATCCTAGTCAGTGGGATATATCTCAAGCACTACTATTAATGAAAACTAAGTCCCCTATACATAGTTAGTTGTTCCTATTTTTATCTAAGTGTTTTCTAACACATTAGTTAGTTTCTTTTATGTTTTATCCCAAATAAGTACTTTTATTTGCACAGTTGTTCAGTAGTTTAGTTGCCTTTACTTTTTAGGTTAGTTTCCCTACTTTCTTTTGTTTCTTTCCCTATTGTTGGAATTCTTTTATCTTTACAAATCAAAATACTATCTTGCAGTCATATAAATGATCCATGTATTATTTATTATGAATTAAAATTCATGTATATGGTCTAAATTCTCAATCATAGCAGGCATGTTGCCCAGCCAAGTCACCAAAGATGTTGACCAAATTTGGTCTACATACCAAAAATGTTCTTAGTCCAAGAATTTAATGAAAAGAGTAGGATCTTGATTGAATAATGAACCAATGTCACAAGGAGTAGGTCTAGATTTTTAGAGACCCTATAGAATGTCAAGATTGATTAGAATAAGTGTCTAAATGCAAGGGATCCATCTATTTCTTCATTGTGTTCATCTAGGCATCTTGGGTCTAGTATTAGAATTTCTAAGTAGGCACTTTGTTGACATCACCATTGACACATGTGGACAAGTCAGGGAAAATTGGCCATCTGGATTTGTTCACATTTTTCCCAAGATTATATGTGCTAAATTTTATGTCCTCCACCAAATTTCATCAAAATATATGGAGATCCAAAGTTGGCCTCACAGCTAAATTATGTTATTTTTCCATAGCCATTTTTAAATAAGTTCAAACAAAGCCAAGTGAGCATCTTGACAAGGCCATATCTCATACATGTGATAGTTACATGAGAAATTGGTCACATGGGTTTGTGTATTTTGGTCCCTAGTTACTATGTGCTAATTTTTAGATCATTGTCAAAGTGTGATAGAAGTTATGTATGATCAAAGTTGGTTCCTCAATTAGATTTTGCTAAGTTTTCTATACTTAACCAAATGAGCTCGATCCTCACCAGTATGTCATGCAGGAGTAGATATAAACTAGTCAACTTAATCATTTTATATATTCACTCAGAGGGCTCTCAAGACTAGTGGATCAAATGGGTTTATCCCTTTCAGTTTCAATAACATCTCCAGCAAATTCGACCCCTCCATGACTCTTACGTTTCAAGATCCAAACCTTCAAAGTTGAATAAAAAACATAAGATAGTTATGCAGATGTCAAGTTTTAGGCAAAGCAAAGGAAATAAATTTGAGCTTAAATTTTATGGTCATATAAACATCAATGACAGTCATGTGAACATGACTTGACAGGAGTGAGGACATTAATTTTAAGATCATGAACTAGTCATTGGCTTTCAAATAGTGGGTCCCAAAAGATCAATGATTGGCATTTAATCAATCAACCAAGAAAAATTCACTACTAATGATTGGAATTTAATCAATCAAAAAAGTAGAGTAACATGTTATGCACATGCACAATATTCAAAATCATGAAAAATTCAAATTTGAAACTACTAAACATGAGTGGTATGATGATAGCCATGCTAATGATATATGGTAATTTGATAGAATTAAATACCCAAAATTGAATAATCTTCCACTAGATCCACTATATTATTACTCTTTTTACCCTATAATTAATTGAAGTTAATTAATTAAATATAAATAAACTATAAAAATTAATATACATAATATACTCTAAAATATAATAGAGGAAAAAACTTAAATTAAGTTATAAATAGTAAATTATGAAAGGGTAAATATGTACTTAGCTTAAAATTGATTGATTCTTGAAAATATAGATGGCAGTCTAATTTAGAAACAATCAGATCGGACTCAAGATCATGTCACCACATAAATCAAAGTGTTAGAAGGTACATAGATAAGGGTACACTAGGAGGATAAGATTACAATGCATCTTTGTCCATTTATAATATGTTGTCCTTATTGACTGTATAGAATAATTTATGATTGGAGAGTGTGTGGTTTCCTACAAGGGTTTCATGATTCTATGTGTGGGATGAATAGACACATTGAAAACTAGTAAAATCATTGCCCTATTCATTTACAAGCACACAAAATATATCAAATGAAAAAGGGAGGAAAAATAGGGGACGTAAGAATGGTTGAGTTATCCTCAGAAAACCCCTTGTTGACTTAGTGTTGCCTACACAGCCCAAAACGCCCTAAGCCAATGTAATTCTCTCTTTTGAAGAAAGTAACAAATCTATGATGAATGTAACTATAATTTTTATTATAATGCTTGAAAATATATGCCTTGAACTTGAAATAAAATATTTTTAAACTTATCCTATGACTATATCAAAGCATTAAAATTGAACTTGAAAATAATAATACTCTTCTGTTAAATGTAGAATGCTTTTGAAATCAGATTGCTAGATGATTTCTAGATAATGAAAATTGTGTCTTTGATATGATTTTATAAAATAATATCTTTAATATTTTCATGATTTGACCTTATGAAAAGTTATGGAGATTCATTACTAAACATCTTGATTTAAAAAAAATGTCCATTGGAGGTAAGAGGACAACAATGCACAGGATAGGGCTACACTGTGGTCATGTCCATCTAGTGTAGTCTTTTCCTAAAATGTCAGAAACTTCAAAAACTTGCTATGAATGATTTGTGAGCATAATATGGATGAAAAGGGATGAAATATGGATGTCTACATGTTATTTTCTCAATATTTGTAAGATAATGAAGGCTCTTGTAATGATTTTAGTTAATGAAATGGTGAAAAGATCAAGTAAGGTAAGGATGTCAAGACTAAACATTTTTAAGTATTTATTAATTATATTTATGTGTCTAAATCCCCCCTCCATGTATTATAGTGATGAAATAAATTGAAATGACTAGAGTAAAGGAGAAAGGGATAAAACCTGAGTGCGGAAACATACTTTGTCTTCAAAGGAGGGTTATGATGTATTGGGTTACCAACTAACCCAAATAGAGATAAGGTGATTTAAAACGTAATTGCTTCTTAGACAAGGAGAAAAAAAAATTTAAGTGGTAATAGGATGATTGGTAGGTCATTATGTGTCACTAAACCATAATCATACAAACCCATGGGATTTGAACCTATGGTGAAATTGAGAGTGATCAAGTCTCGATGAGTGAAGCTTTTGATTTAAAAAAGGATATGATTTCACTTGTGATTATCACTTCGATAATAAGTAAGGGTACTACCCATTGAGTGTCATTAAACTCTAATTTAAAGATAACAAAATTAGAGGAGGGAACTAATACATGGTTCACTAAAGTGTAGCCAAGATGTGGAGTGTCGCTAAGCTCAAATGTTACTCACTTATGGAAATTTTAAAAAGATGTGGGAGATAGTACATGGATCACTAATTTGAAAATAAAATATGAAGCATCACCAAGCTCAAGATGATCCACTTGAAAAATGGATCACATCATTACAAATGGATCTAGATTCAAATTGTAACTTACTTAAAACTTGTTCATCTAAAAATAGAAAAGAGGGGAGTACATGAACCAACATCATGCCTCCTGTATTGTATAGAGTGTTAATTATAACTTTGTAAATGTTTGAAACTTCATAATTTTTTCACACATGTGTATCTATGTTTAATTAAGTGTAAGGGTGGGGTACATATGCAAGCCATATTCCCCCATAATCTAAAAATCTAAATCATATTGATAATTTTCATAGTGTATGTTGAAATATGTTATTTGTGAGGGATTGAATTCAAGATATGCCTAATATGATGCCCCCTTTTGAGATGACGTATGTATATTATAAATCACTTGTCTCAAAATAAAAATTGAAAGCATTTGTGAAATATATAATTGTGAAATAATATTTTTCATATTTGAATCATAGAAATGTAACTTTGAAGCATATTTAAGAGTTTTTATATTGCATTGCATCATGTAATTGAATATAACATTGAAATAGTAGATGAAGCATGTAAATATCTTTAAATGTTGAATATGTATTGTAAACATAGAGTTGTATGTAAAGAATTTCTAAGTATTGAAAGTGTATTAATTCATGAAATTTGATTATAGCATTGAATTGTATATGAAGCATTGAAAGTAAGTAGTATCTATATGATAATTTATTATGAACTATAAGAACTAGAAATGTCAGACATAAGGACCAAAGGCCACATACAAAGGACATGTAAATGTCACACAAGTAGAGAAAGCCAAGGGCCACACATAAATAGGGCAAGATGGTGTATGTTGAATAAACATAAGGCCAAGGGCCACATATAATAAGTAAGCAAGTTAAGACACATTGTATAGTATGAAAACAAATAAAACTAACATATGTCAATTGTATGTATCAATGTCAATGTTAGCAAATGGTATATCCATTGTAACACACGTAAAGTATGAATGAATAGCAAGACATTTGTTTAATATAAATCTCAACATGGAAAAGAGGTCATGGATAAATACCACCTATAAAAGTGTACGTATAAAACAATGAGATATGCCCAACTTAGCAAGGATTTTGGGGAAAATTTTGGCCCAACATAGAAACCATGTACAAGTGTGTCATGTGTCACACTCACATTCCTTGTGAAAATGCATTATGTAGTGAAAAGTGAATAAAAATATGTTGTCTTCTTATCATAAAATAGATGACACATGTATATATGTAAACTAGAAACATAAATAAATGTTTATAGATCTTGAGTTTTGAGTTTTACAAGTATTTTAATGTTTGTGTATTTTTGAATTAGATACATGGTGTTTTATTGTTGTCATATTTGGAATATGAATATGTAAAAAATAAAAAGTTTTTGAAAGCAAAAAAGAAAGGCTTAAAAAGTAGAAAAGGTAAGATGAATTTGAACAGTGCTTAACTAGATGTGAAATCATGGTATGGCAAGATGGAAAGCACATGAGATGCCCCTAGTGAATATGTGATAGAAATATAGCAAGATAGCATGGATGGTAAGTATGGTTATGTGTAATCATGTATAATTAGATAAATGTGATTATAGAAGTGTAATTGAGAGCTATAGTATGTATAGATATGTAGTAATAAGCAAGTTAGTTGCTATAAAGAATGTTTTTTAAGAGATTTTGAAAAATAATTATATTGGATTATTTGACTTGATTTGAAAAATAGGAAGGATCAGGTACCCCAAAAGATAGAGCTAGGGGCTAGAAGAAAATTTGAATAACGAGAATGAGAAACAACAATCAATTAAAACACAAAGAAGATATGTATTATGAAATCAAGTTAATCAAGGTCAATGGTATAATAGATATGTTTGGATGATATTCTCATAAGTAAATAAGGAACATATATCATAATATTCTTATGTGAGTTATTGTTAAAGGTTGATTATTGATTGATGATGTGAGAATTTTTTATGTATGAATATGCGTTATAGATTTAATAATTATGTACATTTTACCTTTTGAATTATATTATGTTATTGTCTCAATGTATTTTATTATGTTGTAAATTCTATATATTTTAATAAATTTCCAACTAGATGGATATAAGAATGCATCATATGGGTATGATGTTAGTGGTGACATTTGTATTATATGATTTATCATGTCTATGTAGAACAATGTGCTCAATCTATTTTTATGTTGATTTAGGTATCAGAATGGGCCACAATCTGTCAGAATGGGCCATGATCAAGAACTAGTTAGATTCAAACACACTAGACTCTTAATGTGTGAAAAGAGAGAGTCTTGTTAAAAAATAGGAACCAAACATGAGCAGAATAACAACTTGTATTCATATCAATGAAAATAAATTTAAGGAGAGGTACATAAATAAGATAAGAGAGGCATAAATCCAATTATATTTGACAATGTGAAAATAGGCCAATTGCTAAATGAATAGTAAGCATCATGTGCAAGATATCAACATTGGTTGATAAATGAAAAGTGCATCCACACCAACTAAATAGACTAAAAATTAGACATGTGCATATACATCTTAATGAATTCATTATTACACCTAAGTGACCTCAATATTACACATAATCAAGTTAAATATATGTGTATGAAAAACCATAAAATGGAACAAAAACTTACACTAAGACCCCCTTAACTGTAGCTTATGTAGGTATAATAATTAGGTCTCAAAAATAAGGCTTGATTAGGTACAAAAGTACATATAAAATCCCCAAAAAATAGTATAAATAAGCCCCCCTCCCACATAGAAGTAGAGAGAGAAAAATAGAGGACATAAATCCCCCTCAGAAGATGAAGCTGAAGTTACCTGCACCCTAAGAAGTGCTCACAAATGAAGATATTTGCTCGTAGTGAATGGTTTGGTGAAGTTATCAACTATCTAATCCATAGTATGCAAAAATTTGAGATCAATGACCTATCCATTAATGAGCTCCCAAAATAAGTGCATATGAATCTTGATGTGTTTAGTCAGCTAATGTTGGACTAGATTCTTGTAGGTCTATATGGTGCTCTGGTTATCATAGAAGATGATTTTGGGTTACGTGAACTAGATACCAAACTCACTAAGAATACCCTAAAGCTAAATATCCTCAGTATCATCATTAACTCCTTTATACTCAGCCTCAATAGATGATAAAGCAATAGCAATCTAATTCATGTTAGGCCAACTAACTAAACTTGAATCAAGGGAGAAACTATAACCTAAAGTGGACTTATAATGTTGAATATCATTAGTTTGGTCTAAATATATGTACCCAACTAAGTCAATATCAATATGTGTTCTATATTGAATCCTAAAACTATGAGTTCCCTAAATGTAGTGGATAATCCACTTGGATAACTTCTACTGTAGCTCATGTAGTGTCTGCATAAATTTGGAGACCATGCCCACTGCATATGAAATGTCATGTCTAGTGTAAGTCAAATAGATGAGACTACTAATAAGTTGTTAATACAAGGTAGAATAAACAAATGGAGAAAAACACTCAACCTCAAGCTTGACTCTAGAAAGAAAGGGAGTTATAATTAGCTTCCAATTAACCATGTGAAATCATGTGAGAAAATTGAGAGAATACTTAGATTTTACAATGGTGATCCTTGAGTTAGAATGTGAAATCTCAATCTCATTGAACTAGTCAAACAAGCGCAAGTCATTCATGGAGAACCTTTCATGCATAGCAATTTTCACTAGTACAATTGAAGATGAAGAACTCCTTATGATCAATAGGTCATCAACATACAAAACCAAAATTAAGAGTGAGTTATCCTAATATAAAATGTAAACATTAAGATCAAAATGACATCTAGTGAACCCAACTATGAGAAATAAGGAATCCATCTTGGCATACCAAGCTTGAGGGGCATGTTTGAGGCCACAAATATATTTTTAAAGTTTGTAGACAAAGGAAGAATCCTACATGAAACCCTATGGTTGTTCCATATATATCTCCTCCTCAAGGTCAGTGTGAAGAAATGGACTCTTAGCATCCTTATGATGAACCTCCTAATGATAAACTATGGAAATATGGAGATTGAGTCGAATAGATTTCATCTTTTCCACTAGTGCAAAGGTCTTAGTATATTCAATGTCAAGAACCTATGAAAAATAGTTTACTACCAGTCATGCTTTAAACTCATCGAATGACCCATATATTACAATTTTTTTGATAAATCTATCTACATCAAACAATTTTTCTTCCATTACTAATGGGAAACAAATCCCAAGTGTGTTTCCTAATCAAGGAACTATACTCCTCATGTACGGTTATATCCCACTTAGTAGTTTTTGATGCCTCATAAAAATATTGTGGATCATAAGCATAGATAATAAAGACATGTGGAACACCCTAGAACTATATATGTGTTTGCTTGGTATCTAATAGATCCCCAACCCAATCACTTTCAATCTATAGTGTCTATCTATCCCAAAGAGGACCTGAAGTCAGAGAGTTAGGAGGAGATTTATCAACTTCTAAAAAGTGACTATGATATGAAAGAGTTGAATCCTTGTCAATGCTATCATCATATAAACTTGAAGAATAATACTCATCATAATGAATTTACTCAAGGTGATCTAAATCATAAAAACCTAGTGAGTCCAAGGAGGAGGGAGAAGTGTCAAGTGTGAAGTCTAAAGGACCCTCCTGAAAATAAAAATTTCTCTCAATGATTAACTCATGTTTGGTATCATATCCCTTAACACCATTTAGATTCCCAACAAAGATGCAAAGGTTTATTTTTGGATCATTTTTGTACTACTTAAGCTTCAAAAGGATTAATTCATTTAAAACCTCGATAAGGAACATGGTTTTAGATGTAACATACATAGTTAATGGCCTCTACCCAATATTGAGGTGAAAGATATTTAGAGTGTATCATATAATTTTCCATTTCATTCTAGGACCTATTTTGGCATTCTACCACACCATTATATTGAGATCCATATGGAAATGTACATCATAAATCAATCCCTTATAAATTTCATAACTACTCAAAACTATGGTTGACATATTCACCACCATTATCTAGTGCAAAACCCTAATGGTTTTCCTTGACTGTTTCTCCACAAGAGCCTTGAAGTCCTGAAAATGTTCAAACTTTAGACTTATATTGAGGAAATTACACCCAAGTATACCTTGAAAATTCATCAATGAAGATAATAATATATTTGGTCCTACTAAGTGAAGGATATGGAAATGGACTAGAAATATCACTATGAACTAGCTCTAAATTTTCTGTAGCTCTTCATGATTTGCCTTTGTCATACTTCTATTTAGGATGTTTACCAAGTATGCAACCCTAGTAAACACCATCAAAAAATGGACATGAGGTAAACTTTTAGCCATATCATGACAATTGATTTACTCCAAGTAGTGATAGTTAAGGTGGCCAAATCACTCATGCCATAGATTAATCACCTTATCTATGTGAGTAGTGCAATAGAAGGGTGATTAGGAACAAAGTGTGAGAATGTGTATAATTATTACTGGTGATTTTATTTTCCAACTTCCACTATAAAAAAATTTTATAACTCCTTAATGACCACAAAATCTATTAGAGTATGTATTTCTCATGTTTTTTATTGTATTAGCTAGTTATTTCATCCTTTTGTGAGTTTGTCTTATGTGAATATTTATCCCACCTTGGTTAGTTAGGCTAGTTCTATGTTTTGTCTTACCTACTTATGAAAGGGATTTCCATTGTACTAGCATATCATTTTTTGAATAATATTGATTTGATTTGTTTTGCAATCAATTTTTTGTAGCTTCATTGTGTGATGTTTTTAGTGTTATCACTTCTAAATCTTGGGTTGGAATGTTTGTTCACCATTCCTAACATGGTACTAAAGCTTTGAGGTGTTTCTCCCATCCACATTGTTGTATTTTATTTCAAAAATTTCCCTTGATGCTATTGCTTCTTCCCTTATCATATATCCTCAACCTTTTTATCCTCTGATGGATCTGACACTTTTATTTAATCTTTGAAGAAAGTGTGTGGTTTTTATTCTTGAAGAGAATGCAGAGAGGAAATATGGGAGAGAGGAGGTAGAGTGTTGATTTCCCTTAATGAAAGAGGTGTCCCTATTGTAAAACATCAAGTTTGGTAGAGAGGCACCATTTTTCAAGACTTTTAAAAGCTTTTTACTATTGTATCTTTTGCATTAATTTTCTTTATTTAGAAGAAGGCATCCTTATTCTATTGAGGCATTGAAGGGTAGAAGGAAGCATCCTTGTTAGGAGTTTGAGCTTGGTATTGGATTTTTTGTGGTCTATGCTAAAAAAATTTCCACACGTTAGTTGAGCTTGGCATTGAATCTATTGTGTTATGTGTTAGTTTTTTCCCACACATTGGTTGAGAGAGGCATTGGTATGTGAAATTATTGGAGAGGCATTGAAGCAGGAGAGAGTGGCATTGGAGATCTTAGGCATCATCCTTTTATTTTACCTACATATAGTATTCATCTCTACATTTTTTCTATTTTATATTTGCCTTTACTCCTTGGAATCCTAGATATGTTGAGGCATTGGATCAACAAAGGTAGGCATTGGATTTAGCTTGTTTTGTTTTGTTTCATATTTACATAGCTAAGGTGTTGGAGAGAGAAAGAAAACACTACATTAGAAATATAACTTTGAGGTATATACAACTCTACATTTCCACATTGGCATCTTTGTATCAAATCAGATCTGAGCATTGAAGGACTTTATAATGAGGCATTTCCTTTCAGGTAGGTGTTGAGGACTACCAAGAGGATCTGTTGCATTGAAACTAGCATCCTCTCCCTTGGAAAAGTGTTGGAACCTACTGAGGTGGAGTGTTAATTTCATATTTGAGAATTTTTATGCATACAACTTGGATTGGAAATAGAAGTCTAAGGTGGCATTATAATTTTGTTTTCATCTTGGATTAAGGCACCATACTCCTTTCTTTATCTTATGTGCTAAAAATTATCTTTTTAGATTGTCATGGAACATTGAAGCATTTGTTTTTGAATTGGACATCACCTCCCTCTACTATAGTGATAAAAGCCATCATTTCTCCTCCTATCCTCTCAAACATAATTGGTAATTCATTATTTTATTTCTAAGTTGTATTGTTTTACCTCAAGAGGAAGCACAGTTCACTTTTGTAAGCATAGTGGTAACTAAACGGATCTTTTTTCACTTTGGTTAGAATTTATAAGTCTATGGATCAATTTCAATTCCAATGAGTGGTTGGATGACTATATTATTTTTTGATTTGGTAACAAAAATCTATTTTGTAGTGTTTTTTTTTTGTTTTGACTTATTTTACAGGAAATCATAATACCTATAACTTTTGAATTGTAACTCAGATTTGAGTTCTATTTTCTTTAAAAGTGCATGGTTTTTAATTATCTATTCATTAGTGTTATTAATTTGTAAAAACGTACTAATTTTATAAAGTACCAAATTAGGGGGTCCTTAATACAATATTTTAGGGGATTGTCTCAGTGCTGATTTTGTGCACCCTTTTGCATTAGTTTTGCTCTTTGGTGATTCATTATCATGGCTTCTACTTTTGTTGTTAAATGTTGACCAAATTTGACTTTTAGGTCAAATTAGGGCACCCCTAAGTAAAAACTTGAATTTTAGGTGTTTTAGGGGTCTAATATAGATGTCACAAGGTGTTTTATAGGCTAATTGATGCCATGTAATGTTATACTAGCCTTATTCCTTAGTAATTTTAGTCCTTTTAGTTATTTTGGGTCATTTTGAGGTCAAAAAAGGGTGCATTTAATGACTTTTATAGATTTTTTTGGAAGTGTCAAGATTTCAAAATATTATATCATGTGACATGTGTCCTAATAGGTCTTAATAAACTGTCAAAACTAAAAAATGGCAAGTTATTCAGAGGAAAGGGAAATTTTCTTGGGAAAAAAGGTGAGTTTGGCACCTGTACAGCCCATGGGGAAGTGTGCCATGTGGGAGAATATCATGGTATGTATATTCAGCTTCCCCAAGTGTAAATCTATGTTTGAAGTGCTTTATAAGTGCCATTTTTGTCCCAAAACCATTATATTCCTTTTTCATCCTTATTGGCAAGCAAAAGCAGTCTTCAAGTTTATACTTGGTATAGATAGCAGGGGAGGTTTTAGACCAAATGCCTTTGGAGGTGAAATTAAACTTAGAGACATTCATTTCCATTACAATATTTGTAATAATGATGACCTGTGCTTCATGAACCATCCTCTTGAAGTTGATTGTGTTTTTTTGCCTGTTAATATATGTACCCTATAGGTTTTACTCTATTTTTGGCAAGTTCATATGAAAAAATTACTAAGGTTGATTCCATATGATTTTATATTCCTCCTATAATTATTCCTATGCTTAGTTTCATGTTTTAAAGTGTTTGGATGAGCCAAGTAGCTTAGGTTGTAAAAGGAAGCACTTTCTGTGCAATTGGTAGTTTTTCACTATGTCCAAGATTTTCATGATTTGAAAAAAGTTCCAAGGAGTTTTTAAATTTTATTTATCATGTTTAAAAGGTGATAAAATTATATCATGACATCTTAGGTTCATTCTCCAATAAAACTCTATGAAAGTGCAGTCTTTGAGTACCATGCAATCAATTGCCATAGAACTGCCATACATAGTCAACTAGGTGAGCTATGCAAGGATCTAAACTACATCCATGGAGTTATGATTGAGGGATTGAAATTTTTAATACATATTAATATCAAAAGTAATCATTTTAATAATTTTCATTGGCATAATGAAGACTATAGCAGTAATCACTCCATCACCATTATTCAGTCTACACCATGGTCTACACTTATAGGTATCATGCATGAGAAAACATGTGAGAAGGAGGTTTGAATTTGATTAGTCCATTTGATACCTTGGTTAAATCCTAATATTTACCATAATCATGTGAATCCATTCACTGCCCATAATCTTGCATTTTCTGCCTGCATACCTTTCAAGGTGTACCTACAGGGGTTTCCATGATGATGTCATTCTATGATGAGAGATTTAGTAGTGGTGTGAAGATATTTGATACATGAGGAGTGAATTTTGGATGTTGATATTGGTTCAAAACTTATTAAATAGTCAAATAAATGCACATTTTTCATCTTTGTATTTATTGTCAGCAAACTTGACAATGCCACCTATAAGATTTATTGGTAGAGAACTGATGGCATTTTATGAAGGAATTTGAACAAGTGTTGGATCTATTTTAAAGTTTTAATATGATAAATTAACCATGATAGACCATGTTTGGAGTGTCAATATGGTAAATGTAAATATAAATCACTTTTAAAGATGTGATGACTGAATACAGGGACATTTTCCCTAAAAATGCAAAACAGAGGTCCAAGGGCTTTTGTGAATAACATATAGTAGGGTTACCATGATATTTTATATATCTTGATAACCTTGTATTAAATCCCTTGCATAGGATAATTACTTTTTCAAGTTTGAATGGCATGTGATTAATGGAAAGTGATTGTTGGGGACCTTAAATATGCACTGTTATACACTCAAAATAAGTAGTGAAACCTACAAGTTTTAGTTCTAAAAATTGACTCTTCACCCAATGTTGCAATACCAGTCCATGCCAACATATTGAAATGGTTAAAAATATTTAAAGTGACACCTATTATCCAAAATACCATCATAAGGAGATGATTAGTAAGATTGTGTTTCCCATCTGCACCTACAGGCCTCTAATTCATATAATATGCCCTTATAGGCTCGTTGTAGGGTCACCATGGGGAATAGGTTTTATAACTTTGGTAATAGACTCTATTCCAAGATTGAGAAGTGAGTGTAGGTATAATATGCTTTTTAGAGATTCAAGGATGGTTATGTTCATTTAATTCAAGGTTTTGGAAGATACCTATAGGAGTTTTGACCTACAGTTGACTGCGGTAAGTAGTGAGCAGAGAAGTAATGTTTTGATGTGGAAATAACATGAGAATAAGACAAAGGACTATAAAAACATAACAATATATCTTTTGATGTGGTAATGAGACATTAAAAAATCATTCCTAATGCCTAATTCATGAAAAATATGCACCTATATGTACACTAAAAAAGCAAAACACAATCACAATCAATAAGGTTGCACATAGTCTTAACTATTAGAGTATGGGAAAGTGTATATACAGAGTTAAAATCATGATTAGACCCAGTACACATTAATATTGATATTCATGATATAATTATTATATTTACATGTATGTTAAATCAAATAAAAGTTTCTAAATAGACAACAAATAATCTAAGGTGAAACTCATGCACATAGTCCTTGCCTGCAAGCCTGTCTTGAGGTTTTGTTGAAGTTGGAGGGTATAGGATTAATAAAAAGTGATAAAAATTTGTATATAAAATTTTTATGAGTTTAATAAGATCATAAAATTAATAGTTTTTCTAGGATAATAGGGGAAGTACCCTCTATTTTATCTCATATAAAGGGTATTTCCCTAGGGTCAAAACTAGCAGGGTTTAGAGGATGGGTGAGAAAACATGAAAAAGAAGCTAGAAGATCATTGTGGGAAAGTATGGATAGTTTTAAAACATCAAATTAAATATGTTATACTAATCAAGGAGTGAATCTTAACAAGGTATATCAAACCCTCAAATTTTTAGTCAAACCTACAAGACCAACATTAAGCCTAGAGGCCAAATGGAAGGTCACTCTCACTTGAAACCTTGGTAGAGATTTATAATTAATTTGGGTATTTCCATGGAAGAATAATAGAGGTTTTTAATATATTTAAATACAAATAAAACCAACAAGATGGTCTAGAACACCAAAGTCGGTAAGTAGGCCTATCAAACACATTTTAGGCCTAAAGCTAAAAGAAGAATCACTTCCATTTATAGCATGAGATAATATTTATAAAAAATTAGAGAAAATATATGGGGACATAATATATGTGTTAAAACTATTGATATGTAAAATAAACCATGAGGAAGCCATTTTTGGCTCAAAGACAACACTAGACCTGTAAGAAATGGAGGAAAAGGTTTGATAGGACAAGTTTGAACACTCATATATCTCTTGATTATTTGCATGGTATCCAAATATTTTTATAGGAGTTATAAGAGGTCTTGAAAAATAAATTTTTGTAATTTTTCTACAACTCCAACGTTAGAACTTTATGAACAAATTTTAAGAATGAAAACAAGCCTAAAACCCTCCTAAACCCTTGCTAGTAACCAGTTTTGAGAAATGAAGTTGGATATCTGCTCTAGTGGACAAGTTTGATTAATATTATGATTGGAACTTGTAGATAAATTAATCAGGATCCTCTCCATGATTTTTGGTTATACGAACTTATATAGATATGGTGCAAAATAGGGTATTTTTTACCATTTTGTGTGTTTTTTAGGTTCTAAAAGGAGTCTGAGGATGAAATAAAGTTTGGAAGGAATATATAGACTTATTATAACTCCCTATGTCCATTTAATTCTTTTAAAAGACTCCTAAGTAGGCAAACAAATAGCTTCATCTCAACCAGTTAAAACTGGCATATTGGACAAGCTAGTGAGAAGGGTGAAAAGCTTCAAGTGAGGTGATTTTAAGGTGTGCCTGATGATTCTAAGGCCATGGAGGTTATTTAAACTTGTCATCTACTCCCATATATTTTCATGGGAAAATGAATCCAAATTTGAGGCCAAGTGTGCAGGGTGCATGAAGAAATTTTTTGGACTACAGATAATGATATCTCCTTTCTAGATGATTCCAGATGACCAAGCCTACAAAAAATATATGGAGAGGAATGTTTGAAATCCTTCACCTTCATCCCAATAATCAGACCTATCCCTAATTATTTTTGGCATGTTCAAATAAGGCTAATCATGAAGACAGTTTTTCTGAGCCAATTACGGGAATTTCATGTTACTTTGCAAGAGTTTGATGAATTGAATGGACACTTTTGATTCCTAAACTTGCATGTTTCATCTCACATCCTCTTCTTATGCATAAATAACTAATTTTATTATCTTAACAAGTGTCCTTGTGACCCTTGGACTTCTCTCTTCTCCTCTCCCTCTCAAGTTCTATAAGAAGTAGCCATTTTGGCCATTGTAACTTATGCTTCACCTGAGTATAGCAAAGTCGTACTCATTTGCATACCATTTGATCAATAAGACTACTTATTTTTACCTTTCATGACTATTATTAATGTGTTTTATTTGAATTTTGGATCTTTATTAGTGAATAGTATGGATTCATTATCATGTTGTCTCATTTTTTCATCTTATTTACAGTTGGAAAGCTTATTCTTGTAGGGCATGTGAAGTGTTCTAGGAAATTTCAATGATTGAGTGAGTTAGTATATTCATTAGTGCCACTTAAGGCCTTTTGTCTAGTCTTCCTAGCTTTTCACATTCATTCATAACCTCATAATATAACATTTATGTGAGAAGATACAGATTGAAGGAGTTTATATTTGGTTAGTCCTTTGTTCTCATGTGTAACATGCTGCTGGTTGGAAGTCATCATCTTATTTGGTGTATCACCTCCATTATAATAGTTTGATTCTATTTATCTCTCTCCCTTTCCCCCACAAAGTTTAGGTGTAGTTTCAATCTAAAGTGGTACAACAAGGGATTTAGCCCTATCTAGAGATTCACCTCATCATTAGGCTACCCACAAGCCTAGAAGTGTTTCCATTGTGCCACTTGGATGAGGAGAACTCTGCCATCTCCTCAAATAGTGAAAATATAAGTGACAACATTAACCATTGTGAGCCTTTGACTACACACAATTACCATACATGGATATCTCAAATGGAAACAATCATAAAACATAAAGGATTATGGTCCCTAATGAATAAAACTAAACCATAGTTTACATGTGAATTTGAAAAATTTCAGCACCAATATAAGTTTGAAGAGTGTATGGGCTTAATTGGAACTTATGTGAGTGATAGTTTATTATTTCATTTGGATGGGTGTGATACTCCATTCAAATTATGGGCTAAGCTAAAGGGTTTATTTAGAAAAGTAGATCACTTGAGAGCCATGCATCTTGAAGTGGAGCTAACTTCACTCAATCCAAATGACTTTGCTTCTATTGTAGACTACATCACTAAGTTTAAGAATTTGTTGACACAGTTAAAGGGGAGTGGATGAGATAATAAAGATAAAGAGTGTGTGCACTTAATTTTATCTAAGTTGAGTGGCCCATTCTAAATATTTGATTTTATCTTTTTCTCTAGTATGGATGCCTTAGGTGCCGCATTCAAAATGCCAAATCTAGAGTTGTTTTGTGAGAGACTTACTAAGGAGGAATCCAAATTGTCTCACCTTAACTATTTCACCTCTCAAAAATCATTAGTATCATCACATCCTAATAAAAAGGGAAAAACTAAGAGTAATAATAAGAACACTCCTCTTCCACCTCAAAATGCACCTAAACCCAACACCAATACATCTAAACCCAAATCATCTTCCAAATCCAAGAATAATTCTAACCTATCTTGCTCCTATTGTGAGGGGATTGGTCATGAAGAGTCTAGGTGTTTCAAGAGCATGCAAGCCTTAGAGGATGGCATTAGGAAACACAATATTTCTACCTCCACTCCTTCTCCATCTCATGAGCATGGAAAATAACTTAATATTGTTAGGATATCACAATCATTTATTTCAAACAATTATGTTATAGATTATGGTGCTTCACACCATATGACTTCTTCCAAGAAGTTCTTTATATCTCTTGAGTTCTACTTCCAACATTGAGGTTGGATATTATTACTTAATTTATGTTAAGGGAAAGGGTGACATAAATATATATGGTGTTTACATCACTAATTCATTATGTGTTCCAGACATCACCACCAATTTACTTTTAGTTTGTCAAATTTGTCATTTTGGTCAAGGCAAGATAGTGAATTTAACACCACAGGGTGCTGAAGTTTGAGATAGTGAATTTCACAGCACAGGTTGTTGTTGATATAATTTTTGACTCTATTATTGTTAGGATTTTGATGATACTCTTATAAAGATGTGTTTAGTTTCTCATGCATATTCTAAGATTCAACTTTGGCATGAGAGATTTGGACACCTAAACTATAGATATTTGAGGGAGTTGAGCACTCATAGTATGGTAAAGGGTATTCCTATAGTTTCATGTCTTGATGGAGTTTTCCTTGGTTTTACATTAGGAAAACAACATCAGGATCTATTTTCTAAGGGTATGTCCACAAAAGCTTATTCACCACTTGAGCTTGTGCATAGTGATTTGATGGCATTTTCCACTCCTTTCAATGGAGCTAAGTATGCACTTAATTTCATTATTAATTTCTTGAGGTGTACTTGGTTTATTTATTCAAGTAAAAGAATGATTTTTGTCTTACTTCAAACTCTTTAAGGCTTTGGTCAAGAAACAATCTTTGAGTTGCATCAAGAAGCTTCATATAGATAATGGGGAGGGGCGGAGGGGTGCGGGGCAGGGAAATATTTCAATTGAGAGTTCTCTAATTTTTTAGCAGCCCATGATATTATTTACCTTCTATCTATGGGTAGATGTAGTTAATTGTGTGAATTACATTCAAAACTATACATCACATTGAGCACTTGAGCATATGACTCTAGAAGAGGCTTAGTCACAAACCAACCCTAATGACTCATTTTTTTGATTCTTTGGGATCCTTTCTTGGGTGTTTGTACCAAATAATAAAAGGAAAACATTGGATAAGAAGATAAAACCTTTGAATTTTTTAGGTTATTATGAGGACATGAGAGTTTATCATCTTCTAGACCCTACTACTCATGATGTTCATTTTTGAACACATGTACAGTTTGATGGGCACTTCACATCTCATGCATCTTCATCTTCTTATTCTTAATTTGATGATTCACCTCCTCTCAAGGATTCATTATTTGAAGATCCAATTCCAAAAATTCCTAAGGAGGTTAGATAGGATTAGGATCTTATTCACACTAATGTTGGCACTATGCCTAGGTGGGATTATACTACAATTTTTGAGGTATTACCTTTCATACGGGATCTTTCACCTACTCAACATCATCATGCACATTCTATGGGTATTGGACTTTTATTTTATCCATTCTCTAGGGGTCTATAGGCTCATGGTATACAAGAGTGGGATGATGCGTTAATACATGAGTATTCTTCATTGATGGATAATCACACTTGGAATTTGGTCACTCTTCCTAAGAGAAGAAATTTGGTTAGGTGCAAGTGGATCTACTATACCAAGTATGCAATCGATGGGTTCATTGACAATTATAAGGCATGTCTTGTTATAAATAGGTTCTCTTAGGTCAAAAGTATTAATTACTCTAAGACTTTTATGCCCATTACCAAGATGGATTCTATTCACCTTATTCTTTCTCTTGTTGCATCATAGCGTTGGCTAGTATATCAAATGAGTGTTAAGAATGCTTTTTTGCATGAAGACTTGCATGAGGAAATCTATATGGATTATCATGTTGGGTTTTTTCACAATTATTCTCTTTTTTATCAACTTAAGAGGAATTTTTATGGTCTCAAATAGGCCATTCAAACTTGGTTTCTCATATTATTCTCTCCACTAGTTTTATTTATTGCCATTTTGATCCTATAGTGTATATTCAGCATATTGAGGAGGACATTGTTATATGGGTCTTGTATGTTGATGATCTACTTCTCATAGGTAGTTCATCTCAAATTTAGTCTATTTAGCAAACACTTTTAGCATAGTTTGACATGATATATCTTGGTCTTCTGTATTTCTTCCTTAGTTTATAGATTTCATATTCAAATACAAAGATTTATTTGAGTCATAAAAAGTACACCCTTGATCTTCTTCACCATTTTGGCATGGCTAATTTCAATTTAAGTCCTCTTTTTTAGTCTTAACTGACTCTCATTGCCTCTTATACTTCTCCACTTTGTGATTCTACATTGTATAGGTAGATGGTTGGGAGTCTTATGTATTTGACCCATACTTACCCTAATATTTAATTTATAATTGGGTTTGTATCTAGGTTTTCACATGACCCTCATGACAGTCATTGGTAGTCTACCAAGAGGATTTTACAATATCTATGAGGTACTACTCATTTTATATTACACTACACTATGGGTTCTACTTGGTTGGATATATCGATTTAGATTGGGTAGGTTTTCTTGATGATAGGTATTCCACTTCTAGATACATCTTTTGTCTTGGTTCTTCACCTATTACTTAGTTGTGTGATAAGTAGCAAGCTATTACACTTTCATCTATAGAGGCTAAGTATAAGATATAAGTTACATCAAGTCATCAAGTTCTTTAGCTTCATTAGCTATTGACAGAGTTTAACTTTATGCAAGATTCACCCACTATAATTTGGTGTGACAACTAGAGTGAAATTCACATATCTCCCAACCCAATTAAGCATTGATGGACCAAGAACATTAAGGTACATATGCACTTCATTTTTTAGCACATTTAGGATGGATTTCTTAGCTTGGATTACATTTTGACTCAGTAGTAGGTTGTAGACATCTTCATAAAGCTTTTTGCAACACTTCATTTCTTTGAGTTGTATAGGATGCTTGGGGTTTCAAAATTTGTCCTTGGGGGGGTGTTCATGAGGACATATTCCTTCTTCATTTCATGGATACATATTGTACATGAGTACCTTATTAGGCATAGTTATCAGGACTCATAATGTGGGTATGCCACTATTTCTTTTTAGATATTATTATCCCCTAGATTCACTTGAATGGGGTGTTAGAGTATGTATTTCATGTATTTATCATTTTTTATAGTGTGTTATCTAGCTATTTCATCTTTTTGTGAGTTTTTATTATGTGAGTATTTATCCCACATTGGTTCGTTAGGCTAGTTCTATGTTTTGCCTTACCTACTTATGCAATAGTTTTTTTTGTACTAGCATCTCATTTTCTAAATAATATTAATTTTCTTTGCTTTGCAATCAATTATCTATAGCTTCATTGTGTGATGTTTTTTGAGCTATCACTTCTGAATCTTGGGTTGGAATGTTTTTTCACCATTCTTAATAGAATCTGGGGTAAACTAGACTCTCTTGTTTAATCCAATATGAGTGATCTGATAAATAAATAAGAGATTAGTTGATAGTGAGGGAACACATAGAACATCATGGAATGTTCTATCACTCATTTCAACAAACCCTCTTCCACAAACTTCTATATAAGTATTGTCAACATTCAAAATATAAGGCTTAGAACATGGCTTTAAGGATGAGAAAAAGTCTCAAGATGAAGCCATGTGATGTGAAGCACTAGAATCAATCACCCATGTATATGGTTGAGATGTAATTACAATAAGGGTCTTTCCCTTTACCACTATATTTTACCTTATAATACTTATGATTTGATAAACTTTGTATGACAAAATTAGGGACACTTATATTATTATTTTCAAGAAGTTTTTTTAAGTGATCTATTTCTTTCTTCATACATTTATGCTCATCATGCTCAGTTCTCTTACAATAAGCATATTTGACCTTCTCTATCTTAAGTTTGGCATCTGAATAAGGTGTATTAGTTATTTATTTGGATGTATCATAGGTTATATGGCATTTCTTTTACTCATAGTCCTTGTTTTATTTCTTATCCTTGTTATTTAAAGCCTTTCATTTCAATACTAACAATTAGGGCATGAGACTTAGAGGATTTCAATGTACCCATCTAAATAAACTTTTTTATTCCTTAATCAAAGAGATTAAAAAATCATCCAAGGATGGCATGTTCCATGAACTCTAAGGGCATTTTGATTAGCATGGAAGGTAGAGACAAAAATTACTAGTCATTATCTAACTTAGTAAGATTTGAATGGATCAATTGTTCATCTTTTTTCTTATGCCACATAATTTCAATTATAACCTAAGTGACTTACATTTGATGAATAAGTATTTTACTATGTCAAATTTTCCTATACTTAAACTAATGAGCTCATTATCTAGATCATGACCCTTCATTACATCATGTTTCCCAAATATTTCTTCTATAACGGTCCAGACCTCATTTTGTGATTTTGTAGATTCAATGTGAAAGAGTAAGTCATGAGATATAGACAAACATAGTAGAACATTATCCTCATTACATCAGTTAAACCACTTAGTCTTTTCTACATCTGTTTTTAGTTTAGTTTAAATACCCATATCAATTCTATGTAAACCTTTACTCAAAAATATTTTTAATTGGGTTTTCCACTCATAATAATTATATGGTGTGAGAAGTGAAATAAAATTATAATCCATAGTGTGGTAAAATAAATATATTTTTAGAATTGAAAGTGCAATAGAGAAAACAAAGCATAAAGTAACCATATAAAATTATCAACAATAGATATCAGATTAGGATGCAATCAAAAATCAAGGTCTAAGTAAACATGAAGCACAAATCTCTAAAATATGCAAAAATAAATTATGTAGAAGAGATACCTATTGTAGAAGATAAATCAAACATGAGCCAGAAGAAGCTTGTCTTTAATAATTAAAAGCTTCAATTATTAGAAATAACAACATTAACATAATAGCTTTAGGAAAAGTATATATGTATGTGGAAGATAAACATGATCATACATCCTCATGAATTTGGTATTATCTTCCCCAATGGCCTAAAATAATACCTAATTAAACTAAATAATATGTGTAGGTGAAAACCATTAAATGGAATAAAAATTGACACTAATGGCCATTTAAGAGTAAATTAGGTAGGTGGAAGAATTAGGTCCTAGAAACAAGGTCTAATAAGGTACCCCAGTATATATAAAGACCTCCCTTGAGGAGGATGATAAAGCTACCTAAACCTCAAGAAGATCTTATGAATGAAGATACTTGCTCTCAGTGAAGGGGTTTGGTAAATATATCAATAATTTACTCTATAATCTAGATGTAATGGATATCAATGACTTGTTCATGGATAAGCTCCTAAATGAAATGCATGTAAATCTTGATATTCTTAGTCCATTAATGGAGGACCAGGTTCCTATAAATCTAGATTATTCTTTGGTTATCACAAAATATGAGTGTTGGTCATCAAAACTAGATGTCAAAATTTGTGAGAATCCCCTGAAGCCAAATAAACTCAGTGGTAGCATTAAAATATCATTTGTATTATGCCTTTTTAAAGGATAAAATAATAAAAATTTTCTTATTTCTTGACCAACTAATTGGTCATAAACCAAAGGAAAAATTATACCCTAAAGTAGAGCTATGATTCTGAATATCACCAACCCAATCTGAATCTATATACCCAATCAAGTCAATGCTAATGCCTGCTCCATAATGAATCCCAAAACTATGAATACCCTGAATGTTGTGGAGAATCCACTTAGACACTTTCTATTGTAGCTCATGTGGTTCTTGCATAAATATAGAGACCATGCCCACTACATATGAAATAACAGTTCTAGTATGAGTATGATAAACAAGACTGCCAAAAAGTTGTAAAATGAGGTAGCATCAACCAAAAGAGATAAACAATCAGCCTCAATCTTCACAATAGATATAAATTAAGTTAGATCTAGCTTAAATTCAGTCATGTTAGATCACGTAATAAAATCAAGATCATACTTGGATTGTGAAATAGTGATCTCAGAGTTAGACTGAGAAATTTGAATCTTGAAAAAGTAATGCAACAAGCCTAAATCAATCATTGATAACCTGTCAAAAAAATAATTTTCACTACTATAATGGTGGATGAAGAATTCCCTATGATCAATAGTCATCCACATAGAGAATCAGAATTAATAGTGAATCATTTTGTTGTAAAATGTAGACATTCAAATTAGAATGACATTGATAAAATCCAACTGAAATATAAAGGAGTCCATCTTGGCATACCAAGCTTGAGGAGTTTGTTTGAGGCCATAAATAGATTTCTAAATTTTTCAAACTAATGAAGAATATTCCACAAATATTTGTGGTTACTCCATGTATATTTCCTATTTGAGTTCACCATGAAGAAAAGCATTATTTAAATCCATATGATGAACATCCAAGTGATGTGTTGTGGTAATATCAGGAGTGAGTCATATTGAGTTAATTTTAGCAACTAAGGAACATCTTGGTATAGTCAATGATAGGTAACTGATAAAAACCCTTTGTTACCAAACATGATTTGAACTTGTCTATAGACCCATGTGCTATAATTTTTGTTCAATAGATCTACCTACATTGAACAAGTCTTCTTCCCTTAGAAAGAGGGATAAAATCATAACAATTGTTCCTCAGCAAGGAAGCATACTCATCTTCCATAGTTATATCCCACTTAAGAGTGCTTGATGCCTCATTAAATGACTAAGGATTGGAAACAAATGCAATGAATACATGTGGGGCATTCTAGAATTATGAACATGTTCACCTAGTGTCTGATAAATCTACAACCTAATGGTCGATGCTTTGTAATGTCTATCTATCCCAAAGAGGACCAAAAGTCAGAGAGTCAGGAGGAGATTCCTAATCCTCTAAATATATTATGGGAGAAAGAGGAGGTGAGTCCCCATCACTAATCTCATCATCAAAACTAGAATAAAAATTTTGTTCATTAAGAATCTACTCAAGCAAATCTGAATCAATAGAATTATCATCAAATCCTAGTGCATCCAAGGAAGAGGGATAAATGTCAATTATGGATTTGGAAGGACCCTCTTGAAAGTGAACACTCCTCTTAATGAAAAAATCATGAGTGGTGGTATGGATAAGCTTGTATCCCTTAACATCCTTCGCATATCCCATAAAGATGTAAGGTTGACTCTGAGGTTCCATTACCTTATATTTTTTCTTAAGAATATGAGCCATAGTGGGAGATCCAAACACTTATAAGTGCTTAATTATGGGTTTATAACCACTCCATACTTCAAAATGAGTGACTCCCTTCAATTTTTTATGAGGAACTCAATTCTAGATATAACAAGCCCATTTGATGGCTTCAACCCAATATTAAAGTGTAAGAGACTTGAAGTATAGCATATAGTTGGCCATTTCTTTTAAGGACCTATTATTGTGCCCTATAACACCATTATGTTGAGGATTATATGTAATTGTACATTGTAGTTCAATCCCTTTTGAAGTGCATAATTGATTAAAATAATTATTGGCATACTCACCACCATTAACTATGTGCAAAATCTTGATGGATTTATTTGATTGTTTTTTCTACAAGCACCTTGAAGTCATGAAAATGATCAAAAACCTTATATTTTTCTTAATAAAGTACATCCAAGTATCCCTCAAAAATTCATCAATGAAGATAAGCATGTATTTAGTCATGTTGAATGAATGTGTTAGAAATGGACCACCAATGAACTAGCTCTAATATTTATGTATCTCTCCATGATTTGGCTTTGTCATACTTGTTTTTAAGATTCTTACCAAGTATGCAACCTTGGTAAACACCATCATTAAAAGGAACACATAGAAACCCTGAAGCCATGTCATGATGATTGAGTTTCTCAAAGTAGAGATAGTTAATATGGTTGAATCGCTCATGTCATGATTTATTCACCCAATCTATATGAGCAAGAAATACAGTAGAGGGTTTATTAGGAGAAAAATTTGAGAAACTAGACAATCATGATTAGTGCTCTTATTTTCCAAATGCAACTTTGGAGTCATTATTTAATTCCCTAATAACCATAAAATTAGGTGTAAACTCAAGTATCTTGCTCAAAAGTGAGTGATCTGATAAATAGATAGGAAATTGGTGGATAATGAGGGAACACATGGAACTTCCTAAAATATCCCATCATTCACTTCAACAGATCCTCTCCCACTAAATTTTATAGAAGGCATAGAACAAGGTTATGTGATTAAGCCATGTAGTGTGAGGCACTAGAATCAATTACCCATATGGAAGGTTGGGATAAAATTGTAACAAGTACTTTGCCCTTACCTTTTCCCTTAATAATATCTTTAGCCTTATAATCCTCATGTGTTGATGAACTCTAATTGGCAAAGTGAGGGACACTCATGTTGTCCTTCTCAAACATCTTTGTTAGTTGGTCAATTTGCTTCTTCATGCATTTGGTTTCATCATGCCCAATTTTATTATAGCAAGCACATGTGATTCATTTTTTATTTGGTCTCCTACCTAAAAAGGAGGATTAAATTAATTCTTTGGGCTTAGTATCAAATTTGTGACCCTTTCTTTGTTATAGGTCCTTCTTGTTATGTTTCTTCTCCTTATTACTTGGAACTTTTACATTTGTCATGACTAAAAATTAATGTATGTGATTTAAAGGACTTAAGTGTACCCATTTGAATAAGGTTATCTTGTTTTCAAGTCAATTAAATAGTAAATCATCCAAGGATGGCATGGTCCATGTAGCTCTGATGGCACGATTAGTGGCATGGAAGGTAGAAATGAAGATAGAATAGTCTGAACCCAATTTAGCAAGGATATAAAAAATCATATGATCATATTTTTTGTCAATGTTGTATAGTTTCAACTACAACATGACTGATTTAAATTTAGTGAAGTCATGTATAGTATCAAAGTCTCTTGGACTCAAGATGATGAGTTCATTCTCCAACTCCTGACCCCTCATTATGTCATGTTTTCCAAAGAGTTTTTTTAATGTGGTCCAAACATCATTATGAGAAGTCACAAATTCAATATGAAAGAGCAAGTTAGGAGACATACATAGACATAATATATTGTAGGCTTAATCACTTATGTTAAACCACTTAATCTTTTCTACATCAAGTGTCAGTTTTATTTATATACCCATAGTGATATGGTGGTGTATGTCTTTACTCCTCAATAATACTTGTATTTTTCCTTTCCACTAGTGATAATTGAATGGTGTATGAAGCAAAGCTTGATTCTGATCTATGGTGCAAAAAGAAATTATGTATTAAACTGATTACTATAAAAAAGATAGGATATGCAACCCCTTAAATCTATAGAGGTTAAATTTTACAAGGCATGATAATATCACCAATATGTAGAACTCAAAAAAAATCACACTTTCAAAAGAAATAGTGCCTGAAAAGGATCTGTAGGCTAAAAATTATGTGAATTTAAAGTTTTTGCTCATAAAATAAATCTCCACTATTCATAATTTTGGGGTGTGCAAAAAGGTTTGATTTAAATTTTCATGGAAAATATAAACCCCCTTGGTTTGGTTGTTACCAAAGGCTAAAATCCCATATGACCAAGGGACTAAAGCTTAGGATGAGTGATCCTCCCTTGATCATGTTACCTTTGGTGTGTTTGGTGATACCGTTTGTGATGCCACCTTTAGGGTGTTTTTTGATGTCACCAATACACCCCAAATCCAAATAAATAATGTCACACCCTATGAGCTTAAATTTTGCATCCATATGGTCATCACATCATACTTAGGAGGCCAAAATGCACTTAGGTAGAAACAAGAGGGCCATGTGCAGTCGTTAGGTAGAAATAAGAGGACCATGTGTAGTCATCAAAGTTTTTGGAATATCTATAATTCATTAGAGTTTTATGTTAGACTTAAAAGCCCCTTATGTAGTCATCATACCTTTCAATTTTGGAGGTAGGTCCCCCATTGATAGTTAGGATGGTAAAAGTAGTTACGGCATTAGTAGTTGGGATGATAGAATCAAGTAGGGCATCAGCAATTACGATAATAGAAGTAACTCGAGCATCAGTAGTTTGGATGGAAAAATAAGTTATGGCATCATCAATATAGATAGTGGAAGTAACTAGGGCATTGATAATTAGGATGGCAGAGTTAACTAGGGTATCAGAGGTAGGAGGCCCTCATGTAGTCATCAAGATTGATAGTTGTGGGAGAAGCTCTTAGGTTTGATGACTTTTGATGTAGATCCCAATTTTATGAAGTGCTAAAACAAGTAAATTTATAGAAGTATTAGGGATAATCTAAACTCCAATAGATGTTATGGGTGATCGATACTCTGACAGGTGCTAAGAGGACCCAAAACTCTGGTAGGTGTTGGGAAGACCTGAAACTCTAGCAGGTGCGATAACTTCGCCAATACTAGAATCTCTAAATCTAGTATGGTTATGTAAAATCTATGAAATACCCACCAAATTTCTCTATAAACCTAAAAAATGTTTTTTCCTTAGAGACCCAGATGGTACATATTTGCATAGAATCAAGAAAACACTTTCAAACCCTCCAAAAAAGGTCAAAATTGACTGTCATGAAACAAGGTCATGTTTACAATCGATCCTAGGGATACACCTTTGCCTTGTTCTTTATCTAAATTTGGATCAGCAGAGGACCCCAAAAGAAGATCAAAATCTGAGAGGATGAATATTCAATGTGTTAGGTCAATGAATAGAAAATCTATAACATGTAAGTTAAAACTTAAGATTTCATAATAAGAAATACAGCATTCAATTACCAAAAACCATGCTCTGCTACTATGTTAGATTAGGATGTAATCAAGGTCTTAGTAAACATGAAGCACAAATATCTAAAAATTATAAGAAGAAATTATGCATAAGAGATACCTATTATGAAATAGAAATAAAAAATGAGCTAGAAGAAACTTGTCTTCAATAATCGAAATGTTCAATTATTAGAAATAATAGCATTAGTCATAATAGATTTAGGAAAGGTTTATATATGTATGTGGAAGATATACATGATCACACATCCTCATGAATGTGGGATTATATTCCCCAATGACCTAAAAAATCACTTAAGTAAGCTAAACAACATGTGTAGGGAAAAACTATTAAATGAAATAAAAATTTACACTAACAAATACCCAAACATAGTGGACCATTATCCTCATTACATCAGTTAAACCACTTAGTATTTTTTATTTCTGGTGTTAGTTTAGTTTTCCACTCATAATAATTATATGGTGTGAGAAGTGAAACCAAATTATAATCCATAGTGTAGTAAAAGAAATATATATTTAGAAATGAAAGTGTAAGATAGCAAACAAGGCACAAAACAACCCCCTTGAAACTATAAATAATGACCCCCCAAGATTATAGAGGTTTGGCACTTTATATTTTAGTGCATATACAATTAGTAGTTTTTAGTGCATATACAATTGAGACTTTATATTTCAATATGTATACCATTTAGACAGGGGATGAAAGTGTCTCATACCAACCAAATAAGATTATAAAAATATCACAAATGCAAAAAACTTTAAAAATACACACTTTCAAAAACAAAGGCACCTCAAAATGTGTTACCTACAGAAAGTTATGTGATTTACAAGTTGTTTCAATCATCATTTTCACAAAACAAATTTTGATCTTGCAAAAAACAATTGCTTGGAAATTAATTTCAATCCTTGGAGTAAAATTTAAGTCCTTTTAGTTTTGAATTAACCATGGGCTAAACTACCATGTAACTAGGGCTAAAGTTTAGAAAGTGGGAGGTATCACAGTGTGTTTTTCCTCCCAAACATGCCCAAGATGATGTTACAAGTCAGGGTGACATTTATATGTCTTATACAATATTAGCCATGTAGTTTGACCACTTACATGTCTTTGACAGCATAAGTTATAGACCAAGTCTAGTACATAGTTCTAAACAGGTACATAGGTTGGGATAGGTATGCATATGAGATAACTATGCATTTTGTAACAAATGTGTAAGGTGAGGCCATGTTGAGTACACAAGCCAAGACATCTGTACATGCATATAATCATTTCACACAAAATATTATCTATTTTTTGTAAAACCATATAGGTGTACAACATACATACAGTGCGCATGTGATTCACATAGGAATAAATGATGCATAAAAGATGAACACAGGTGCAGTGGTAGAATAAATGTTAATGCATAGTTTCAACACACAAAAAATATGCAGGCCACTACAAGATACACAGGTGCAAGTATAAAAATTACATACAATTATATACAACCGTATACATGTAGGTCATTACTCAAGATAGAGTGCATGTACATAATGTAGAAATCCTTAGGTAGTATATAGTTTAAAAACACAATACATTGATACATGGAAATTGAGGTTATGTAGATATGTAACCATCTCAAAAATAGTATCTACAACAAAAAATGGTAACAAACACAGTAATTTTCTAGAAAACCCCAAAAATATGGCCTTTTAAAAAAATGTCAATCCTCTAAAATTATATAGATTTATCCTAGGTTAGCCCAAAAACTTACAAAAAATGATTTTTTATAAAAATCTTCATTTTGTAGAATTAACAAGCAATCCCAACATTTTTAGGCCTTCCAAACTCAATGGTGTTGTCCATTTCTCTCAAAAATACATTGACTGATAAGTGACATGCATAACCACTTACACAAAGACCTTATTCTTTATTCTTTTTGAATTCTCAAGATCATCAAAGGATATGAGAAAATAACATACTTAGAGAATAGAGAATTTATATTATACAAACTCAAATACTCAAGATTCCAAAATGCATTACAAAAAAACAAGGTGTTTTTTACTAGAACCTTCTCTCATACCATGTCAAAATGAGCCATTATCAAGAACTGATGAGATTCGAACACATTAGACTCTTAACATGTGAAAAGAGAGAGGCTTGTTACAAAAAAGGAAACAAACATGAGCATAAGAATAGATTGTTTTCAAAATCAATGAAAATGGTTTTGAGGAGAGGTGCATAAATAGGAAAAGAGAGGCATAAAGCCACCTACATTTGCTAATGTGAAAATAAATTAGTTACTAAATGAATAGTGAGCACTATGTGCAAGATGTTAACATTGGTTGGTAAATGATAAGTGCATCCACAAGGATCAATTTGACTACAAAATAGACATGTGCATGTGCATGTGCATCTTAATGACCTCACTGTTACACCTAATTGACCTCAATATTAAACCTAATCAAGCTAAGTACATCTGTAAGAAAAACCATAAAATGGAATAAAAAAACCTACACTACCATTACGAACCTCAACTTGGGTGGGTAATTTAGTAGAAATGTCATTAGAGGCTTCTTGTGTGACTATGCATTTGTTACTAAGATTGATATGATCATTATTATCTTGAATATGATTTGGGGATTGTAGTGAATTTGATTGAATTTTTAGAGCTTTAGGATGTTGGGTGGTGTGGTTATCACATTTTTTAAAGGAAATGATTCCTTGATTTATAATTTCATTTAGCTTTTCTCTTAGTGTGTAATAATTATTATCATGGTGCCCGTTAATGATATGGTAAGTACAAAATGGTTGGCCTTTGATTTTTTCAAAGTAATATGGAAGTTGATAGTAATTAAGGCACAATTTGACTAACTTTTTGTCCAATAATTTAGGTAACATATCATGTGGGCATTCATTAGAATAAATTATTAGTGTTGGTTATTTTCTTATAGGGAAATGGTGAGTGTGATTATTAACTTGAGGGGTATATTTCTTTCATTTATGTAAATCTTAACTACTTGGATTTAGATTCAATATTATGTACCAAAGTATTGAGGTGTTTTATATGATTAGTGCATGTATTATTATAAGAAAAATGATGATTTATTTTATTAATAGTAGTTTCATTAAATTTAGGTAATTTATCTTCTTGAAATAATTCAGTGTCTTCAAGCATATGATTTGAAATAGTAACAAGACCTAATTCTTATTCTAGTGCAAGGTCTCATAAAAAAGAGTTATAAATGATTCATAAGTTTTTATAAAGTAGCTTCTATTTTAATGGATAAATAATACCTCAACAAAATATGTATTGTACTTCTAAATATTTGGGTTGGTAAAATAATTAGCATATAGCAGTTTTAAATCTTAGGATGTAGTCTCAAACTTGCTCATTTTTACCTTGGTGCAAAGAGGGTAACTTTTCATAAGTAATCCTAGGTCCCTTATTTTGAATATATTGATTAAAAAATGTTTCTTATTTCTCAAGATAAGTAGATAAGTATCTAGTAGGAAGGGAATCAAACCAAGCATGTGCACACAAGTATGTTTTTGGTGATAGACTTTGATTTTCTCTTCTTTAGGAAGTTGATGATCTTTTCTAGTTTAAATAGGTTGTTATGATAATTTGAATTTTACTTATATTTTTGTAAAATTTGTTTAAGCTTTAGTATTTTTTGGGTGTTAACTTGGTGGTAGCCATGGAAAATTTAGTTATCCTACTTGGGTAGAATAATTTTTGTAACAAATCTTTTTTATTAATGAAATGGGTGAGGGACCCCACAACCCTCTTTTACAAATTAAAAAAAGAAAAAATTATTTTAAAATAATTCTAGATCTAAAATAAATCATAAATAATATTTATCCTTTCATAGTAATTCATATTGCTTAAATATTCAATCTAATTTGATTCTAGTTACAACTAGATGTCAAAGGGTATGCATGATTCCTTTTATTCCTCCTTCCCTAGACTTCAAGGTCATGAAAACTACCATCCCACACCCATTATTCATCCAAAGCTTATATTTGATACCAAGATCCATATTTTCACTATAAAAAGAGGTTGAGTGCCCCACCAATATGGCAGAAGGAGGTAGTCAACATGTTCATCCTCATCCACTTCCATCACCTATGAGACCAACCAATCAATTCAAAGGGTATGATATCATTGATCAACTAAAGAAAACTCAAATAATTATTTCTATCCTTGAACTACTAAGGAATTTAACCATATACAAGGATATTTTGTATGTTTTGCTAAGTTTTCACTTAGTCTTAGATTAGAATAAACTTGTTAACCTTCATAAGTCCATCATTTACCCTTTTATATCCTTCTTTATCAGGAATCTTCCCAAAAGAGCACCTCTCTGCTGCTGTTGCAAATCCAGAAGAGACTACGCTTGACCAGGTGGGCTCCAAGCTTAAGAGTGTTCCAAACCATAGATCCTCTTCCCTCAATAGGGAGTCTAGGAATCTCAAACAGAGCAGCTTCTAGAAAATACTTAGACGACAGGATCTGGGCCGAGAGGTGGGACTGGTTGGTGCACCATCGCCAGTAGAGCAATATGTTAGAATTCAAAGACTTTGGTTCAGAAAAACAATTAAATTACCTATTCCACTTGATCAACATCCTTATCAACATCAATTTATGGCTAAAACAAACATTACACCTATAGAATTAGGATCAAAATCCCAATCTTGCTCCTAACACAAATCAAAACCCAAATCAAACAAATTTTGGTTTTAACTCAAACTCAAATTAAACAAATTTTGGTACCAATACAAATCAAAATCTTGGTTATAACCCCAATACCTTTTCCCAACCAAAAAACTCAATTACAACAATCAAACTCATACAATGAAATAACATGTACTTGATCATGGACTATTTTCTCATTTTAATTTTTTTCATTGTTTTCATTATTAGAGTCTTCTTCTATTATGACTTTATTATTATGTTTCTCATTATTAACATAGGTATCATCATCATCATCATCATCATCATCATCATCATCATCATCATCATCATCATCATCATCATCATCAAAATTATGAGATACATCATTGGTTTTAGACATATTATATGGTCAAGGAAGATAAGGTGAGTGAGCTTACTCAGGAGCTTGAGGTGACTTTTGAGATTCTTGAGAGTACGCAGTTGGCTTTCGAGGAGTCACAGTTTCATTTGGCTGAGGTGACTGTGGAGTTGGAGCATTTATGGTCTTCACCAGTGCCAAACCCAGTCCATTTGTATATTGAGATGGTTGGTGGTGAGTACATTCCTACAGTGGTTGCTGAGGAACAAGTTGGAGCTGACACGCATGTTCAAGATTTGGGAGTACCTAGTCCTGATTCTCCATTAGATCCAAATTATTTTTCCATTAAATAAGCTACGAAGTTGAATCAAATCTTCATAGCCATGCATAAAACTAGGGACCGAATCATGGACCTAGAAGAGGATGTGAAATAAAAAATTATGGCCTCTATAAGTTTGGACTCCACATCATTTATTTTTAAAACTTTTTAGAGACCATACGTGACCATCTGAGGATCTAAAAAGTTTTGTAAACATCCCTAAATGGATAAAAATATTTATGACTGAATTTTATTTTCTAAGATGGTCATTTTGGTGAAAATGAGAGATATGCCTATATAAACACATATATTTCTCCATTTCTAAGATAAGAGAAGAAGTAAGATATATTGCACATTTGCTTATTGAGGAGTAGGTTTAGGTTTTAATACTTTCTTTAGAGATACAAATCTTGTCTTGTGGAGAAGTTTTTTAGATGAATTGATAGGTTATGTAGCCTAGAGCTAATTTATCCAGCTAAGATATCCATGTTATAACTACTTCATAAAGCCAACGTGTTTAAGAACATTCTTTAGCAAGCACTCACTTAGAATTCTATGCCCATTGATTTAGAGCCTTCTTATTTTGCATTAGTGGTCAACATAAGAGTGTTAAACAATAGGGTATATAGAAGGCATGTGGGGATGCCAAGTGTCATAATCTCAGAAGCCTAGATCAATAATCAATGGCCAGCATGAGGTGATGCATAATAAAAAATTTCCAAATGATACATAACTTGTGTATTTTGACTCATTATGAATGCATTAAGAATGGAAAAGAAATGATTTCCTTTGAAAAATAATATTTTATTACCAAACATACAATAGAATATAACCTAATTTTTTTCATTCTATAGACACATAAATATGGTCATCGATACTTGACAACGTTAATTCTTAACACATCCTAAACCACATGGTTTGTGCCCATTTACATGACTTTTAGTTACATTCCTCTGAGACATTTATCTATATGTAGGAACAACCTTTGTTTTCCATCACTACCACACAAAAATTTCAATGTCAAATGCTTAATTTATTTAAAACCACCATTAAACTATCTGCAAGTTAAAATAAGTGTCCTGATTCTCTCGAGAAAAGTCTCCCCAAGCAGACAAGAGCACTATTGCACTCCTATCCACTTAGGTTGGTCATATTCCACACCAAATAATGACAAGTTTTTAAAATTCAAATCATTATTGTAGTGTTAGGTTGTGGAGCTAAAAGCTTCACCAGGATGCAAGCAGGAGAAGTCACGAAGCTTGCAGAGGTTACGGAGAGTTGCAGAATGAGTTGCAGGGCCACCGACGTCGGTCTGATCAACCGATGTCAGTCAGACAGCAGTGAAGAAGCAACCGACATCGGTCACCAGTCAGCCGACATCGATCATGGAGGAGCCGACGTCGGCAGCCTGTACGTGAACATGCAGTTTGCATGTTGATTTCGGAGAGTCTATTTTTGGACTGTCAGTTTGCATGTTAAAGGCCAGTCTTAGTCTTGAGTTGTGTGTCTAATTATTATAATTAATATAGTCTAATTATTGTAAGCATGAGATCTATATATGGACTCATGGGCTGTATTGTAAACTTGTAACTAGAGAGTAAGAGAGCAATTAAGCTCCTTTTGAGAGAAGAGAGCAATGGAGTGTTCCTCCTAGTGCCACAGTACCAAGGTGGGTACTGGATTGGAGAATCAGTAGGGTTATTCATATTTATATGATCTTAGTCAGCAGATGAGCATGGCTTCTTTTGGAGATCTACAATGGTGAGTAAGGTCTAGTGATTTGCAGGTAGCAGCAGAGAGCAGGAGATCTACTTGGAGTACGGTTATGTACTTGGTGTACTGGCAGTGTGTTACTGACTGGTTGGAGAGGTGAACATCAATTCTGTATTGGAGTTGATTGTTGGGACCAAGAGAGAGAGGGAATAAGGTCTTGAGGTGTGGCGAGCCTTTGAGGTGGAGGAAGAAGTGGCATCTTCCTTATTGTATTTTCTTCTGAGTGATTATTAATACAATTGTGTATTGTCTCTCATATTCCTGTGTTGTTTCATATTTCTAGTTACTTATTGATTCTAGTTAAATTCTGTGTTTAGTTGTTAATACAAGAAGTAATCATATGTGCTCTATTGGTGGAGCAAGATCCTAACAAGTGGTATCAGAGCTTTTGGTTGGGTTGACTAACAGGTGGTTCAGATATGGTAGTGTTTTTTTATTACAGGTCACTCGCAGGGGTTTCAATTGAGTGGGAGTATAGCAATGGCAGAAGAAAGTAAGCTACAAATGGAGAAACTGAATAGCATGAATGGTCTGATTGATGGAAAGAAAGAGCAGGTAAAAGGAGATTGTTGGTCGACAGAAGATCAGCGTGTAGAAGCAGATGTTGCAGGGGTCATTGTAAAGGTTGCTCTAGATAAATTAGAATCTTTGTTTACATATTCTTTTGCCTCTTTCCATGCAGCCTGAAATAGAGCATCTTTTCATGGGTATGTCTTTGGAGACTTTGGAGAGATTTATTTAGGGGTTGGAGAGCCTTGTCAGATTATTGACAAAGAGGAAGTGAAGCTGAAATTGCAGGCAGATAACACACAGGCGGTGAAGGAAGTCATGCAGGTACAAGTCTTGGAGATTATTCTAATTTCTTCAAGAAATTTGGGTGATGAGAGATGCACTGTAACTCTCACAGTGGATGCACTTGAATTAGATGGTGGTAAGAAAGTAGGTATCCTTTATCTATCTACTTATATTACTGATTCACCTTTTGTTACAGAGATGTGGCTTTGTAGGCTTGGTCACATATGTAGGAGGGGAATGCATGTTCTCAAGCGAAAGACAGATGTTTTTGACAAGCTAAAGAACTGGAAAGCCTTGGTTTTCATGGACGAGATGACAGACAGAGATTAGGTGAGGAAACTAAATTATTCTGAGCAGAGCTGTGTTGATTTGAACAGGATTTTGATCCATGGAGAGCTTGCGGGTAAAAATTTATCACTCACAGGCGAACACAGGTACTGGCATCGGTCAGACAGTAACCGACGTCGACAGAAGGAAGACCAATGTCGGTGATGAAAGAATCGACGTTGGCAGGAGGGATACCGGCGTCGGCCAGGGAAATGACATCAGCAGTTAGGGTCAGTGCAGGGAACCGACATCGATCGGGAGCAGACTGGGAGATGGCTAAGATCAGTCACTGCAACAGATATTGGGCGGACAGCAAGCTATCAATAAGTCTCAAATTCTCATACGGAGGTCAAAAGGGTAAGTGAACCTCATATTCATTGTTCACCTTCTTTATATTGCTTATTGATGGTCAAGAACCAGGAAGACGTGAAGAGGTAATGCAGGTAGAATCCAGATATAGTGGGAGCTTGGCATGGATGAGGAGTGAGTCCTCGGAGAAGAACCAAATAGGTATTCGTTGGTAGAGTTGTCAGCTAGAAGTAAGCACTGAGAGACGAAATGGATTCCCATGTTAAATAAGAGAGTGGATGGATACGTGAGATGGAAGGCCAAGGTATATGGTCTTGAGGAAGCTGCAGGACAGTGGTATAGGTTTGACAGGGGGATGACTAAGCATGGCTTTAGTCAACGTCAGTGTAACTATTGTGTTTTTCCTTTACCAGGTGGATAATGATTGCAACATTATTTTGTTACTGTATGTGGGTGATTTGCTATCAGGTTTGTACATACATGGATTTTCTAAGCTAAAGGTAAGGTTAGTTTAGAGGTATGTCAGGAAGAATTTGGAAAAATAAAATTCTTTGGCATAAGAGACATGGAGATTTTATCTCTAGTGGGAGCTGATGTGAAGACGGTGTTAGCGGGGTTCATGATGCAGGATGCAGAATCAGAAAGCACACCAAGGGTTGGATAGTTCAAGCTTAGGTTATAACAGGGTTCGAAATCACATGAGGTCTAGTGTAGACCTAAGTTTTCCCAAGCAGTGGGAGTTGTCAGAAAGTATGGAGCCAATTCGGGGAAGGAGTACTGGAGGGCAATTCAGTGGGACTAGCAGCAAGTTAACATGTTATGCAGGGTCAAGGTCTTTACTACATGGATATGTAGGTTCGAATGTGGCAGGTTACTTGGATGACAGGTGTAGCATCACAGGGTATGTGGTGGTTAGTCTTCAGGGTTGATCTTGAAGAGGAATACAAGCCAGGGAATAATTTAGATGATGTATAGGTATAGGTACAAGTGCAACTACTTATCTCCAAGTGGGAGATTGTTAGGTTGTGGAGTTAAAAGCTTCACCAGGATGCAAACAGGAGAAGTCACGGAGCTTGCGAAGGTTGCAGAGAGTTGCAGAATGAGTTGCAGGGCCACTAACGTCAGTCTGATCAATCGACATCGGTCAGACAGCAGTGAAGAAGCAACCGACGTCGGTCACCAGTCGGTCGACATCGGTCATGGAGGAGCTGACGTCGGCAGCCTGTACGTGAACATACAGTTTGCATGTTGATTCCAGAGAGTCTATTTTTGGACTGTCAGTTTGCATGTTAAAGACCAGTCTTAGTCTTGAGTTGCGTGTCTAATTATTATAATTAAGATAGTCTAATTATTGTAAGCATGAGATCTATATATGGACTCATGGGCTATATTGTAAACTTGTAACTAGAGAGTAAGAGAGCAATTAAGTTCCTTTTGAGAGAAGAGAGCAATGGAGTGTTCCTCCTAGTGCCACAGTACCAAGGTGGGTAATGGATTGGAGAATCAGCAGGGTTCTTCATATTTGTATGATCTTAGTCAGCAGATGAGCATGGCTTCTTTTGGAGATCTACAATGGTGAGTAAGGTCTAGTGATTTGTAGGTAGCAGTAGAGAGCAAGAGATCTACTTAGAGTATGATTATGTACTTGGTGTACTGGCAGCGTGTTACTGACTGGTTGGAGAGGTGAACATCAATTCTGTATTGGAGTTGATTGTTGGGACCAAGAGAGAGAGGGAAGAAGGTCTTGAGGTGTGGCGAGCCTTTCAGGTGGAGGAAGAAATGGCATCTTCCTTATTGTATTTTCTTCTAAGTGATTATTAACACAATTGTGTATTGTCTCTCATATTCCTGTGTTGTTTCATATTTCTTGTTACTTATTGATTCTGGTTAAATTTCGTGTTTAGTTGCTAATACAAGAAGTAATCATATGTGCTCTATTGGTGGAGCAAGATCCTGACATGTAGGTCTTCCTACACATTTCATGAGTTCAGCTAAAGAAAATTATCAAAATCTTCACCTATAAATATGCATATAAGGTCATTTGTTTTTCCCACTTACTATCTCTTGGTTGTTAGATTACACATAATTAAAATTCTTCCCTATTCTTTCTAAATTCAATATCACTCACAAGGAGCAATTTTCAGTCAAATCTAGAGCACATGTAAGTAATTCAAAATCTATCATTTCTAAGTATCAAATTCATTCTTATAGATGCATATAAATAGTCAAGGAGCATAATTATAAAATCACTTTATGTGAGAAAACTACATTGGCTTAATTTCCCTCCTTCAAGTGTTGGATACGTAGGCAATAATTAGTCATCAAGAGGTGATTAAGGTCAACTCAATCCATTACACTCCCCTCTTTTTTTCATATTTTTAAGTTATTAAATTATCAATAGTGTTTTAAAGATAAGAGAAGACAAAAAAAAAATTACACAACATAATCCAAATTGTTATATCTCATATTACTCAGCAAACATAGGCTCACAAGGCACAATAATTAATTTTTTTCACCATCAACAAAGACAAGTCTACAGTCAATAGACTCAATTAATCAGTACTATTGTCTACCTATAGTAGTCCTATCCAAGAATATTATTTGATACTACATCTAATCTACATTTTTTATAAATATTATTCTTTATGTATTTTTTAATCAATTAGTCAATAGAGTCAATTGGAACGACTTTGTAATCAATGGATGGGACAAGCCTACACTACAATCCACTTAAAGTTGACTTTTCCAATAACATCTTCTAATTCTATCCCTAATCCTAAATATGCACAGTAATATTTTTCATTAATTTTCATAGTCAGGCATCTAAAATAATCAATAGAGATCTTGGTTTGAGCTTAATTATTTTATTTCTTGTGTTTTTCTAAACTATCAATTTTCTATAATTAGTATTTGTCAAAATTAGAATTTTTTATTATTATACATTTTTAGCATTCTAATATTATTTAGTTTTACATCTATAACCCCTAAAAAAAAATTAGTTTTTTTATAAAAAATAGGGTAAAACATGTTGGTGAAATCGAACATTTTTTTTTATGCCTTCCTTTTCTAATCTGATTCCCAATTTTATTTTCAATTCCAATTTCTCATTTCTTTATTTTTCTAGAAACTATTTAGGCACTTTTTAAACTCATAAGAGTTGTCACTTATGGGCAAAGTGGTGTTCTACTTTACCTAGGTTGTGGTATGAGGGGTATTTACACAATACTTAAGCCATTAAATAATACTATATATGTATTTTAGTTTCTACATACCTCATGGTATATCAAAAAATCCTAGGTTTTTTTGTTTCAACCATAGAAAGCCTTTGACCATTTATTCTTGTAGTGCATCGGTAAATGGTTAGCCCAAAGAAGTTACTTTGAATGTACCCTAGACACAGAATAATATGGTTATGGGATGGTAGAATCTTTTGTAGTTTATGATTTTATGTCACGATCACTATTTACAAATGAGATTAATATATCTGAGAGCTTACAAAGTAACAAAACCTTGTCTAGTTGCACACATTTTCCTTTTTTTTAAACCTTTTCATGCCACTCAATAAAGTTACATCCTCTATTCGTATAAGGTGTAGTGTTATATCAAATGTAATTCCTATTGATCATATTAAAATTTCTTTGATCTATTCTAAATGGATAACATAGATATTATTTATCAATAGTGTTTTTGCTTGCACAATACATCCCATTTTCAAAATGAAAACATGGACCCTCTTTTTGCTCTAAAGTTTGGTCTTATATCTTGAAAGAGTTTGACAATTTTTGTTTGTTTGAATTGGACTTATTACAAGTGAATTTTTGTTGGATGTGAAGATTTAAACTCTAAATATGCTTCATTGATTGAAACAAGCCTAGATAATAATAAATTTTCATCATGAATGCTTGATCAAAATATCACATCTAAGACTGCATTAATTTAAAAATACAACTTTGTGTGATTTTATTAAGTCTTGGTCTATTTTCATGTTTATATTTTAAAACACATTTAAAACTTATTTTTTAGACTATTTTTCCTTGGGTTTTTACAAATTATCTAACTATTTTAGAGTTTTTTATTTATTTTCCTGATCAATTTAATCTATTTCTACTTCATTTAGATTTAAAGTGACTAAGAGTTCATATAGTTTTATTCTTTTACTTAGTCATTTTTCTATGAATTGGATAAAATAAAATTTAAACTAGTAAATTTGGGCTTCCTTTTATGCTAAGTTTTCATGCCTTTTTTATTTCTTTTGGCTTTCATACTTAGTCATTTCTCAACTTTTACCTTAGCTATTTGTTTTCAAAAACTTAACTATTTACTTTTATAATTTGAAAATGATGATTGTGCCATTTTGTTTTTTCCCACAGGTTCCCACTTTATTTGTCAAAGCCATGCAGCACTCTTTCGTAGCTCTTGGTGGCCCCAACCCATTCATAAAGGCTTTTTGGCACTTAACTGATTCTTCAAATTTCACCTAGAGCCACGTGTCAAATTTCAACTTTTTTGGGACTTAGTTGGTTCTTCAAAATCATTCTCAAATCCATGTCGTGTCTATTCACCACTCCATGGGACTTAATTAGTTTAAACTTCACCTATAATCTTTCAATTATTCAGATCAATGAGATGATACCAAGTGGCAAGATCTTGATAACCCACTACCCTAGCTAATTTTATACAAAGTAAAATCCTCTAGGTGAGTGAATTATGGGATGTTGTCAAGTGGCATGATTCCAATGACCTGTTACCTCAACCAACTCCGTACTTAGAAAAATTCCCTAAGTGAATAGATTATAAGGATGTTGTTAAGTAGAATGATCCCAATGACCCATTACCCCAAATAGTCTGTGTAGCCTTTAAAACCCAAAAAAAACCTAGATGAGTGGGATGATACCACATGGTAAAATATCACTTCACCATAGATAAATGAATGATTAACATATATCAAACCCAAGCTGATGTTAGGTTGTGGAGCTAAAAGCTTCACAGGTATGCAAACATGGAGGAGGTGTTGAGTGTCATAGTAACCGACGTCGGTCAGGCCAACCGACGTCGATCAAGGGTAGACAGGAAGCTGCCGACATCGATCAGATCAGCCGATGTCGATCATCTCCAAACTGACAGTGATCGACGTCAATCTCCTGTGCGTTCTAGAACTATTAGTTACATGAACAGTTAGTTTGTTGAATAGCCAATTTGCATGTAAAGACTAATTTTAGTCTTGAGTCTGCATTTCTAATTATTGTAATTAGGAAGTCTAATTATTATTTGTATGGGACCTATTTAAGAGACCCATGGGGCTATATTGTAAAGTTGGAGAATCATAAGGACTTGGATAGGCAAGTACAAGGAAGAGATCCTTCCAATTGTAAGATCAGGTTGATTTGCAGGTTGTGCAAGATCAGGTGAGATCTACATGGTAAGTAAGATCATTTGATTTGTAGGTTGTTGCAAGATCAGGGAGATCTACTTGGAGTAGTTTGAGTACTTGTGTACTGGTAGTATTTTTACTGACTGGTGGAGGGTACAACTTTGTGTTTGAGTTGTGGTTGTAATTGGTTGTGTGAGAGAGAGAACTCTTGAGGGAGAATTACTGGTACACCCAAGAGGTGTGGGAAGAGTGTGATTTCTTCATTGTATTTCCTTCTAGAAGAGTATTAATACAAGGTTGTATTGTCTCTCATATTATGTGTTGTTTCTAAATTCTAGTTACATTTTACTTCTGGTTAAATTTCGTGTTTAGTTGTTTATACAAAGGTAATCAAGTGTGTTATCAAGGAGCAAGGATCCTAAAAATTGGTATCAGATCTTTGTGAGCCTTGGTCCTAATAAGTGGTATCAAAGCGAGGTTGTAGGTTCATCAGAGCATGGTTAGGTACACTAACAGGTGGTCAAAGCATGTTAAGTGTTTGTTGATTACAGGTCACTCTCAGGGGTTTCTAATTGAGTGGGAGTATAGCAATGGCAGAAGAAAATAAACTAAAAATAGAGGAATTCAATGGCAAGAATGATCAATTACTGTATTATGGAAAGAAAGAGCAGGTAAAGAAAGATTGTTGGTTGGTAGAAGATTAGCATGAAGGAAATGAAGAAGCAGATGTTGCAGGTGTTGTTGCACAGGATGCTCTTGTATGTTCCTTGGATAAAGTAGAATCTTGGTTTTTAGATTTTGTTGCCTCTTTTTATGCAACCCAAAATAGAGTATTTTTCCATGATTATGTCCAAGGAGACTTTGGAAAGATTTATTTAGGGGTTGGTGAGCCTTGTCAAATTGTTGGCAAAGGGGAAGTGTGGCTGAAATTGCAGACGGGCAACACATGGGTGTTGAAGGTGGTCATCCAGGTCCCAGTCCTGAAGAGGAGTCTAATTTCTGTAGGAAAGTTGGGTGATGAGGGTTGTACAGTTACTCTCACAGTGAAATCTTGGAAAGTTTCCAAGGGTGCACTTGAATTAGCATGTGGTAAGAAAGTAGGTACTCTTTATCTATCTACTTGTATTATTGATTCTCCTTCTAGTTTATCTACTTCAGATGTAGATGTGAAGATGTGGCTCTATAGGCTTGGTCACATGAATAAGAAGGAGATGCATGTTATTAAGAGGAAGTCTGATGTTTTTGACAAACTTAATAACTGGAAAGCCTTGGTTTTCATGGAGGAGATGATGGACAGAGATCAGCTCAAGGGGCTGAGTAATTCTGAGCAGGGTAGTTTGGACAAGGTTATGATCCAAAGTGAGCTCGTGGGTAAAGATCATCACTCACAGGAAAACATAGTTACCGACGTCGGTCAGGTGAGAACCAACATCGAATAGGCAGGTACCGACATCGATCATGTGCAAACCAGAGTCGATGGTGTCGAGAAGGTGGAGACTGACATTGGTCAGGGAACCAACGTTGGTGACCAAGTGAACACTAACATCGGTCAGGGAACCAGTGTCGATGATCAGGTGGAATCGACATCGGTCGGGTGCAGACCAGGGTCGACCAAAGAATAGATTTTGGGTAGACAGCAAGCTGTCAAGGAGTCTCAAACGCCCATATGGAGGACTAAAAGGGTAAGTAAGCCTCAAATTCATTATTCACCTTCTTTATACTACTTGAACTTGTTTCTCACTGATGGCCAAGAACTAGGAAGTTTTGAAGAGGCAATGCAGGTATAATCCAGGAAACAGTGGGAGCATGGCATGAATGAGGAGATTGATTCCATGGGAAAGAACCAAATGGGAGATTTGGTAGAGTTGCCAGCATGGATAAAAGCACTGAAAGATGAATGGATTCCTAGGTTAAAGAAAGGAGAGAATGGACATGTGAGACAGAAGGCTAGGGTATATGGTCTTGAGCAAGCTCCAGGACAGTGGTACAAGTTTGACAGGTGTATGACAAAGCATGGCTTTAGTCGATGTCAATGTAATCACTATGTTTATTTTACTAGGTTGGATAATGGTCGAAACATTATCATGTTACTGTATGTGGATGATATGCTTGTTGTAGGTTCATACATGCAGGGATTTGCTGAGCTAAGGGTAAAATTAGTTTAGTGGTGTGCCAGGAAGGATTTAGGAGGAGCAAAAATCCTTGGCATGAGTATTTCTAGAGACAGGGAAGATCATAGGTTGATGTTGTCTCTAGATGATTATGTGAATAAGGTAGTGGAGAGGTTCAAGATGCAAGATGTAGAACCAGTTAGCACACCTATGGATGGACAGTTCATAGAACAGTGTCCCAAATCACATGATGAGGTTGATTACATGAGTACTAGACCTGATATTACCCAAGCAGTGAGAGCTGTCAGCAAGTTTGTGGCCAATCCAAGAAAGGAGCATTAGAAAGCAGTTCAGTGGATTCTCAAGTATTTGAGAGGGATCAGCAGGAGGATAACATGTTATGCAGGGTCAAGCACTTCTCTACATGGGTATGTAGAATTGAATATAGTAGGTTACTTGGATGACAGGGGAAGCACCATAGGATGTGTGGTGGTTGGTCTTCAAGATTGAACTTGAAGAGGGATACAAGCTAGGAAAAAAATTAGATGATGTATAGGTACAGGTATAGGTGCAGTTGTTTATCTCCAAGTGAGAAATTGTTAGGTTGTGGAGCTAAAAGTTTCACAGGTATGCAAACATGGAGGAGGTGTTGAGTGTCACAGTAACTGACATCGGTTAAGCCAACCAACATCGGTCAGGGGTAGACAGGAAGCTATCGACATCGATCGGATCGGCCGATGTTAGTCATCTCCAAACAAATAGTGATCGATGTCGGTCTCTTGTGCGTTCTAAAACTGTTAGTTATATAAATAGTTAGTTTGTTAAACGGCCAATTTGCATGTAAAGACTAATTTTAGTCTTGAGTCTGCATTTCTAATCATTGTAATTAGGAAGTCTAATTATTGTTTGTATGGGATCTATTTAAGAGACCCATGGAGCTGTATTGTAAAGTTAGAGAACCATAAGGACTTGGATAGGCAAGGACAAGGAAGAGATCCTTCCAATTGTAAGATCAGGTTTATCTGCAGGTTGTGCAAGATCAGGTGAGATCTACATGGTAAGTAAGATCATTTGATTTTTAGGTTGTTGCAAGATCAGAGAGATCTACTTAGATTACTTTGAGTACTTATGTACTGGCAGTATTGTTACTGACTGGTGGAGGGTACAACTCTGTGTTTGAGTTGTGGTTGTAATTGGTTGTGTGAGAGAGAGAACTCTTGAGGGAGAATTACTGGTACACCCAAGAGGTGTGGGAAGAGTGTGATTTATTCATTGTATTTCCTTCTAGAAGATTATTAATATAAGGTTGTATTGTCTCTCATATTCTATGTTGTTTCTGAATTCTCGTTACATTTTACTTCTGGTTAAATTATGTGTTTAGTTTCTTATACAAAGGTAATCAAGTGTGCTGTCAAGGAGCAGGGATCCTAAAAATTGGTATCAGAGATTTGTGAGCCTTGGTCCTAATAGTTGAGTAGTGAAATAATGTGGAAAAACTATGTGGCAAGACCCTACCAATAGAAGACATACTAGTGATGATGTCAGTAAGACACTAGCTTAAATTTGATGAGCCATCTAGACATCAAGACCATAAAAACCTGAGATGGTACTGTGCATTCAATTTTATTTATATAATCAATTTTTAGATTGTTTCTCACCAACAAATGATCAAAAATGATGGAATTCAATACAATTCTAGCTAGTAGCATTAATCAGGGTATGGCGTTTATGTTGATATCAAGTGCAGAGCACAAAAAATGAATATCTCCTTTTAAAAAGCATGGCTTTTAATTTTTAGATATGTGGTTTCAATTACACAAAATGTGGATGGATGGCAATCATGATTCAATCTCAACTACATTCTCTTGCATGCATTCATTCCCAATTCAATCAAGCATGGTTCCTAATATTTTCATGATGGAATTAAGTGGGATTTGTTACCAATTGATCTCAAGTGGACCCACCATATTTATTATTTACAAACACCCCAGTGGTGGCATGAATATATAACTCCATGGACTTAATTATCTATATAACATCAACTCTTGCATTGTAATAAGGGCTGATATTTTTAGGATTAATGAGACTATGACTGACTAGCTCCTTTTAGTCTTAGAATTAGAGTAGTGGACCAATCACTTTATTTCATTTATTTTTCTTACTTTATATATTAATTTTTTGAGTCAAGGTTATTATGAATCCATGTATATAATTCAATCAAGTATTGATGAATCCTAAATGATCCTTCATAAAAATATCTTAATATGAAAGCTTTGTCATTTGATAAACTTGGTTTGTGCATGTATATGGTGACCCTAATTTCTTATTAACATTGTTACTTCATTCTATCAAATCTTACAATGTCTTTAATTTGAGTTGTTTTAAGACTAGTTCAACTAAGGACTAATTTATCCAAAGAATTATTTATTTGAGATAAACAGATTGGATCCATTAGAAAGCAGGCTTTTTTTCTTTCTCCCTACCCTTCCCTCTTTTCTCTATTTATCAGTTTGTTAGATTAGGTTGGTTTAGTTTTTGATTTTTAGTCTATGGTTACATGTTTATATTGATTGCATGATCATGTTTGTTTCCATTTATGCATTATTAAATCATATGTGTACTAGACATCTGAAATCAGTTGTATATCATGCTTAATTTGTATGTTGATTTCTCTAGAAATTAACTCATAATTTAAAGGTATATTGATTTATCTACAAATATTATTGAAGACCTTTGATATGGAATAGTCAAAAATAGCCAACTAAGTTATCCTACATACCAAAACATGGTAATCAAGACCTTAGGTAGATTTATTTGCATAATTCTCCTTTCAAAAAAGATGAGGATTAACAAATCCCAACTATTATTGGTTGTGTCAAAAGACTGACCAATAAATATGATAATGTAACTCTCCAAAATTATATCCACTTTGAATATGATGTTAATGATGAACTTGATAATCAAGATGATCAAACTATGCAAGATAATTATAAAATCTCTGATAGAATTTATCACAATAAACTCAATGGTGTCAATCCTAAACAAGTCAAGGAATTTTCCAATTTCCCTCAATGACTTTAACAGTGTCCCCACCAAGTGGATAAGGTTTTTCAATTACTCATAATTTATAATATTGCACATCAATAAAAGATGGTATCATCTCAAGTACAATAATAAGAGGTGCCTTTCAAACTTGTTAATTGGCCAATTTCAGGTGTCCCAGTTTTTACTATTTTTTTACTCCTATATCAACATATACAATTATACATCTCTAGGTATGGAAGCATTCAAAGATTCTAATAGATTAATATGCCTATTTATAAAAGGGCATCATATACACCTCCCTTGATCACTACACACGGTCCACTTCCAACTTCACCTAATGCATACTCTCTTGAGTAAATTATCATAACCTTACATGCTAAATTATTACAATTATAACAAGGTGTTTCTAAAGTTATTTACTCAATGGATTCGTATACTCTGCTTCATAATCCTTTGATACCTAAGATAGCATCTTACCCATTACCAACAAGCTTTGTATATCTTAAGCTACCGCTTTATGAATGTAAAGGTGGTCCTAATAAACATCTTCAATCATTCCATGCAACATACTTGTATTATGCTTACAATGACAAATTATTCACCAATCTCTTTCCAAAAAGCCTCAAAGATTATGCTCTAGGATCTACCTCTTAAATCAGTTAGAGTATTATACCCATTATCATATCGATTCTTGGCACACTTCTCAATCAATATTGGTGAAAAGATATCTTATGCACAAATTAAAAAACTCAAGGGTCAAATGAACTAATCAATGAATATGTTTTATAGTATAAAAATATGCTAGTTAAGATGATAAACTCTATGGAAGATAATGAATTTCAAGATAGCTTCACTCAAAGCTTACTAGCACCGCTCCATGAATCAATCACATTTGATAAATTCAAATAGTTTGGTGTTATGCCATACAATCAAAAATAAAAATCCAAATTCATAGCATTAAACAAGCCAAAATATGTGTTAAGTGCTCCATCTACTTCAAATATCAAGTTTAAAAATGTTTAATCTATAATAAATAGAATAAAATAAATTAAACAGATTAGACTAATTAAAATTGTCAAAATTGAGAAGAATACAATAAATACAAAATTTAAATAAATCATAAACTTGCTAAAAATAGTAAATTAGACTAGGGTTAGAGAGTGTTGCTCAAAATTAAATTATTTTTGATTGTGCAAGCTTACTATCACTGTTGACTATGTAAAAAGACCTATAAATATCATCATGTTAGAAAATAGTAATTCACAAACTACTAGGAAAAATCTATAGGAGACAAATACATGTGCACTATGACCCTATCTACTAGATATGACCACATCTTGGTTGACTATGCACCTTATTTTTTGATCTAGGTCTATGAAACTACCTTCAAAGGCTGATTATTTAATTATGTTGCCAATATGCTAAGTGAAATACTCAAAAAATTCAAACCCTAGTCCTACACAACCACAAAATATAATATGAAATACAAAAAGGAAAATTTTAGGTGGAAGTGGGAATGGTCAAACTATCCTTAGAAAACTCCATTCAAATTGAGGTCTATCTACATAGCCCAAAAGGGCCTCAATCCGATGTAGTTCTCCATCTTAGAGAAATTATGTTGAAATTGGTGAATACAACTAATAGATTTGATTAGATTGCTTGAAAGTGGATGCCCTTGACCTGAAATAAGATAATGTTAGACTTGGTATATGAATTTTATAAATCAATGGAATCAAAATTGGAAATAAAAGTGCTCTTTTACTTAATGTGGAGTGTTCTTGAACTCAAATTGCTAGGGGGTTTCAAGTGAGTTCCTTGATGTGATTTTATAGAAGAATCTTTTGAATATTTTCACTAACCAGCCTTACAAAACATATGAGAAGGATAAGATTAAATGACTCAAATTTAAAAAGTTAACATTGGAGTGTGGGGGACAAGGTCACACTAGTTGGACAAGATCATAATGCACTCTTATTTCCTAGTGCAGAGTTGTCGCAGAGACCATTAAGACATGATTAATTTTCTGCCATAGTGAATTATTGTCACTCTTAGTGATTGTTTGTAAACAATAACCCATAAATATGAAAAAAAATTAAATTAATTTAAATATTACTATTGAACCTAATAATTTCCAAAGTTTTATCTCCTAACTGTCTCTCCTTTATCCATTTTTGAGCACTTGAAAACTGCCCTTCTAGAGTTGCCAATGAGATCGATATGAGAGATAAATCAATTTTCCTCATTTTGAGACTTGAAACCCCTTAAAAAAAAAAAATTGACCTTATAATGGACAAAAAATGTCCTTAATATGATTTAATATCAATTTTACTATGAATAACTATATGGATGGCCTCAAAATAGGCTTTTTGGCACTAAAACTACCAAGATAACTTGAGAAGCCTATTGAAAATGATTTAAAATGTATCCATTGGATATTTTTAGGCCTTAAAAAGTAAGACATATCTTTAAAATAAAAGTTTCTAGTGGTATGGATGATATTTTAATATGTGAGGTCAAAATTGTTAACATTTTGGTGACTCAATTGGGAAGCATGCCTACTATGCTTGAGATCTAGACCATTGACATATCTTTTGGAATCATGAACACTATTACATTATGAAAAAATAATGACTATACCTGATACATTACTAAAATACTCTTGACTTTAAATAATACTACTACATCTCCTCCAAAATAAGGAAAGAAAACACACAATAAAGGAAATTGACTAACAAAACACATGTGATAACAAAGCACGTATTGAAACAAAGCATAAGAAAACTAATGTGATTGATATAAATTGGAGGAAATATAAAATAAATATAATTAACATTTAAATAATCCTCCTTTAGTATCAAAAGGAAAGTTTTTTAGATCACTTACTTCACATGATGAATAATGATATGAAATAAGCTGTTCCTTTTACGTTTTCATGATCAAGATTAGTTGCTTTTTAGTTGGAAATATGCTTGAAAAAAAATTTAAATGAATAATTAGCATCAAAATAGTCACCTATGAAAACATATTCATCTTGTAATTTAGAATATTTCTTGTACTACTTGTCAACTACAACCTCATCAAGTGATACCTCATCTAGGCATTATCTTTGAGTTTGTATGTCATCTTGAGTAACCTCATCCTTCTTACCATTTGTTGCATGTTCACAAATATCTAAATTACATAAAGCAATGAAGATCCATGAAAAAGTAACAACTGAACATGCTATGGTGGATGAGGAAATTCATAATTTTGAAGAATTTATATTTTGGAATAATGCACTCTTATTTCCTAGTACAGAGTTGTCCCAGAGACCATTAAGACATGCTTAGTAAAGGTTATAAGCTGAATATCGATAAATGTAATAGAAATAGGGATGTTTGTATGACTATTTCAATGTTTTCAAGATAGAAAGGGTTCTTGTATATATTTTAAGTTAGAAACTTGACGAATAGACCAAGCAAGGTTAAGGATGTTAAGAATAAACATTATCCACTTATTGATTAATTTTGAGTGTCTAGATTTACCCCTACTTCATTCTAGTGATGTAATGAATTAAAATTATTAGAGAAAAGTAAATTCAAACTAAAGTGTGTATACACACTTTATCTTTTGATTTTAAATTTTATCGTATAATATTTCTCGGTGCAAACCTTGTAATAATGCCACTAAAAGTAGTTATTGTCCATATTTGAAAATTTAAAAATTTGCAAATTGAATTATAAAATATGAAAAGAGAGCAAGGAAAGTATACACCTATAAGATTATTCGGTGTAATTTCCCTATAATTTGGAAGTGGAGAAGTGTTTTCCCCCTTCATTCATTTTGTAGAATTGTTGAACCTATGGTGAATTGAAAATGGTCAAGTCTCAATTTGAAAACCTTTGAATGCACATGATTTGGAAATATTGTATGATCCAACTCTCATTTTATTGTATAGATTACTCTATAAAAAATATATTTGAAAAGGGGATTGTGGCTAACTACATATTGAAAAAATGAAACCATAGATGTTGAGTGTCACTAGACTCTAACATATCCCACTTGTAACATTGAGATGAATCATAGTGTTGTAGATGAATTTAAATTTTATTTGAAATTTTTATAACTTTGAAATGTGAAATTTGAAATTTTTATATTGAAAACATGGACATGAATGAGTATCATGCCCCCTTATATCTGTATTGTATTGCTATTGAGTTTTATTTAAACTTTGTAACTTTAAAAAATTTGAAACTTTGTAAATTTTGAAGATCACAACTTAAAAATTTGAAACATTGAAATTTGTAACTAAAACTATTTATGCACATTCCCATGTATATGCATTGAGTATTTATAGATCTTGTACTAAATTTTTTGAATAAACTATAACTTTTAAATCTTTATATTATCATAACTCTGAAATTTTTCTCATGAGGACTTGTATTCCTAGCATAAGCCCATTGTGATGTCCCCCTTTTGAGATGAGAGATGTAGCCTACAAGTTACTTATCTTAAAATAGAATTGTAAAGTATTTGAAATATGTAATCATGTAATAGCATTTACTTATCTTAAAATAGAATTGTAAAGTATTTTAAAATATGTTAGATAGATAAAGCATTGAAGCACATAAGTATTATGTGCATGACATAGATCATGGAACCATAGTGTATGTAATATATAGTCGTAGTGTGTGATATTAATCACTACACCATATTAATAATAATGTTAGGTTGTGGAGCTAAAATCTTCACTGTTATGCAAACATGGAGGTTGCTAAGTGTCACAGTAACTGATGTCAGTCAGGCCAACCGACGTCGATCAGAGGTAGACCGGAAGCTACCAACATCGGTCATGGATCGGTCGACGTCAGTCATCTCCAGATAGAAAGAGACTGATGTCGATCGTCTGTGCGTTTCAGTCTAATTTTAGACGAATAGTTAGTTTGCATGTAAAGACTAATTTTAGTCTTGAGTCTGCATTTCTAATTATTGTAATTGGGAAGTCTAATTATTATTTGTATGAGATCTATTTAAGAGACCCATGGGTCTATATTGTAATCAAGGATCAAAGGACTAAGAAGGATTAGATCCTCAAGTGTAAGATCAGTTAAATCTATAGGTGTGCAAGATCAGGGATATCTACATGGTAAGTAAGATCAGCTAGATCTGCAGGTGTGCAAGATCAAGGAGATCTACTTGGAGTACTTGGAGTACTTGGAGTACTCGGTGGTACTTGGTGGACTGGCAGTAGGCAACAACAACCATTGGGTTGATTGTCACTGACTGGTGGAGGGAACAACTCTGTGTTTGAGTTGGCTGTAATTTAGAGAGAGAACTCTTGAGAGAAATATTGGACACCCAAGAGGTGTGGAAGAGTGTGATTTCTTCATTGTATTCTGGAAGAGTGTTAATACAAGATTGTATTATCTCTCATATTCTGTGTTGTTTCTAAATTCTAGTTACATATTACTTCTGGTTAAATTCCATATTTAGTTTCTTATACAAAGGTAATCAAATGTGCTCTTAGGATTGAGATCCTAACAAGTGGTATCAAAGCGGGTTAGTGTTTGTTGATTACAGGTCACTCACAGGAGTTTCTGTTTGAGTGGGAGTATAGCAATGGCAGAAGAAAGTAAGCTAAGAATGGAGAAATTCAATGGCAAAAATTATCAATTATGGAGGATGTAGATAGAGGATTATCTGTATCAGAAAGATCTGTACTTACCATTGGGTGGGGTTTCATGTAAGCCCACATGTATGCAAGATGAAGAATAGAAGGTTCTTGACAGAAAGGCTCTAGGAGCTATAAGGCTGAACTTGGTAGCTTCTGTGGTTTCCAACTTATCTCAAGCAAGGACAATGGTAGAGTTAATGGAATCTTTGGAAAATTTATATGAAAAACCCTCAGCTTCGAATAAGGTATTTCTTATGAAGCAATTATTTAATTTGCAAATGCAAGAAGGTGGATCAGTATATAGTCATCTTAGTGATTTACATGGTTTGGTAAACCAGTTAAATTTAGTCAAAATAGTTTTTGATGATGAAATTAAGGCTCTCTTAATCTTAGGCTCTTTACCTAAAAGTTGGGATAGCTTGGTAATGGCAGTTAGTAATATTGCATCTGCTTCAAATATCTTAAACGTTGATGATGTTGTTAGTGTAATCTTGAATGAAAAAATTCACAAAAAAAGCACAGGGGAATCATCAAGTAATGTTTTAAGTGTTAAAAGCAGGGGAAAGCAAAGAGAGAAGGTTGAGCAAGGGAAATCAAGGTCAAAGATAGGCAGTGGATCTAAATCTAGGTATGGCAGTATAACCTGTTGGAATTGTGGAAAGAAAGGACATGCAAAGAAAGATTGTTGGTTGAAAGAAGATCAGTATGAAGGTAATGAAGAAGCAAAAGATGTAGGTATTGTTGCACAGGATGCTCTCATATTTTATTTGGATAGTTAGGTAGAATCATGGGTTTTAGATTTTGGTGCTTCTTTCCATGCAACCCCAAATAGAGAATTTTTTCATGATTATGTCCATGGAGACTTTGAAAAAGTTTATTTAGGGGATGGTAAGCCTTGTCAAATTTTTGGCAAAGGGAAAGTGCAGCTGAAATTTTAGACTGGCAACATATGGGTGTTGAAGGATGTCATGCATGTACCCATCTTGAAGAGGAATCTGATTTCTACAGGAAAGTTGGGTGATGAGGGTTGCACAGTAACTCTCACAGTAGAATCTTGGAAAGTTTCCAAGGGTGCACTTGTATTAGCTGGAGGTAAGAAAGTAGGTACACTTTATCTATCTACTTGTATTACTGATTCTCCTTCTGTTTTATCTACTTCAGATGTAGATGCAAAGATGTGACTCTGTAGGCTTGGTCACATGAGTGAGAAGGGAATGGATGTTCTTAAGTCAAATGGTAAGCTTTCAAATTTGATAGACCGAGATTTTTGTGAGCATTGTATGTTTGGGAAACAGGTGAAAGTGAGGTTTCTCACAACTAGGTCAACAAAGAAGAAGCACATGTTGGAGCTTATTCACACAGGCGTGTGGAGACCAGCTCAGGGAGCTTCTATTGGAGGATCATAGTGGTATGTTTTGTCCATGGATGATGCTACAATAAAGGTATGGGTTTATTGCATAAAGAGTAAATTTGATGTTTTTGACATATTTAAGAATTGGAAAGCCTTGGTTTTCAAGGAGAAGATGATGGATAGAGATCAGCTGAAGGGGCTGAATAATTCTGAGCAGGGCAGTGTTGATTTGGACAAGGTTATGATCCAAAATGAGCTCGCGGGTAAAAATCATCACTCACTGGAAAACATAGAGATCGACGTCGATCAGGAAACTGATGTCAGTGGTCAGGTAGTGACCAACGTCAGTCAGGGAATGGACGTCGGCAAGCAGATGGAAATTGATGTCGGTTAGGTAAGAACTGACATCAATCAAGTCGGTCGCATGGAACTGACATCGGTCAAATGTAGACTGAGAGATGACTGGGATCAGTCACTGTTAAAATGAAATTTGGGTGGACAGCAAGCTGTCAAGGAGTCTCAAACACCCATGAGGAGGTTTGAAAGGGTAAGTAAGCCTCAAATTTGTTATTCCCCTTCTTTATACTACTTGTTACTCACTGATGGTGGAAAACCAAGAAGTTTTGAAGAGGCAATGTAGGTAGAATCCAGGAAATAGTGGGAGCATGGCATGAATGAGGAAATTGATTCCTTGGAAGAGAACCAAATGGGAGATTTGGTAGAGTTGACAGCCAGAAAGAAAACATTGAAAGACGAATGGATTCACAGGTTAAGGAAAGGAGAGAATGGACAAGTGAGATAGAAGGCCAGGTTATATGGTCTTGAGCAAGCTTCAAGACAGTGGTATAGATTTGATAGGTTTATGACAAAGCATGGCTTTAGTCAATGTCAATGTAATCACTATGTTTATTTTACCAGGTTGAATAATGGTCGCAACATTATCCTGTTACTATATGTAGTGTATATGCTTGTTGCAGGGTCACACACACAGGGGATTGCTGAGCTAAAGGTAAAACTAGATCAGACATGTGCCAGAAAGGATTCAGGAGCAAAAATCCTTAGCATGAGTATTTCTAGAGACAGGGAAGATCACAGGTTGATTTTGTCTCCAGAGGATTATGTGAATAAGGTAGTGGAGAGGTTCAATATACAAGATGCAAAACTGGTTAGCACACCTATGGTTGGACAGTTCAAGTTGAGCTATGAATAGTGTCATAAATCACATGATGAGGTTGTGTACATGAGTACTAGACCTGATATTACCCAAGCAGTGAGAGTTGTCAGCAAGTTTATGGCCAATCCAGGAAAGAAGCACTGGAAAGCAGTTCAGTGGATTCTCAGGTATCTAAGAGGGACCAGCAACAGTATTTATGCTATGCAGGGTCAAGCACTTCTCTACATGGGTATGTAGATTTGGATATGGTGGGTTACTTGGATGATAGGAGAAGCACCACTGGATATGTGTTCACTGTTGGTGGAATGGTGGTTAGCTGGATTTCAAAAATGCAGAAGGTTGTTGCAGTCACAGAGGCTAGCAAGGAAATGATATGGATGACTTGGTTCATGGAAGAGTTGGGAAAAGAGCAATTCATTTTGCAAAGGATTCAACCTTTCATTCAAGAACTAGATATTTATAGCTTAGGTATCACTTCATTAGATAGGTATTGGAGGATGGTGAGTTGAAGCTAGAAGAGATCCATACAGATAGGAACCCTGCAGGTATGTTAACAAAGCCAGGAACAAAGGAGAAGTTGAATCTTCATTCAACTTATATTGGTCTTCAAGATTTAACTTGAAGAGGGATCCAAGCCAGAAACAAAATTAGAGGATGTACAGGTACAAGTACAGGTGCAACTATTTATCTCCAAGTAGGAGATTGTTAGGTTGTGGAGCTAAAAGCTTCACTATTATGCAAACATGGAGGTTGCTGAGTGTCACAGTAACTGACATTGGTCAGGCCAACTGACGTTGATCAGAGGTAGATCGGAAGCTACCAACATTGGTCATGGATCAGCCGATGTCGGTCATCTCTAGACAAACAGAGACCGACGTCAGTTGTTTGTGCGTTCCAGTCTAATTTTAGATGGACAGTTAGTTTGCATATAAAGACTAATTTTAGTCTTGAGTCTGTGTTTCTAATTATTTTAATTGGGAATTCTAATTATTGTTTGTATGGGATCTATTTAAGAGACACATGGGGCTGTATTATAATCAAGGATCAAAGGACTAAGAAGGATTATATCCTCAAGTGTAAGATCAGTTAGATTTACAGGTGTGCAAGATCAGGGAGATCTACATGGTAAGTAAGATTCGTTAGATTTGCAGGTGTGCAAGATCAAGGAGATCTACTTGGAGTACTTGGAGTACTTGGAGTACTCGATGGTACTTGGTGGACTGGCAGTAGGCAACAACAACCATTGGGTTGATTGTCACTGACTAGTGGAGGGAACAACTCTGTGTTTGAGTTGGTTGTAATTGAGAGAGAGAACTCTTGAGAGAAATACTGGACACCTAAGAGGTGTGGAAGAGTGTGATTTCTTCATTGTATTTTGGAAGAGTGTTAATACAAGATTGTATTGTCTCTCATATTATGTGTTGTTTCTGAATTCTAGTTACATATTACTTCTGGTTAAATTTCGTGTTTAGTTACTTATACAAAGGTAATCAAGTGTGATCTTAGGAGTGGGATCCTAACAAATAAATGTACATGTATATAAATTCACATAATTTCATTCATAATAAACCACAAAGGCCACATATACGGGACATGTAAATATCACATAAAGTTAGATAGTTTGCATAAAATGTCACACATAAGGCTAAAAATGCCACACACAAATGGAATAATGATGTTGTCTAATAATGAATGTATATTTTAATATACACAAGACCAAGGGATGAATGAAATAAGAAATAAATGTCTAATGTAACATGTAACGAATTAATCATGTAAGCAAATAGATTAAATTTGCATCAACCATATGTGTCTATATTAATGTTAACAAATAGTATATCCATGTGACACAATGTAAAGTATAATTGAATAATGATATATGTTTATGACTTAAATATCAATATGGTAAAGAGGTTGTGGATAAATACAACCTATAAAAGTGTTTATATAGAATGATTAGATGCCCCCAACTTAACAAGCTTATGGGTGAAAGGTCAACCCAACATCGAAACCATGCAAAATTATGTCATGTTATCACTCACATACATCATGAAAAGGCATTGTGTATTTAAAAATAAATTAAATGTGCATCTACCAAGTATGAAATAGACAACATATGTAGATAAATTAAACTAACAACATAAGCAAATGTTTAAAAGTCCTGATTTTGGTATTTTTTAAAGTATTTTGATTTTTTATAATTTTTTGAAGTTTTTATATTTTTTTGAGATATTTGAATTAGATTTGAAATTTTTGAAAAATTTTATAATCAAAGCTTTGAAAATAAAATAATTTGGATGGATTCAAATAATCTACAACAAGGTAAAAAATCATAATGTAAGCAAGAGGAAGAGCAAACAATATGTCCCCAATGTATGTGAAAGTGAAGTCTAGAAATGCAGAGAAATAAATAAGCTATATATAATTAGGAAATATGCAAGGGGTTTAACCATTAAATTTATCATAGGATCATTCCCATGGGGTTAATACATAAAGGGTATATTCACCTACTCCATTTTTGGATAATCCACCAATTAGATTAGAATGTTGCTTTGTAGAACTACTTGATTCATTATGTTATATACTATAAATGTACTATATCAATCATAACTACTTTATATGTCCATGTTGGACTATACCCAACCTAATTCTCTTACGAAGTGATTATATTATCTTTTAAAATGGTATTCATGGCATTGTCTTGATGAAATGTGAGAGAATTGTAGTTAGTAATAAGTGTAGCTCCCATTAATCTTTGCCAAGATCTTCTAAATATTGCATTATATTTTTATAAATTAAGATCAATGTGAATTGATGATGAACATGACTTGGGACCAATGGTGATTGGTAATGTAATAGATCCAATATAGTGACTTGGTTGTGTACCTTTATGTAGATGTTGTGTATCATGCCAAAGATATATGAGAAGAGTGGGGCTACATATATTTACTTAGTGCAAGTGAGTAAATACAACATTATTTCATCGCTTATCATCCATAATTGGTTTAATAATGAGAGGCTTTAGATATGAAGAGTGTTTATTTCAGGCCTTTATTGTGACAACATTTGTGGAAGGTTATTTATAGATTGAATCTTGATTTGAAGTGCCTTTATTGAGAATCCTTTTTTTAATATGATTTGATCCTACCTTAATGATAGTACTTTGTTTATTTTATTTTTCTATTAGTCTTATGGCATATCTGTTATGGAAGATGTGATCAATGTACCAAAATAAGTGCCTAAATCATCTTGTGATATATTATTTCAAGTATTTTTGAATCATGTGGAGTCAAAATGGATGTTTTTCCCTTATCTTGTATAGGAGGAATAACTCTGTAATAATTAGGATAAAAATTAACTAAATGGATTAAACTAATAAAAACTACTAAAATGAAGTAAAATACAGTAAATACATCAAACTATACTAAAATACATAATTTACAGATATCAAAAACTTGTTAAAAATAATAAATTGGACTAGGTTTAGAGAGTTCTCCTCAAAATTAAATTATTTATGATTATGCAAACTCATTATCATTGTTGACTATGTAAAAGACCTACAAACACTATCGTGTTAGAAAATAGTAACTTAGAGTCTACTAGGGTAAATTAGTAAGAGACAGATAGATGTGCATTGTTACATTATCTATTGATTACATATAGATATTAATTTATGGTGTGCCTAATTTTTGGATATGGGTCTATGAAAAAACCTACAAATGTTGATTATTTAATTTTGTGTGTCGATATGCCATGCAAAAGACCTAAAAGTGAAACCTTAATCCTACATAAGAAAAAATATAAGATCAAATGCCAAAGGGGGGAAAATAAGGGGAAGTGGGAATCATAGAGCTATCCTCATAATACCATGTGTATTCTAAGTGTTGTCTACATAGCCCAAAATGGCCTAAGACCAATGTAGTTCTCTCTCTTAGGGAAAGTATGTTAAAATTGATGAATATAACCATCAGATTTTATCAGAGTGCTTAATAATAGATGTCCTTAACCTAAAATAAAATAATGTTAGACTTGGCCTATGATTTTTTAAAATTAGCATAATTGAAATTGGAAATAATAGTGGTATTTTGCTTAGTGTGGAATGCTCTTGAAATCATATTGCTAAGGGGTTTCAAGTGAGTGCCTTGATGTGCTTTTATAGAGAAATATTTATAATATTTTTTACTTCAAACATTAAAAAACATTTTAAAATGGTATATTAAATGGATAAAATTTAAAAACTTGTTATAATGTGGGGGGCAAGTTCACACTAGTTGGACATGATCACAATGTGCTTTTGTCTACCTAGTGCAGACTTATCCCATAAGACCAAAGACAATTGGGATGTGTTTAGCATAAGTTTATGAGATGAATAGGGATACATATAATAAAAATAGAGATTTTTATATGATTATTCCAATTTTTTCAATATGTAAAGGTTTATTGTATAGATTATAAGTTAGTGAAATGGCAAATAGACCAAGAAAGGTTAAGGATCTCGAGAATAAGAATTGCCAAACACTTATTGATTAAGTTTGACTTTATAAAAAATCAAGTGATAGAATATTATCAAATATTGAAATATAAATAACATTGAATACCTTAAATATTACATAAATCAATAAAGTTACTTAAAGAGTGAATCAACCACACGACGAGAGACAAGAGTTGACAAATGAAGAAACTTCAAACAAAGAAAAACCCCATAATCTATTAAGAAGATTTACAATTAATGGGCTCCAAGTACATAGTAATAATAATCAAAAAAAGAAAACAATGACCTCAAACCAAAATAAAGCATCAAAAGTATGTAAGAGTAACAGCAAGAGAAAGATTGAAGAACTACCAAAAGGCAAGATGAGAGGAGGAGAAGAGCTCAATAAATAAAGCCATGAAAAATAAAGAGTTACATGTGCAAGATTCAACATGTGTGTCAAGTGTCTCTAATATTTTTACAAGTGGAGAGGATGTGTGTGTCATATGAGGGGAGAGAAATTATATGCAATTAACTCCAAATCCAATAAGTAAACTAGAGAGATGAGTGACATCTATAAAGACTACAATAAAGTATATTTATAAATACAATAAATACACACACAAATAAAACTTAGAATAATCTTTAAAAAATATAAAAATGACTCAAATTAAGGTTAATTCTCCAACACTCCCCTTAAACTTAACTTAATTTAGGTTTACAAAAGTAGAGAAAACCTTTTACAAACAAGGAAGGGAATTAAATTACATAATAATCCCCTTTAATAGAAACTTCTTTTAATAATTATAACAATAGATTGAGAGAAGAAAGAAGATAAGGTGATACCAAATTTTTCAAGGAAGAAAGTGTGATCAACAAAAAAATTCAAGAATCCTCTTTGGATAATGTGATCGATCCGCAATGGAATAAAGACCAACAAAATGAGAAGTGATCCATAAAACCCTATAAAATAGATAAACTAACATCAATATTTCAATTTAAGTAACTAATATGCCAAAAATACAATCTACATATATAATATAATTAAAATAGATGTACAAGTATGCAAATTTGAGCTAAAGACAACTTCCATCATAAAATGTGAAAACCTCACGGAAAAAAGTTAGTCAAAAAAACTCTAAATAAAACATATTTCTTTTCCAACAAAAAATAAGGAATGCATAAAAGATGAGTTTAATTAAAATAGACGTAAATAAGATGTGTCACTTACAAAATATATTATGTATGAATCATTAGAATAATTATGGAAAAAAACTATATCAAAGTATTTAGAAGATTCATTTTCTTTAAGAATTCAAATAGTTTTACCTTTAGAGGCAAGAGATTTAGTAGTTTTCCAACAATGCAAAATGTCATGAGTGGATTCACCACAAGATTTGTATGGATGAAATTTCCAACATTTATAGATGTGAGCTTTGTGTTTTTCACAATGTACACAGGGTTTAATAGTTTTAATCATATCATGAGAATTACAAGTAATATAATAAAAATAAGTTACATTATAAGTGCTTTGATGATGAGGACAATACGATTCTAAATTTAAATTAGAAGTACTATAGTTAAGACCTTTACAATTTACATTTAATTTATGTAAAATAGGTTCAAGAATACCATTTTCACAATTACCAAACCCACCACTAGAGTAGCTCATAGAGTTCATTATTTTTAAACTGGGGTTAGTAGAATAAGTGTTTAAAGAAGTTTTAGGAGTTTGAAAAGCACAATGAGTTTCATCATTATGAGAGTTAGTTTCATGTTAAAAATATATAATTTTTTCATTTAGAGTATCAAGGAAGGATTTCATGTTTGTCATGTTGTTATGAAAAGCATTTTGAAGTGCAATAATAGAACTATGCAAATTAGAAATTGTATCATTTTGACAGTAAATTTTATATTTAAGTATAATAATTTCTTCATTTTTAAGATAAATATTTTGCATAGTTTTCTTTAATGCTAAAAAAATAACTAATTTAAATTCCATTGAAAAAAATAAGTATGAACCTTATAAGTGTCTTGCTTTAAAAATAAATAAATGTCAAAAGACATAGCAAGATAATAATAAATTTTTCAATGAGATTGAAATATCAAAGTATAACGAATATAAATAATGTCAATATGGTTGATTCTTTGAAAAACATTATGCCTTTATATTAAAAAAAATTAACTTATAAATATAAGTTCACACCAAAACACCAAATAAAAGATTTGGTTGAAATCAACAATGTAAAAATAATAATTTTGATTTAAATTAAAAACAAAATTATGATTATTGATTTGAATGTTATATTTTAAAAACATCAAAATCATTAAAACTTGATAGTAAAAGACTCATCTATGAGTTTACATTTAAAAAAATTATTTAATGTTGAATAAACCAAAAAAACTTTTGTTTTATTTTGAAGAATTAATAAAAGACTTTATTTTGAAATCCACCAAAATTTTTGTTTTTGAATTTGAAAAGTATTAAAAACCACTTTAAAATGTCATATATATTCTAAAAAATAAAGTGAGGAAAATGCCAAAAAATTAAAAAACTTGAAATTTTAATCATGTTTTTTTTTTTAATTACATATATATATTTTATGATATTTCAAAAAATACAAACTATGTTTTCTTAAAATTTAGACAGCATGATCTTAGATGATCGATTAACAAAACCTATAAAAATTTATAAATTTAAGTTGCCAATAAGAATATATGGCCCTTTTTTAGACGGGTTTTAAATTAAAAATGGCTCAAAATTTTTAATTTGAATTTCAAATGTAGCAAAAAACAAACCAAAAGAAGTATGAAAAAAACTCCTTTAGAAACCTACAAAAAATAGGTTATAAAACAAATAAATACTTCTCTTAACGCATATATATATATATATATATTGAAAAAAATAGAATATTAGAAGGAAAAAATATATTATTTTCAACTCCAAATCTGTAATTATTTCAAAAATCAACATTAGAAATCATAGAACTCTAATACCATGAAAGAATATTTTCAAATATTGAAATATAAATAGCATTGGATGCTTTAAAGATTGTATAAATCAACAAAGTTACCGTAAAAGTAAATCAACCATATGAAGAGAGACAACAGTTGACAGGTGAAGAAACCATCAAATAGAGAAAAACCCTATAATCTATTAAGAAGCCTTGAAATCAATAAATTATAAGTACATAGCAAGAAGAAGCCAAGAGAGATAATAATGACTTCAAATAAAAAAAAGATCATCACAAGTATGCAAGAGCAAGATTAATATTTAATAACTATCAAAAAGCAAGAAGAGAGGAGGATAAGAGCTCTATAAATAGAGATAGAAAGAATAAAGAGTTATATATGAAAGTTTCAACATGTGTGTCAAGTGTTCCTAATCCTCTTATAAGTAATGAGGATGCATGTGTCATGTGGGGCGAGAGGAGTTACATGCAAGTAACTCTAAATCTAACAAGTGTACTAAAGAGTTGAATGACACCTTAAAAGGCTAGAATAAAGTACATTTATAAATATAATAAATACACATATACATAAGACTTAGGATAAGCTTTTAAAACTATAGAAATGACCCAAATTAAGATTAATTCTCTAACATTAAGCCAAATCAAAATGTTAAATCTAATGAAATTAAGAATGAAGTAAAAGTAACAGCTAATATAATATCACAATCATCAAACAATTTTCAATTAATAGCTCTATGAAAGAGAGAATTTACAAGGTCACCATAACCTCCTCATATATTTTTACAGAAATTAATTGATTATAATCTCATCTCTCTACCTACACCATTCAAGCTTTATTTGACCAAACCTCAACCTAAAGGGTTTGACAGTAATACATATTATGACTACCACATATATATCAGGCATTACATAAACAAGTGTTATAGGATAAGGTATAAGATACAATATCTTATTGATCTGATAATATTATTGAGTTAAGCACACCCACATAAGAAGTTAGACCACAACAAAATAATAGTGCAAAGATGAAAAATTTAAGTAATATTTTTACAAATCATGGTATAATAAAAAATCTAAATAATTCAAAGGTACATCATGTGTATAATGCACATCCTCCTCCTAAGATATGGGCAACCAATAGATATAATTATTGATATATTTACAAGCACATTATCACAACTTCAAGTGATAACATTCAATGATAATGAAATTGATTATTATGATTCTGATAGATATGCACTATTTATCTAAGCTTATATAAATAAACAATCAATACATAGTGTCATGATTGATAATGAGTCAAGTGAAAATACATGTACAATGACAGTCCATAATATTAGATACACATAACAAGATTTACAATTTATATCAAGAGTAGTCAAAGCATTTGATAATCATACACATAACACTCTTAGACATATAGTGTTACCTTTCTAAGTTGGTTCATAAATAGTATCAACTCCATTTTTATTTTTACCAAGCATAGGGGTCTTTAATATGTTATCAAGATGCCTTTGGATACAAAAATTTTATGTAATACCATCTATAGATCATAGATTCCCCAAGTAAATTCATTTTAATCAAGTGATAAAATCTAAATGCATTTGATATGAGTGATCTTTACATCCAATGGTAACTCTTCCTCCTCCTCCCCTAGCACCACCGCAATTAGTTATAAGATCTATTCAAGAACACAACACAAAGATAATCGATGCACCCATTCAAAATCATATTGCATAATTATTTTTTGCACCTATACAAAATATTTATATATATTCAATTCAAAATAAATTATTACATCCTCCTAAATAAAAATATTCACACCAAAGATTTAATCAAGGATCAAATAAATGTAAATTTTCTATACTGCCTCCTAAGTCAAGCCTTCAAATAGTCCAATGTGTTCCATAGTGAACATAATTATCAAGAATTTATCCTACTACACAAAAAAATCCACCAAATGCTATACCTTCTCAAATTACACAATTTATAAAAGATTATATGATCAGTTATCACAACCATTATGTCATGGCACGTGATGTCTTTACAAATTCGAATACATCTACATGTAGCACCTTACATCCATGAAAACTCACTCTCCAACTATATGACTCGAGGACCCACTATGGACATCCCACTGATGGGATCATAGGTTATTTTCCTTTGTGTATATTTCAAAAATTCAAAAAAAATAAATATTTCAAAAAAATCTAAAAAAATCAAATACTGTAAAAATCCAAAAACATCACAAAATATTTTTAAAAAATCAAATATCAAGACTTGAGCTTGACATGAGATGATTATTAACGTTTTTGCATACATTATTTCTCACATATTTGGTAAATAACATATTATTTTCTACACACACATGCATTTCATGAGGTATATTAGAGTGGTACATGACATACATTATACATGGATTCTTACATGATGGATTCCCTTCTACCTAGTGGTCATGTGTATGCTAGAGGAATCTAAACCTATAGGTTACACTATAACATGTCATATTTTGCTATTCCCTCAAATATAATATTGAGCTACATATCTTAAAAGTGTCTTGTTAATCACTCATATAGTCCATTGTGCTACATGGATATGTTAATTTGTTATAATATGACATTTATATGTATGAATGGAATTGACTAGTTTTCACTTGTTCTATGCTCCTTCTATGTCATTTACTTTCTTGCATGGCAATATATACATTGATTACTTATTATATGTGGCCCTTAACCATTTTATGCAAGAATTACTTGAACATCTCTATGAAATTTTGCTTGGTATATGTAATATTTGAACATATCCATTGCTTTTGGCCATTTACCCTATGTTTTGGGTGACATTTGAACATGTCCCTTATTTGAGACATTCTTAAAATTATTTTAATGCATCCCTTGGCCTATTTTTTATTATGACATATTCATCTCCATTGTATGTAGCTCTTAGACTTATTATGTGACATTATGTGTTGTGTTTGTTATGTTTGTTAAGCTTGATTAATGGTGCCATAATGCACTTTTACAATGTAGTTCATTTTATATATGGTTAATGTACTACATGTTTCATTGTTAAATCTATTTATACATGACACTTTGAATGCCTCACGTTTAATATATTACATGCATCCTTTAATAACAATTTTATTACTATGATGACATACTCTCTACATGTTGACTTAAAGCTATATCTGAAAGAAATAATGACTAGATTATTCCAAGCCTCAAAAATCATAGGTGATAATATTAAAACATCACATGACAAGTAAATACAAAATAAAAAACAATATCATATATCTCTATATTACTTATTCTATATTGTTATAAATGAGAAGTCTTGCATATATAGATAAGGAAGATCAATCATAAATAAGATATCAAACTACGTGATCAATCATAACTAAGAGATCAAACATAAGACTAAGAGATAACTATGTCTAAAGAAAAGAAATAACTAAAAAAAATCTTCATAATATCTAAGAGATAAATATGTAATATCTCATAATATGTAAAATAAGATAAATGAAATATCCACACATCAGTGGGTGGGAATAAATAAATAAAAGGAGAAAATAAAGCACCTAGGTGAACATGAGCTAAGATAAACAATCTACTCTAACACCCCCCCTCAAGTGAAGCTAGGGGCTAAAAATAAAGTGGCATATCCATAGTATGAGTCTTGGTAAAAAGGCTTGATCAGGTACTCATGTACAATATATCCATGATGTGAAAAAAGAGAAAACTCATAGAAAACAAAACTTCCTCCAAAATGATGAAGGACTTCATATGGAATCCGCCCAAGGACAATTATCATCGATATTATATTTGCCTATTCTCCAAGTTAGGCTCGCAAGATAACGAGTGTTAATGTCAAGATCCTTAGTTAGAAGACTGTAGAAGCTCCATATGCATCGAATAATGTTTCTTCATTTTTCTTAAGGAAGAACATGAATGGCATACTGAAATTCTGCCCATTCTACAATAAAATATGAAGGAGGCAACAATACAAATATCTCTGAATCATATCTAAATCTAAATTGTGGTATAGATCTAAAAGGTCATGCACAAGAACTATAATAATGCCATAAAAGTGAACCAATTAGAAAAAAGACATGGAACATTCATTGAAATAATGTCTATGGGTAGTGGAGCATAATGCTCAACAAGTGTACTCTCACTAGAACTAGTAGAGTCCTCTAAATTGATAATCTATGGTAGCTCAACATCTTACATAAGAACAAAGGTAGTTTTTTAAATAGACATCCCCATTATGGTAGAAACTCATCCCATACAAATAGATCAACAAAAATAATATAAATGTTTATCATGAATGTGTCATCACAAGAAATTATAGGAGAGAGTACATCATTAGAAGAGAAAATCTCACTAACAGGAAAGAAGACTATGGAGAAGCATCATCCATGTCACCGTCAAAAGATAAATCCTCACCAATAAGAGGAGAAGGAAGTGAAATAAGAGGTAGAACAAGAGAGGGTTTAAAAAACTCAAAGGGCTCAATATCCTCCTCAAAGAAGGTTGAAATAGCATCCCGATATTCCTTTGGTGACATGGCATCCATAATATGAATGTTCAAGTTATCTAAAACATTGAGGTAAATCAATCAAAGAACGTTATATTACATGGATGCAATCTAGGCAAGATATCCCTTATCTATGAAATTGGGAAGGTCTCCAAGTACCATTCTATAAAATCTTTTTAGTTGAAGGTGCATCTTTATTTTTATTTTCCAAGTAGTGTAATTTGAGATGTTAAGGGGCTCCATTGTCAAAATACAAGGAATAAATTGGGAAGAAGAAAGAATGATCTCCCCCTCAAAATAACAAATCTTGATTCAAATAATGACAAGGAACAAATAAACCTCCAAAATTATGTAAATCTTCCAAATTTAGCATTTTGTAATTTTAGTGAGATTAAAAAATAAATGGGACCAATGGAACATGCATAAAAAACCATACATTTTTGATTAAAATGACACTCAAATCTAAGTAGTTAATCAAAAATTATTACAAAATTTATTTTCTCGTCATTAATAACCTATTTTAATGAGTTTACACAAAAAAATTAAATGCACTTAAAAAAAGAGAAAAAATAAATTTGTAACCAATCGTTGGAACTGAAATTGAACCATGGAACGTTACAAAGACTCAAACAATCTGCCCACAATATATTATTTTTATTTAAAAAAATTTAGAAAAAATTAGTAACCATCTCCTACTATATTTCTTTTGCTATTAGTAGTTAATAAAAATTCAAAATGATTTAGAAAGATAAAAACAAGGTGCACAAAACCTAGAAACATTTTGGCATGATTATGTACAGTTGGAGAGTAGCTTGCAAAAGAAAAGACATGTTTTTTTATTAAAAAAAAACATAAATCTACACTTACAAAAGGATGAAAAATGTGATTTTGTTGTTCTGAACCCTTGAAAGAATAGGAAGATCACAGACAAAATGTTAAAAACTCCTCCCATAAATAGCATTCAGTCATAAGGATGCCAAGGATGCAAATCCAATAATGACTAACAATGGCATGATCGATTGTGGGTTTATTCCACAACTAGGTACGCTTTAACCTACAAGAAGATAGAAACAAAACAATTTGTAAAGCCTTTAAAAATGTAAATAAGATTATCTATGGAATGATCATAAGTCCTTGACGTAAACTCCAAATGGATGTTTTTAACACTTCCCACTCTGATACCATGAAAGGAATGATGACTAGATCATTCCCAGCCACAAAGATCACATGTGATAACAACAAAACATCACATGACAAGCAAATACAAAACAAAGAGCAATATCATATATATCCATATTGCTTCTTCTAAATTGTTACAAATGAGAAATCTTGCATATATAGGTAAGGAAGATCAATCCTAACAAGAGATCAAACTAATTGATTTATTATAACTAAGATATCAAGCTAAGAGATTAAACCTAAGACTAAGAGATAAGTATCCCTAAAGGATAAAATAACTAAAAAAAATCCTCATAATATTTAAGAGATAAATATGTAGTATCTCATAATATGTAAAATAAAATAAATAAAATATCCACATATAAGTAGGTAGGAAAAAATAAATAAAATAAAAAAATAAAGTACCTAGGTGAACATGAGCTAAGGTAAACAACCTACTCTAATAATATCATTGCATATTTATCACATGATACTTTTAACCCTTCTTTTAAGATGAGTGAATTGCAAGCTATATATTTCATATGAAAAAAGAGCATCAAAGTGTGCTTGTCTTAGAGATTCAAGCCTCCATGAATAGACAAAAATTAGATTTGAAACAAAGTACAAGTTTCATTAGATACATTGTACAAGGTTTCAAAGATCCAAAGTAATGTGAAGTCATAATACATAACAAAGTACAAGTTTTCAAAGATTTAAATGAGTTTAGAAATCAAACATGTGATATATATTGGCATATTAATAAATATTTTAGTGGCATATGACATGTATATGTGCTCACTTCTCAAAGATTCAAATCACAAAATCATACACACTTGAATGCATATGCATGGGCATATGCAAAATTATAAGATGTAAATATAGTTCCAATTGAGCACATAGAAGCATAAAATTCTATATCATTTGTCACAAATTCATGGGGGCATGATGCTTGTACATGCTAATATACACATGTATCAAAAGTTCAAAATTTTAAAGTGGAAAAAGACATGATACTCATTCATGCACATTTTCAAAGTTACAATTTCAAAGGTAAAATATTCATTTCAATGCAATGAGTACTATGTTCATGACGGAGGCATGAATATTATTCATTCTCTTTTAGCCATATATATATATGCAGGGGTGTGAGTCAATATGTGTAGGTAATGTAGATTGAGGTTCAATGATGTTCAACATCCATGGCACTACTTCTAGAAACCCATGATATGGTTTCATCTTTTATTATGGGTGTTGTACATTCACGTCTAGTGACAATTAATGGCTTCAGCATCACTTATAGTGAACCCATCATGGTTCCATATTTTTAGATTATTATTTTGAGTACTACTTCCTATTCATGAGAGTTGGAATAATGCATATTTCCAACTCAAGAGCTTAATAAGTTATTCAAATTTGGAATTGATTACTCTCAATTTACCATTGGTTCAAATTCTCCAAGTGCTTCAAAAAATAGGTATAGTTCTCCATCATCAGTTATAGGTTACAAGATAATTTATTTTCACCTACTTATAGGTGTAATCCTTGCTCTTATTTCAAATTTTCAATTTTAAAATTTCAATGTGAAAAAAATAACTATGTTATGAGCTATTGTAGGGTTTTCTAAATTTAAGTGCCCTACATAGTTGAAGTATCCACTCAAAGACAAAGTGTGTTATACACACTCATATTAAATTCTCTCATTTATTCTAGCAATTTCATTATTAAAATAAATAGGAGCAAAATGTAGACACATAAATTTGGTCACAGGTACTTGACAATGTTAATTCTTGACACATCCTAAATCACATGATGTGCACCCAATTACGTGAATTTTATTCACATTCCTCTAATCTATTTATCTAAATGTGGGCTTGACCCTTTTTTGTCATCACTATAATGTATAGATTTCAATGTCGAATGCTCAAGCTATTTAAAACCACCCTTAGACTATCTCCAACTATAGACAATAGTCTCAGATCTTATGGGACAAGTCAACCGTAGGTAGATAGGAGCTTTATCACACTTTTGTCCACTTAGGTTGGTTATGTCCCATACCAAATAATGGGTAATTTTTTAAATTTAAATCATTATGTTGGGTCTTCCTACACATTTCATGACGTCAGATAAAGGAAATTATCAAAATATTCACCTATGAATACACATTTAAGGTCCTTCATTTTCCCCACTTATTGTTGTTTGGTTGCAAGTTTACACACTATTGAAATATGTGTTATTATTTCTAAGTTCAAGATCACTCACAAGGATCACACCTCAAATCAAATCAAGAGATATCATTGCCAAGTAACAAAGCTATTTTTATAGCTACATACACATAATCAAGGAGCACATTTACATAATTACTCTAAGTGGGAGAACTACATGGACTTGATTTCCTTCCTTGGAGGATTGGATACGTAGGTAGCAGTCAATCATCAAGGGGTGATTGAGGTAAGCTCATCCTATTATAGTCCCGTCTTTGTTGTAGGTTTTAAAGCTATCAAATTACCCTTATGGTTTTAAATATAATATAAGACAAACATCAAATTATATGTGACATAATCGAAGTTATGATATATCAAATTGCTCAAAAGAGATAACTACAAAGGGCATAATAATCGGTTATTTATCACAGTCAACAAGGATAAGTATGCAATCAACTAACTCTAACAGTGTATGCTAATATCCAATTAAAGTAGTCCTATCTAGGAATCTTTTTAGAATCTATCTATGATATGTCATTTCCAAAAAAAAAAATTATGTATTTTCTTGTCAATCAATCAGCATAGTCAGCTAGGATGAGTCCTCAGTCAATGGATAGGAGTGGTTTGTGTTGCACTCCACTTACAACAAACCTATCCAAGAATTTTTTTTATTCTATCCATGATCTTGAACATACAGAATAATCTCTTTCATTTATTTTCATAGTCAAGCATCTAAAATAGTCAATAGAAATCCTAGTTTGACTTGAGTTGTTTTCTTTTTAGTGCTTTCCTAAAAAACTAGTTCTCCATACTTATCATTTGTCAAAATAATAAATGTTAGTTATTATACATCTTTATCATTCTGATATTCTCTAGTTTTACACCTATAATCCCTAAATTTAATTTTTTTATTTTATCAAAAATAAGGTAAAACACATTCAATCTGAAGTAAAAAATATGGGAGGCAAACATGTTTTGGTAGATAATGGATCGTGAATGAGTATATACAACATACAAATCTTACAAGGATTAGGTGTCAATGCAGATACTATTAAAATTTTATATAAAATAATAAGAATATTTGATAATATTCCCCATTAGGTACTTCAAATAATATCATTGGATGTGACAATAGGACCCAAAACATTAACTACCATTATTCAAATCATGCCTAATTATCAACATTATAATTTATTATGGGGTCGATAAATGATATATCTTATTGAATAAATATCATATACACTATATATGTTAGGGTGTGGAGCTAAAAGCTTCAACTGTTTACAGACACAAGAAGAGGATGCTGAAGAACCAGAGGAACCGGCGTCGGCAGTATAACTGACATCGATCACAGATAGTGGAGAAAGAAATCGGTGATGGCAGGAGGTCGGCCGACGTCGGCAGCACCAGGCAAGTAGGGACCGACATCGGTCGCCTGTGTATTTCCAGAACTGCTGTTGACGAAAAGTCAGTTAAGTGAAGCGAGTGTTTGCATTTCAAATGACTAATTATAGTCACGAGCTATGTGTCTAATTATTGTAGTTAGATTTCTATTTTTGTAACCATGGGATTCTATTTAAAGACCCATGAGGCATGTATTATAATTATCAAGAAGGCAAGTAAAAGCATTGAAGCAAGCAAGGTCAAGGAGATCTACAAGTGTAAGGTCAAGGAGATCAGCTGAAGCATTCAAGGAGGGATAGCAACTCAGGTTGTAGAGTTGGTTTTGTGTTGAGCAAGAGAGAGAGGGAAGAAGGTCTTGAGGTGTGGCAAGCCTTTGAGGTGGAGGAAGAAGTGGCATCTTCCTTATTGTATTTTCTTCTAGTAATATCTAATACAAGAGTGTGTATTGTCTCTCAAATTCTTTGTTGTCTCAAGTTTCTAGTTACTTTATCATTCTGGTATAATTTCGTATTTAATTGCTTATAAGAAAGTAATCAATTGTGCTTCCGTTGGATAAGGGGTCACCTAATAGTTGGTATCAGAGCATATTGATTGTTGTAGGTTCTCCTGACAAGTGCTATCAGAGCTACGGTTTGCAGGAAGCAGGGTATTGTTTTTTGATTACAGGTCATTCACAGGGTTTTCTGATTGAGTGGGAGTTCAGCAATGGCAGAAGAAAGTAAGCTACGAATGGAGAAGTTTAACGGCAAGAATTATCAACATTAGAGGATGCAGATTGAGGACTATCTGTATCAGAAGGATTTGTACTTACCGTTGGGTGGGGTTGCATGCAAGCCCACAAATATGAAGGATGAAGAATGGAGTGTTCTTTATCGGAAGGCTCTTGGTTCCATAAGGTTGAGCCTTGCATCGTCTGTGATTTCCAACTTATCACAGTGCAAGACAATGGAAGAGTTGATAAAGTCCTTGGCAAATTTATACGAAAAGCCCTTGGCTTCTAATAAGGTATATCTTATGAAGCAGTTATTTACTTTGCAAATGTGGGAAGGTGGATCGGTACATACTCATCTCAGTGATTTCCATGGTTTGGTAAACCAACTAGCTTCAGTCAATATTGTTTTTGATGATGAGGTAAAGGCTCTCTTGATTTTATGTTCTTTGCCTGAAAGTTGGGACGGTTTGGTTATGGCAGTAAGTAATTCTGCATGTGCTTCTAAAATCTTAAAATTTGATGATGTTGTGAGTGTGATCTTGAATGAAGAAATACGCAGGAGAAGCACAGGTGAATCATCAGGGAATGCTCTAAGTGCAAAAAGCAGGGGAAGGCAAAGGGAGAAGATTGAGCAAGGGAAATCAAGGTCAGGAAGGAGATCCGAGTCCAAAGGTATTACCTGCTGGTTTTGTGGAAAGAAAGGACATACAAAGGAGTGTTGGTTGAGAGATAAAGAGAATCAACATGCAGGTATTGAAGAAGCAAAGGATGCAAATATTGTGGTATAGGATGCTCTCATACTTTTTTGGATAGTCAAGTAGGATCATGGATTTTAGGTTTTGGTTCATCTTTTCATGCATCCCCAAACAGAGATTTGTTTCATAAGTATGAACAGGGAGACTTTGGAGTGCTCTGTTTAGGGGATGGTATGCCTTGTCAGATAGTTGGCAAAGGGAAAGTGCAGTTGAGATTGCAGATTGACAACACATGGGTGTTGAAGGAGGTCATGCATGTTCCAATTCTGAAGTAGAGTTTGATTTCTATAGGAAGGTTGGGAGATGAGGGATGCACAATAACCCTCACAGCGGACTCTTGGAAGGTTACCAAGGGAGCACTTATTCTAGCGAGAGGTAAGAAAGTAGATACTCTTTATCTGTCTACTTGTATTACTGATTCTACTTCTGGTGTAGATTTGAAGATGTGGTCTAATAGGCTTGGTCACATGAATAAGAAGGGAATGGAAGTTCTTGATTCAAAAGGTATGTGTTCAAATTCAGAAAGCATAGATACAGTTCATTGCAGGAAAAGGAAATTTGATGCTTTTGATAGGAACAAAGAAGCCTTGGTGTTTATGGAGGAGATGAAGGACAGAGATCAGTCACAGGGGCTGAATAAATCTGAGCAGGGCAGCATGGAAAGAGGTTTGATCCAAGATGAGCTTGCAGATGAAAATTTCATCACTTACAGGAACACATAGACGCCGATGTCGGTCACTTGGGACCGACGTCGGTCACCCAGATACTGACATCGGTCATGTGCAGACCAACAGGGTCGGTAGGTCAGGTAGGAGAAGTCTGACGTTGGTCATAAGGACTGACGTCGGCAGGAGGGATGCCGGCATTGGCCAGGGAAATGACGTCGATAGTCAGGGTCAGTGCAGGGAACCGACATCGGTCGGGAGCAGACTAGGAGATGGCCGATATTGGTCACTAAAATGGATGTTGGGTGGATCAATGAGTCTCAAACACCCATATGGAGGTCAGAAAAGGTATGTGAACCTCATATTCGTTGTTCACCTTCTTTATATTGCTTTCTGACAGTCAAGAACTAGGAAGATGGAAGAAGCAATGCAGGTAAAATCTAGAAACAATGGGAGCTTGACATGGATGAGGAGTGTGAGTCCTTGGAGTAGAGCCAAACAGGTATTTGTTGGTAGATTTGTTAGCTGGAAAGAAGCACTGGATAGAGGGATGGATTCCCATATTAGAGAAGAGAGTGGATGGACACATGAGACAGAAGGCTATGGTATATGGTCTTGATTAGGCTGCAGACAATGGAGGTTTGACCATTGTATTTTATCTTTACCAGGTTGGATAATATTAGCTACATTATCCTATTACTATATTGTGTTACTTGTTGCAGGGTTTCATATACAGGGAGTATTCTGAGCTAAGGGTAGAGTTGGTTCAGAAGTATGTCATGAAGAATTTGGGAGCAACACAATTCTTGTGGCATAAGATACAAGTATTGCATCACAGGTTTGCATGGTGGTTGGTCTTCAAGAGTGACTTTGAAGAGGGATACAGAGCCTAAGGAAAATAATAGATGGTGTATAGGTACAGGTACATTAGTAGCTGTTTATCTCCAAGTGGGAGATTGTTAGGGTGTGGAGCTAAAAGCTTCAACTATTTGCAGACACAAGAAGAGGATGCTGAAGAACCAGAGGAACCAGCGTCGGTAGTATAACCGACATCGGTCACAGATAGTGGAGAAGAAAAACGGCGATGGTAGGAGGTCGGCCAATGTCGACAGCACCAGGCAAGTAGAGACCGACGTCAGTCGCCTGTGTATTTCTAGAACTGCTGTTGATGAACAGTCAATTAAGTGAAGCGAGTGTCTGCTTGTCAAATGACTAATTATAGTCACGAGCTGCGTGTCTAATTATTGTAGTTAGATTTCTATTTTTGTAACCATGGGATTCTATTTAAAGACCCATGAGGCATGTATTGTAATTATCAAGAAGGCAAGTAAAAGCATTGAAGCAAGCAAGGTCAAGGAGATCTACAGGTGTAAGGTCAAGGAGATCAGCTGAAGCATTCAAGGAGGGATAGCAACTCAGGTTGTAGAGTTGGTTTTGTGTTGAGCAAGAGAGAGAGGGAAGAAGGTCTTGAGGTGTGGCAAGCCTTTGAGGTGGAGGAAGAAGTGGCATCTTCCTTATTGTATTTTCTTCTAGTAATATCTAATACAAGAGTGTGTATTGTCTCTCAAATTCTTTGTTGTCTCAAGTTTCTAGTTACTTTATCATTCTGGTATAATTCCGTATTTAATTGCTTATAAGAAAGTAATCAATTGTGCTTCCGTTGGATAAGGGGTCACCTAACAGTTGGTATCAGAGCATATTGATTGTTGTAGGTTCCCCTGACAATATAGATGCTTGAAATAAATTCATGATGGACATTTATATAGATGTCAAGCAGAAAAAAATCACTTCAAATATTGAAAAATGATACAACCTAATAATTAAGGTAATTCACAATCATATTATATGCAATATTCCATAGTGCCTCCATCATAGCTTATCACAATGCACAAAATTAATGTGTATGAGGCTAAAGAATCAAGTAAATTAATGATAAGGAGATAGTTAAAAATGTTTCAACCAATGAAAATATAATGAAGGAATCACGTGTTAATGTTGAACAACACAAAGAGACAATACCAAATCTTCCCATAATAGCAAATTCAGAGTATTTACATTGTATATTCATAGAGGATGATGATAGTGATCTTGATGATAATGAAATACAATGGAATATAGATGAATATTTGACCAATCCAAATTTTACACCTATTTATCCAAATGAGTACTCTCTCGTAATATGTTTACACCTATCAATCAAGGAGAGTATCAGGAAAATTCATATACTAAGTATATAGATAAATCAAAAGTTTCTATTGAAGAAAAATCTAAAGGGGACAAAGGAAAGACAAGTTTTCAAAATAATAAAAATGTTGTGAATGTAGATAATTGTTGTAATATCATATCAAAATAAGAGTCTCACATGATAAGTGCCTCATTAAGGCAAACATTTTTAAAATCAAGCATCATTCGGGCATAAGATCAACTTCACATTATGCAATGTATCAAAAGTGAAATTCTCAATCTAGAGTAAAAATCATTCAATAACGTGGATTTCATGGATGCAAATCCTTACATAACATTGTAATTAACTAGCATTTAAAATAAACTAAACATCATATTACAAATGTTACTCGAGAAAAAAATTGATTCCTTTACCTACTATTAGACATAGAGCCACGGGATGATTATCACATGAATGAGGTAGATCATATTGTGATCACCTTAGAATTAATAGACATGGGGAAGAAATTTTTATAACATTTCAACAATATTTTCATAAATATAATAATGAAGGCATCATTGAGGTTATACATATGTAGCAAGAACAAATGATAGTGGGTTCTAGCAAGACTCAATACAAAGATAGAGCACGTAGAAATCACAAGCATCCATGGAAGGAAAATTTGACTATCTAGGTTTACATTGAGATGAGTATTAGAAACAAGTTATGATTGATGCAAAAGAAAACCTAAATACATACATAATTGGTTTTATAAAATATTTAGGTCATGATACAAATTAATTACAACATCTCACACATTGTGAGAGATTAGTAGGACATTTTGTATTATCATTTGTTTGTAGCCCAAAAGTCGCATATACACTCATGTATGTGATGGGTACAAGAAAATAATCAAATGCTACATTAGGTCAAAAATGGATAGAATAGATGACATTACATTTATATTAGAGGATAATACAATAAAAAATTATCATGATGGAAGTGATGATAATCACAAAATCAGGAATCTAAGAATAAGAGCAAATTTGATATTCACTGAGATAGAACATGAATCTTCATATACATTGGAACAAAATGTGATGCATATGCATAAAATTTGAGAAACAGTAAATGGAAAGGGAAAGGTGGTCTAAATTTTAGAATGGTAATGTTAGCCACATGAGTAAACTAATTTAGTAATCTCATTTTATGAGAATGTAACTTGAAATCACTTCAAAGATTCTTTCTATTGCTTTTTTACATATGTAACCATTAATAATGTTCAAGAATAAGTTGGGACACCTTAAGACCTCAAAATAGATATGTTTTGGTACAAAGGCTAAAAAATTGAAGATGTCATGAAAAGTATAATTTTATTGGATATTTGTGTTCCTTTTGAAAAATTATGTAATTTCAACAAAATAATAATATCAATATGAGTTTGTATGAAAAATGTTATGGAATTTGAAAGTTAGTCCATTTGGATTGGTTGAGAAACTACCCTAGTGGTTTTGAAAAGTGAAGTGTCCCTTACGTAACCACCCCTATAGTTTTTTAAGCCTACATCAATGGTTTTGTAAAGTTGAGTGGAGACTGCACAACTGCCATATCAAATGGCAGTTACATAACCTGCCTGGTAGAATTGTAAGCTTCAGTGGTAGTTTTGTAACTACCCCAATGGTTCTGTAAAGCTAATTAGAGGTTCCATAACCATTGAAAATGTTTTTCCCTACTTATACTAGTGGTTTTTCAAGGAGACAGAATGGTTTGAGTAATGGGTGTAGATAGTTTCTCTTCATTTTCTAAGTCTTTTTGGCTTCAAATTCAAGCTCTCTTTTGTGTCAAAATTATAAATATAAATGTATGAAAAGGATATTTGTGAGGAAGGAAAATGTTCCTATAAAATATTCTTCTTGAATGTTTGTGGTTTTCTGAGTTGGAGTGTTGAAAAGAAAGAGTGAGTGAGTGAGTTTTAGAGAATGTATGAGTGTTTGAACATATTGTAATGCAATGTATGTTATTGAAGGCCTAAATAAGTTAGTAGATTTTTAATTATAGAATGAATAGTGGAATGAGGAGGGAATACCTCAATATTTCTAGAGTTTTCTTGATTGGAATTTTTATAAGGTAATCTTATGTCTCTTTCAATTCTATTTTTGCTACAACTTCTTTCTATAATTTCATTGTTCAGTGTTTCTTTTAGTATGTAGCACTTACAATTCATTCTTAAGCACATTTAATGATTGTTTTATGAAAATTAGCAAGTAAATAATGATTTAATCAATCATAGAATTTTTATGAGTGTATTGCATCTATGTTGGTGAAACTTAATGTGTAATATCCACCTAGTTTATAGATAAAAAGGTCATAAACAAGTAATGGTATGATGATAAAATGATGATAATATGTAGGCATTGGATATGATTCAATATCCAAAACTAATAAATCTATAAACCTCACATGATTCATGGTAAAAAAAATAAAAAATACAAAAGACCCTTGATATGTTTAGAAAAATAAAGAATCAGGACCTATGAGTTTGATGCTAAAATTGGGAAATAGAAGATGTTAAATCCTAATTAAATAAATTAAACTGAGCTAAATTAAGATGTATAATACTGTAATAAATTAAGTATTCAGTCATTTTTACTTAATATATTTGGAATATGCTAAAAAGGTAAAGTATGCAAGAATAAACCATTTATCTATAAATATGGAACACGGGTCTAAGACAAAGATTAAGAAATTACTATGTAATTATGTAGGATGACTATGAATCGATAATAGAGCTTTGCATCCACTTCGAACAAAGGCACTAGAATTAGACTAAGGTGCCCTATTTTTTTATCCTTAAGGTGAGCCAACATCCTATAGGGTTTTACTTTCTGAGATTGATATGATAGGTGCACGTATGCCTATGTAGGAGATCTCGATCCACTATAAAAGTGACCATGTGCCTTATTCATCAAAACCCTAGCTTTGTGATACAAGGAGATAAGTGATATCAATGGGTAAAATGGGTTGGTGATTTAATTTGTGATAGATGTTAACACCTCAATGTGATGAACCTTGCCTACATACCACTACTCTAAAGAGGGATCAAACTTCATATAATTATCCCATGTTAAATGTTAAATGTTTATGAAATCCTAGGTATAATTAGGTGCTTTTACAATTCATTGAGACCTTGGAATGGTATTTAAACATATCTCTATGTTGAATGATCTATGTAAAAATTTTATGGGTAAAAATATGGAATATTCTCTCAATGTGTAGTTAGATGTTCTAATGCTTTTCAAACACATGAACCTCTAGTGAGCAAATGGAAAGAAAATGTGGTTTTATAGTGATCAAATTTGGAATTCCTCAAATGGGATATGCAAAACATGTGGAGGGACTTGTTGGGATTGATTTGAATTTGATAAATTGAATGTAATTTAGTTGGAGGACAAAAATACATTGTTTGGACTAGGGTGTTGTGTATGATAGTCCAAATGGATCAGATTTGTCAATATCATGAGGACAGTTAAACTAGAGATTTAGATCATTTAATTACTGAGATTAGGATATTGAAATAGAGAAATTTGATTATTTAGTGATCATGATTAATTTGTGTTAAGGGTCATCTACATAGACATAGAGGAATTTGACAGTTTAAAATCATGGATTTGAGCATAGGTCAGGTGTACAAAATTAGTGGTCACAAGTGCATCATTTCATCAATAAATGTTAATTTATGTGTCTACATTCCCCCCCTCATTTTATTCTAGTAATATAGCAAAATAAAAATTACTAGATTAAAATGAAAGTGCATACCTGAACTTACGTATGAAGAATAGTCTTGAATGTAGATCTCATGTTAAACTATGCTTTATGAAAAAACCTACAATGAAATATATATCAATCAGTCCTTATTTAAGATGAAAATAAAAAGCAAAGATAAAACTTATAGATAAAATAATAATGAATGAATACACTTATTTGGGTACACAAACCATTATGTTTTTTGGTGAAAAAATAGTGATAGAAGAGGGTGATTTATATTTTTTTGAAGCTCTTGGATTGGATTGTGCATGCTCTAATCCTCATCAAAGGGAGAATGTGCTTAAATAATCAAGTTGGCCATGACTTCATAATTACAATAGTAAATGTAGTAAATCAAAGTTTATAATCCTTATATGAATCTTGGTAGAACATTTTGGGGCAAAAATTAGTGAATCAAGTATTGCAGACAAATTAAGAATCAATCTGGTGCATAATTAGTGCAAAACTAGTGTAAAAGAATTATGTAATTTATTATAGTGTGTTAAACAAATATAATGATATGAATTGCCATTATTTTTTTGGAAACTGGTGCAAAATTGACCAAGGAGGTGACCATGTGCCACTCACATGCTCCTAATCTAGTATCTGAGCATATTGAATTTGAAAACTGAGTAATAAAAAGTAAACTTTTTGAACAAACATGTGTAATTATCTTGGAACACATGTTGCATGATGTTCCCAACTCGGAACAAACCTATGCATTTTTATATAAATTATGTCTAGGTACCTATTGAAAACTATTTTATGCAGCAAAATTGAGAGTCTGAGAATTCTAGAATTTATTATTTCTGTGATCTGGGATAACAATGTGACATTTGCACTATCATAGCTTGTACAACTATCTAAATAGAGTGTTCTTATTTGTAATTACTTTATGATTAACATATGAGTATGGAACATGATCAACTATGTAAAGTCTATTTACTTTTGACTGTGTAATATACTTTTGCAACTTAGTCTCTAAAATAAGCAACTATGTATGCCCCCTCTTTTGAGGTGTGTTGTGAATCATGTGTAATAACTTATCTTAAAATAAAAATTTACTCAAGAGATGTTATGAAAAGATGTAAATCTAAGTAGTAATGATAACATTGAAGAGCATGGCATCATCATATATAAACTAGGTAAATTAGAGTATAAAATGCATGTGGAAACAAGTATAGATAGTGACATTGTCAAGACAGATGTTAGTGACTAAGCATGTAAATAAGTGGTTATATACTGAAGACAACTAAAAATGATTAGAACAATTCAGAGAGGATGCATGATATCCATCATGGCATCAAAAATTGATTAAACTTATAAAACAAGTATCATGGTTGTGACACACATAAAAAAGTACCCAAAAAAACACACAAAATAGATAAGAAGGCTAAGATGCCACATATAATGGACAAGTTCAAATGTCACTCACACTCATAGAAGCAAACAATGAAGGCTTAGATATGAAAATAAGGACATGTTCAAATGTTCACAATTTAGAGATAAGAAAACACACACAAATCATGAATGGAAACACAATCATGATAATCATGCATGAAAATGGTAATTGATCTACACAATTAAATTATAGCATCATCATATATAGCAATTTGGGTATCTAGTAATATAAAAAGATAAATGTATGTGAGAAAAAAATCATGTAATGTAAAATTACTAAAGTAAGAATAAAAGGGATGGTCATAGAGTGATAAAAACCATGTAGGATTCTGCCAGTGAACATGCTAAGATAAAGACAAGTTATAAGAGGCATGTGACTATGTTTAAATCTAATAAAAATCAGCCTAAGTTCACTACGATGATCCCAATGGAATTAGACAACATAGTAGGGCGTGACCATATGAATACGATGGTTTTGAATGTGTAAAATTTTTAGGGTCTAAGATAGTGTCACCACATGCAATTGTAGCTAAAAATGGCAACCTGTATATTTTCTAACTCACTCAAGTAAAATTTTTGAAGCATTTTGGCATAAAACTAGATAAATAAAAATACTGCATATGTTGAAGTAAAAATAAACTAGTGTAAATGAACTATAGATTCTATGCATTAGACCTAATTTTTTTTATTTTTTAAATATATATATATATATAAGGTATACGTAAAATTAGAAAGAAACATACTAACCAATGAGCCCTGCAAGGGTCTCACCATCAACAAGTTATGTATCAAACATAGGGAGAATGATCTCATGTGAATGAGAAATTTGATTCCACTATGAAATATTTGAATTCGACTCGAATGCTAAAAATCGATTGGACTCTATAACATGAGTACCAATATCATGATAATATTATGTAATATCCTTTCAATGTTTTTTTACTTTACGCACTCTAGGATGCTTTGTAACCCATCATGTAATGCAATATTTATGTGTCGGTCTTGTATTTAGAACAACCTTAATTACCTGTAAAACTTATCTCATATTTGTTGGAGTAGAGAGTGGCTCTCTATAATTTGTGATAAATATTTTCTTGAGTGGATTTTCAAGGATAGGTCTCATTGTAAAATTATCCACTTTGTTTTGAACTTTCTGAGTAGGTTAAACTCTCTTGGGTTGCTGAATTGTAATATTTTATGTAATGACATTTGTTGGTAGGGGGTATTCATATGGAATACCATGAACTGTGACTATGTCATTAGCAAAAATGTACTTTAGACATCTATGTACTATGGAAGGTATTACATGTAGTTGTTAAATCCATGGACATCCTAATAACATGTCAAACACTCTTGCACTGGGTACCACTATGAACGTGGTGGCAAATTGTGTTGAGCCAACCTGTAATGGTATTTTAATCTCACCAAGAGAAGCCTAAATATGTCCATTAAATCCTTTGATATTAGTTGTAGAAGGAAAAATATCCTTGTCTATGTATCTAAGATGTTTAATTAGTGTGATAGTTTGTATGTTCACATTTGAACTATTATCAATTGTGACACTCTAGATAGGTTGATGATCAATATATACTCAAATAAACAACAAGTGTAAATAATTATTGCCATCTACTATTTCATGCTCTGTAAATGTGATAAGAGATATAGATGGCACTGAAACATAATAAATATGCCAATGATCCCATTCAAAGGATGGTGTGCCTCTTATTATAAATGATAATAAGTTGGTGGAGGATGTGCATTGTAAGTTTAATGCACCTTTAAATTTTTTGTTTTCTATTGAGATGTATGTTTATGGAATGGATCATTGAATATCTTCATGGCCTTTGTCTCATTGTGATGTGGTTTCTCACTCTCAATAGGTTTACCCACATCAATGATGTTATCATCAATTAAATCATGTATCTTATGCCTCAAATTGATGCATCTATTTGTAGTATGACCTAGTGCTCTATTAAACTCATACAAAGCATTATAATCAAATCCTTTTCAAATAGGTATATTCACATCAACCTCTTTAATGGGAGTGAAAGATATGAGATTAATTTAGATGTTAGATCTATATTTATATGAAATACTAATCTTGTACACTTGAAAAATACCAATCAAATCTCAACCCTTCAATTCAGGGCCTTCCCATTGCCGAAAGGCTCATGTTCGCTATCTCATTATGCCTAATTGCTTATCCTATAGTATAACCCTAATATTATAATGACCTAGATCACTTGTAGCCCATAACATACATAAAACCTGATGTGTATCCTACTCAAATAGTTACATATCCTCAACAACTTTATATCTGATAGGACACTACCATACATGTTAGGACCTTAGCATCAACTCTAGTGTCCCAACTCTAACGCTAGTATATATACTTTAAAAATCATAAAATTTTCAAATATTTTGACATGTATAGATTAGAATATTCATTTTATTTAACCCTTCCATGAGATTCTTTTAAAAGGTGTGGTATAAATACAAAACAAAAGATGATTAATTGATCATCTACAAAATATCTAGCAAACACTTCTCAAGCTCACACTACATTATTGAAAATAACTTTCATAATTAAGTAATTATATCCTATTCTTCCTTATTTTAAAATGAATCATAAGATAAATATTATTAAAAATCTAAAGTATTCAAAGAGTTTCCCATGAGCATCATTTTTCAAGTTACAATCTAGATCACTACATGCACTCATATACAACATATTACACAATTATTTGCACACAAGTCCACATAATGGGGAGAACTACATTAGTCTGAGGCCCTAATTGGATTATATGGATATGTAGGTAGAGCTCATTTAAATAGGGTTATTTGAGGTTATCTTGACTTCACTTGAGCCCTCTAAACCCTATTTTACAAGGTGGCATGCCTTAATCATAAGACCTTTTGAGCTAAACACTGATATCTAGAACCTATGTGAGAGATCCAAATAGAGAATATTTAAGGTGATAATGAACACTAATATTTTCAAGGTTTCATTATAAAAAAGGACCTATATTTTGTATCAGGTTGAAGTACTAAAACTAGGATAGAAGAATTGATAATAGTGTTTAGATCTTGACGCTAGTGTTCAGGCTAACAGAGAGCTAAATACTATAATCTAAAAAATCATAATGGAGCATCAACCCATATTATTCTACACCTAAATTTATCATATCTAATTGTGCATCATCAAAAAATCTAAGTATTATTTTTAATTTGTAGTGCTATATTCAAATTACAATTTGGTGTTGTATTTTCTGTATTTAGCATACTTTCATAATTTAACATTGTATCAGAATATTGTGAATCTAAATTATTTAATTTTAATGATTTTAGGATATCTTAGTATAATTTTATTAGGTTATTCCCCCTTAACCCTTAACACACCTATCAAAAAGGGTTAACCAATTACAATCCATTAACATTTGTAATACTTTGTATGGAGCTTCTAGAAAATTTGTGAACTTTCTCCATAGTGGAGTTGATAACACAATGAACAAAGTGGGTTTTGAAACTACATTTATTATTATCTTTGGATATATTTTTTCTACCTTTGATTGACCTTTTAAGGTGGCTTACTCTAATTCTTCTGATTATAAGTATAAACTAGGCTGATCACATAGTTGATATTTTTCATTTCTAGTAATTTGACCTCTATGTCCTTCACTATGTGGTACAAGTTATCAAATGATTGAAATTTATTAAACATGATAGATTCGTGTAGAGGTGAAAGTATACTTTATTTTAATATGTCATATAACTCATTATTTTCCATTAGATTCATCATTTTTGATACCATGGTCTTATATCGTAAGATTTAATCTGCAACAGGATCAATATATTCCTATCTAAGCTTGGAAATCCAAGCATATGAAATATTCTCACTTATGTTGATGGAGAAATGTGCACACATGGGAAAATCTTAGAGCACACATGGGAGAATCTTAGAGCATACATGGGAGATATTCTTATTGATCTAAGTATTTTAGATTTCATATCATATATGGAAATTGATTGTCACATGTTTCACTGCATGTTTTCATGGAGCAAGGTAAACACTCAAAGAATTCTCTTAAATATGAAGTGTGATTACACACTAAGGTACACAATGTCTTTATGTTTTACTCTAGCATTGCTTTTTAATACTATAATAAAAGTGGGGCATTTGTAAAAACATAAATATAGTCTTAGACACTTGAAAATGTCAACCTTAACATAGCTTTACCATACATGAACTATGCATACATTTATGACTATTGCATACCCTTTTTCATACCCATTCACCTTTTTATGATATTGACCTTCCTAATTTGTTATCAATCACCCACAAGAATTCCCTAGTTTATGACTAATCTATTTATTACCCTTATCAGACTATCTCATCATCATCAAATCACTATTCTTGTTTCTCAGATGGTTATAGTCATGCTCATATGAATCTGGATACCAAATTTATCCAACCCTATCAAATTAATCTATGTGACATTTAACAATCATTTTCCATATTCAAATGATTCATATGGGTTGACCCGTACATTTTTATATATCGATGGCATGAGAAGTTACCCATAGATTCATTTTTTTTATAAAAACTAGGCTTAAGATTATTCTTATCTATAAAACACTTATCTGAGCATTTATTTATCAATTGCACATTGAGAGGAACATCCTTAAATTTCCCATATTAGAAATTAGTCATAAGGAACAGGCGCTACCTAATTTGAATCACCCAAGCCAATTCAATTTTCCCCATAGTTAAGTGTCAAAAGCCAAGTTATAGGTTACATCCATATAGAGGATCATATTACACACATACACCTAACCAAGATAACTACACATGTTTTGAGCCTTGTTCAATCTATTGTAAATGTAGGCAACACTCAACAACTTAGTGAAGGGTGGTTGGGGTCAGCTCAACCCATCTTTTCCATTCCTTTTCATAATTAAACCTAGTTTTAAAATTAGATATAGGGTTTCAAAGTGAAGGAGACATGTTTTTTTACTTGTACACACATTTAGATTTTGATAATGCATAGAAAAATAATTCACAAGCAAGTGTAGTAATATGTTGTAAATATATATCAACATAGGTTTCAAGGGTGTTTTTAGTAGATATCATACAACTAAGGTTATTGTATGCATATAACTACTACAAAATGTATCTAGGTAGATCCAAACATTATTTTTCTATATCTAAGCAACTCCTAATCTAGTTTCAATCCTTTCCATCACCTACACATAGTCTCATAATCAAACAAATCAATAATAAACTAAGTACACTAGTTCTCTTATTTATTTCTATAAATGGTAAAGTGTAATTAAACATCTATTTGTACATTTAAATCTACTTAATTTAGAACTCTGTTAAATAATCTAAATATTAAAAAGTTTCATCTTGTTTAGGTTCATCAATAAAATAAATAATATAAAACAATATTCATCCCACTAGGGAGTACTCTCCTTCATCTCCTACATGAGGGGTCCATCCCCTCTTGGTGAGGAACTCACCTTGCCTCATGTACATGATAATCCCAACCCTTCTCATGGAAGGATTTACAATAATAAGCCCCTCATATTTTACATGCCAATAAATCACATGCTTCATATACCGATATATCACTTAAATGCTCACATCAAGTGCAAAGATAGGATACCAAGCCCTTATCATGGTCAATGAAGGATAATGCATTGCCATGACAACCATTAGAGTAAAAATAAAACAACAACTCATAATAATGAAAAATCCATAAATATAAAAACTAATATATTATGAATCAAATAATGCATGTAATTAATATAATAAATCCACCACAACCATATCTTCTATTCATAGCTTAAATTAACATATAAAACTAGAATTTGCATGGCTTCCATGGCTTTAAAAATATATCATAGCTCTCTCTTGATATGTTATAAGTACATATACTAGCACCTTCAATATAAATTTAATGAGGGGCATATATATTTATCTAACTACCTTACTTTATGATGCAGGTGTATCAGCTAAGAAGGTTTATGTTTGAACATATTGGTCTTAAAGAGGTCTAGTGAGTCATATGTGATCAATAAATAAGCTTTTCATGATTCAATATGTATTTTAATGGTTATATTTATGTGTTGAAGTTTTATTTAAGTCCTTTTGTAGGTGTTCAAGTTAGTAGGTCTTCTAATTTTAGCCTTTAAAACCCTCAAATGGTTTTCTCACGAAAATGGGATATTTGAAAATTTGAATCTCTAAGTGTAAATGGAGGGTGTTTTCTTGTCTTAGAAGGAATGTAGTTGGATGGCCATATTTTTAATATTAATCAAGGTCCAAGACATGTTATTTTTAGTGTTTTCCAATCCTTAATTTACCAGAGTTATGTGACACTCAATTCCAAGGTAAGTTGTTATATGGATATCTGTGTAGGAATAAAGATTGGATAATTTTATATGATAAATGTCTATGTTAGAAGTGGAACTAAATGTTATTTTAATAAAATGTGATAAACCTTGAATAATAATGTAAATAGGCCCAAATATTTCAATTAATGAGAAATAAAATATGGAAAGATAGAGTTTTGAGGGAGAGAATCTGAGATGTGTATGTTGGACTACAGGGTCTATCATAATCCTCAAAAGTTTGTATGTCAATTTTATAGTATATATGAGTAAAATAAGATTGATCATGGTTATGGATGTCATCTCAAACATGAGTAATATGTAATCTAATGAATCTAATTTATTATTTGATTTTAATTCATGTTGATATGGTAATTCTTGGTTTGCAGAAGTTTTTAAACTTTGTCTTAAGTGTTACAATCTTTAAAAGGAAAGTTATATGTATTTTGGTGACTGTTAAGAATTAAAAACATGAGAAATTATTGTGTAAATTTATATATAATCTAATTATATCCTAAAATATTCCTTGAATTTTGAGTTCTCTTTATTGGTTATATCATTATTTTGAAACAGTGATATACAAGTTTGTCATAGTCCTTAATAAGTGAATTTAACCACTTTCCAAGATTGATTAGGTGAAAATAATAATTGTGTAAGTAATGAAGGCATGTATAGGCTTATTAAAACATAAAATTACTTAATGATAGTCCTTATAAAGTGAATATTTTATGTATGAATGTTCTTGAGTTTATGTCTGCAGGGTAGACTACAACAGTCAAAGAGATAGTGACTGATTTAAATAATTAAGGGTTATTAAAGCCCTAAAAGTAATTTTAAGAGAATGATATATGTGTATAGAGTATCCAAAAACTCTTAAAGAGTTAAAAAATAATAATAGAGTTTAATTTTTTATACAAAGGAGGTCTCGGTTGGTACATGATTGATAACCCTAAATTAGGGTTATTGAAGGCAAAATTGATTGTAGTTTGAAAATTAACCATCCAAACTAGGTGAAAATTTGTAGTAAGTTAAAAGAATGTGTTTAAAAGGTATTAAATTATTTTTCATGGTTTTTAACCATTTTTATGGAGATGTGTAATCAAATTATCAAACTTAAATATTATTGGCAAGAACTAAACCCTAGTTTCATTATCTTTCTCAAGTATTGAACATATGATGAAGGTTAAAGCTTATAGGTTGAGTTGAATAAGATTGAATGAATGTGATAAACCCTTATTTATAAATAATAATTATATATATTGATTAAATATTCAAGTAATTAAGTTAACAGATCTAAAATAAGGCCTAAAGGTCTGTGTTTTTAATGTATTCATGAATGGAAAAGCCTAAGAGAACTTGTGAGAACTATGTTTTGAGTCAGTGAACCTATAAAAAACATAAAATTCTAGAGTATTAGTTTTAACAAAGTCAAAATGACAACAATAATCTTGTTTCAGTAATCAAGAATCTGAGTTAGCCAAAATATTCCAAAAATATAAATTTGCAGGGTTAGATAAAAGCTAAAAGATAGTGTATAAGAGTATGTGTTGCTTTCTCATCTGAAGACTAATAAGATAGAGGGTTGAATGATTGTGTATTTAAATAGAACATATGAATCTTAGTTTAAATCAAGACCTTTTGTTAAGGTTAAAAAAAACAAGGGATGATAGGCCTAAAGAATATAAGATGTCTCTATAAAAGATATCTTGAATGTAAGAGGTTGCAGACCTAGATAACCAAGACTGATAAAATAGTTTTGTGTTTGATAAGATTGTATGAATGCATTATTATAAAGAATAAGAATTGAATATTGATTTATGAAACATTTTTAAGATTAAATAAACTTAGTCAAGATTAGGAGTTTGTTAAAACCCCTCTAGATCAGTTTAATGTCAGAAAACCAATAACATTGGTTCTCATCATTTTGATACTAAGATAATTGAAAATATTTGAGATTAAATAACTTTACAAGTAAGCAACCTGAAGCCTAAAAATATGTTTGTATTATCCTAATACTAGGATAAAACTAAAGAAATTTATATTTGGCCCAAGACACTTGATTTTCGAGCATGCCTTGCTTGCCTTTGAGATTTTCACTTATGATCTATAGATATGTAGCCATAAATTACCAAATTTTTCCTTTATGTGCATTGTGCATGCACAAATATTCATTGACTATACTTTCCCACATGCTAAACCTTTCCCTTGTACACCTTTACTTAGATAAAACCTTGTTATTTTCATGTCATTCTTCCTTGCACAAGCATACTTGCATGTGTTAGTACTTAACTAAAACTATGGATCCTTTTACATCATACATTTACACATATATCAACCTTTACACACTTATATACTTAGCCAAAATTTGGGGTCAAAATCTTCCCATACTAAATTATTTTTCTATCATTAGATATGTTCATGCTAGTTGTATGTACCTCCAAAAAATCAAGCCATTACTTCTAGAATTCATTCTCAAAATCATTATAGCATTGAACGTCTTCCTTGACCTACAAAATCTTAGTTGGCATATCACTAACTAAGGATTAAATAGTTGTAAGGTCTTTGAAACTTCATTTTCCCTTTCTCTTATCTACTAGAAATATTAAAGGTGGCCACTATAGGCTTTGCATGTTACATTTTCTTTATCGTTAAGTTGGAGCTATTTGAAGATCATCATCAACACTTTTCATTACTTATCTAATTCTTCCTTCTGTTCCTCAACCTATTTTATTATTCTTTGGTGATATACCTTGTCCTTAATTATGTACCCCTTGGCCTCAAGTTCCTAGTGTTAGTCTTCCTACTCCACTATTCTTATGCTAATAATTTATTCAACCCATGGATAGATTTGGAACACCAAATCAACCATTTTTTAAGAAGTATTGATTAATATTTCTAGGGGAACATTAATATTTTCCATCTCTTCTTTATTCTTTACTAGTTATTACTTCATATCCGCCTCCCAGTTGATCTCTCAATTGCATTTGTTTTCTATAATAACCACTTAATAGATATCCTGGGGTGATCAATAGGTTTGATATTATTAGTTTAAACATCTAAAAGAAGATCAACCTTTACCTATAAAATGGTATTTTAACACTCTCCAAACTCCACTTCATTTTCCTTTATTTCTAGTTGATGTTTTAGAGACTCAATATCCATGTTATTTATTATATTTTTTAGTTTAAATTTTATATCCATGTAGATTAAATCTAAACTTGATTATTCTTTGGTTAAGGGTTGAGGTTTGAAGACCATTGTGCTAGGACCTGCCTCATTTATTGGTAGTTTTTTGGGGTCAAGACATATGAAAGGTTCCTCCTCAAATATTTTGGAGCATTATCTTCCCTAAGGACTCCCACTATGATATTCCAAAATCTATTGAAAGGTTCCTCCTCAAATTTTCTGAAGCATTCTCTTCCTTAAGGACTTCTCACTCATACGACTCTACTTGTTCTCCTAAAGTTGATGGTTTTTCCTCCTCAGTACTCTTCATGGATGGTTCATAGTAGATGTCTTAAGAATCCTCAAAGTACACTTCAATGGGTGGTATTTTTGGTGAAATAGATCCATTTGTGAATTGATCTTCATGGTTGTGTGAAAAAAATCTAAGAATACAAATTAAACTAAGAGATCAATTAACAACTAAAATCTAAACTAAACTAAATCAACCTAAGATAGATCTATAAATAAAGAAAAAATAACACAAACTTATACCTTAGTACTGTGAGCTTCCTCCATTATGATTTGAATTGATTTGATCTTTGAATTATGGTTGCTCACTCTTCTCCAATGCAAGGGAAAGTGGGTAGTATTTTGATATGCAAATGCTCTTTAGATGGATTTAATTTTCTTGGGTTTCACTTGTGAATTTGATAGAACTTAATTAGAATAAGTCAATATGATAGGATTGATATCTTTCATGTTTATGTATAGGATTTTGGAAGGTAGATTAGACAATGGAGGTTTATTTGAATATTTCTAATTATTTAAATAATTGATGGTGTAGAATCAGTCCTCATCCATGAGGATGATGACCAATTCAAATGATTGAGAGGAAAAGGGAGTTGGTTATTTGAGTCATCAAGAGTGGGTCAAGTTATTTAAAAATTCAAAGGGGTGACTCATAAGGTAGTTGATGAAGTTAAGGGATTAGTTGGTTGAATCAACATGTGAAGGGATTATCTCAAAAACATTCATCAATGACTAATGAAAGTGTAAAAATAAAGAAATCACAAATCAATATTACCTCTCAAGGTGCAAACCACAAATGAGATAAGAATTTTAAAATGGGAAACCAAACTTATCGGAGAAAAACCCATGTGATCTTATAAAAAGGTTGTGACCAAAATCTCTACAATTACAATTTAGAAGCAAAAGCAAATTGAGAAGAAGAGAGAGAGCTATAAGTTTTTAGTGAGAAAATGAGGAGAGGAAAGGATATTTTATAGAGAAAGAAGAAAATAATGAGAGTTGAAATAATTCTCATAATTACCTTACAAGCCTCCTTTGTGTGTGTCACTTGTGGCCTACTCCATTAGAAAGTGAAGGGAGTTGTGTGCCAAACGGGAGAAGGGGTTACTTATACAAGTAACTCTCAAATATTAAATGGGAACAAAGAGGTGAGTGATATCTCATGGAATTCAAATTTATGATAATTTATAATTCACATAAATAAAAATTCCACACACATAAAGGGAACTTAGGATTAAATAAATTGTCCTAAATAAAGGGTAATCCTAACAACATGTGAGGGAGATAAAGGTGGAGAATGTCTGGGTGAGGTGGAAAATATATATATATATATATATATATAAATTCAATTTGGATTAAAAGTGTGCATAACTAATTGACTTTGAATTATTCAATTATTTTAATTTGGAGGTAAATGATGTTAAATCGCATTTAAATTTGGGTAAGAAGAATTAGTGTTAAAAGTGCATTTTGACACTAAATGAAATTTAGGTGTCTACATTTTCCCCTGTTTGAAATGGTGTTGCGAAACAATACCATTTTGAAGAATAGTATAAAAAGCAGAGTGTTGATTATTGAGAATAAAAATTTCCGAAAATGATTAAAAATGAATGTGATGATGCCCCATCAAGTGTTCATGTGGGAAAGTGGATGAACACTTGAAATGAATGAAAGAGGAAAAAAGATGAAGTGTTGATAATGAAGACCATCAATAAAACAAAGTAATAGAACTAATAATGTACTTGCATAATTAAGGCATGTGTAAATAAGTTGCCCCTAGTTTTTAAAAATAGAGAAATGATCAGAAAAAAATATATTTTTTGCTTTAGGACTGCACGTTTAGATGGTGCTTGGATGTAGGGGTTTCGCAAGTAGATGTAAGAATGATATATCCCAATGATGGTAAGTTGTGTGTCAAAAAATGAAAAACATGGATTTTATAATTTGAGGCAAAGATTTACAAAACAAATACTTACAAGGAATGGATAAATATTTATAGCATTTTTACTAAGTTTTTCCTTAAATTTGGAGAAAATAAGGTGTAAAATGTGAAAAAGAGGAGTTGGAGGGGAAAATATTTGAATGGGGGGATAGACTATAAATAGAGGGAGAAGAAATTATAAATTCACTTGTGTAATTGGTTTTCAGAGTGATTTGTGAAGAAATTGTGATTGAGTGACTTTGTTTTGGGTTTGTGGATGAAAATGGATTGCATCCCTATTCACTTGCACCGTAATGAGCGTGTGAGGAGACACCAGAGACCTAAGAGGAGTGAGCCTCTAGTAAGCATAATTTCAAACTTTAAGTTTTTTATTTTTGGTCATTTATTATAATTTAAAGTTGAGATGAATGATTTCATGATTGTCAATGTTATAAAATCATTAATGATAATTATAAAATCATTACACAAGGAATCAAAATTGTTAAACAAGGTTGTGAAATTGCTTGAGATAAATTAGTTGAGAAAATTATGAATTCATAATAGCTAGGAGCAAAATCATTAAAATTGTGAAATTGGAGCTTGCAACTATGAAATCTTTGAGTGAAGTTGTGAAATTGATGAAAAGGGTAGCAAAAACATTAGAGTTAAGAATGAGGATAGAATTTGAAAAAATAAACATGCACTTTGGATAGATGAGAAAATAAAAATGAAATTAATGAACATTGTGATGATGATTTAGATAGATTTGTGTTGGTTTTTTGGATTAACATTATGTTAATGTGCACTTTATGTTTTTGTAGTAGGTATTACCAGTTTTGGTCACACGAGAGCAAAGGCTGGGAGAACTATCACATATTATGAGATTCACTGACTATGTGTTTGATGTTTTAAAGGCAACATGACTTTATTACATTATGTATATGCCAAAGATTAAAGTGGATAGGGCACTACTTATTGCCTTGGCTAAGAGGTGGCACAGTGAGATGAGTACATTTCACTTACCTATGGGTGAGATGATAGTCACACTAGAGGATGTATGGAAGATCTTAAGGATCTTGATACGAGGGATAGGGTGTCCTAGGGATAGGGCCTATAGGCTACCAGTTTATACATGAATTTTGGTGAGGATTTGATTTTGATTATTAGATATGGGGTGGACATTGACACATACATGGCCTTAGATACATATGTATTGATGGTTGTGCTTATGTCTATTATCAATGGTATCATGCTACTTGACAAGAGTGGCAGATTGTGTCTAATTAGTTTACTAGATGTTATTGGAAACATGATGGAGATGGGAGAGAGGTTTGTATGGGGACTTTATGTTGTACAAGGATTTACATTATGTAGTATACTTAGATAGGAAGGAGATAGGTCCTTCCACTCTGTTACAGGTATGGTGTTGGGAGAATATTGTTGTGGAGTGGTTCATTGGTCATATGAGCATTAGAGCAGAGGAGGAGCCAATTACATATGATTGGCATATTATTATAAGAATATGGAGACCACATTTTTAATATTTTTAATTTTATAGGAGAGCACTAGATAAGGTAGTAGAGGATCAGATTACCTAGAGGCCATATAGGGAGATATACTTTTAGTGGGCATAAGATGGATTATATGATGACATAGTGATACATCATGGGTGTTCATGAATATATTATTGAGAGATATTGGATTGATAGAGTATTGAAATAGTTTAGTGTGAAACAACATATTATAATGGGGCCACATGTGTTTGCATGATCTATCAGAGAGGGCACAATAGGGTCATGTTATTGATCCTAAGATTGTTGAGCATAATTAGACACATGTTCAGACAATGACTTGGGATGACAAGAGGGATATTATTGATGTAGGAGTAGTGGATGGATATGTGGATTGGTGGGCTAGACAATGGCCTTTGAGACTCGCAATACCAGATGCTCTTCCTCACACATGGAGATAGAGATTACTAGCCAACTTGGGTAGATAACCATTGTGTACAAGTATTGGAGAGTGGATCAGGAGGGTAGTTATAAGATAAAGGGGAGGGAGATGGGGATGATGGGATGGTTAAATAAGGCTAAGGATAGAGGAGACCCATTTAGATAATGTGGAGGTGACATAAATAAAGGATGCAAAGATATTATAGGATCTAAGTGTGGGTGCAGGTGAGGATATAGAGATAAGATCTATTGTAGAAGAGCCTATTATAGGAGGAGAGACTCTATTGGTTATTACTAATAATGGTGGTGATACAGAGATGAGACTTGAGATAGAGACACATATAGAGAGCAAAGATAGAGCTAGACAATTAGGGCCAGTGAGATCATAAGAGGACCAGACATTGATTGAGAGATTGCATGAGGAGATCAGATCATGAGATGGGGAGATTGTTAATTTATATGGATATGTTACCAAACTATAGGGGATGTGGATAGAAAGGATGGTTAACCAAATTTGATATTTATAGAGATCACACATCTATAGGGTGAGGTGGATAAGCTCTAAGTAAAGGTGGAGAGGTTAGAGAGAGATGGTTTGGAATTATCAGTTACCCTAGTGACACAAGATGTAGTGACCTCGACACCTAATGATATGAGATTGATATAATGGTACAAGCATGAGAGAGGTAATGCATGAGTGGAGTTAGCAGAGGCTAGGGTATTATTGGTAGGACAAAGATAGGTGATAACTTTGGATAGGGTCATACAAACTATGGAGCAGGCCACATATTATAAGAGTTTGTACAAGGAGGTTGTTCCATAATCACAATAATCACCTTCATATAGAGAGTACTCAACTAGGAGATCTATGTTTGAGAGGTCAATACAGTCAATAGAGTTAGATAGGTCTATTGGTCAGGTATCATAGCGAGTCATGAGTCCTCTGAGGAGAACACTACAATGTTATGAGCCTATTCTAACTACAGATGCCACATTCGAGGGTTAGGGAAAGACTTGATATGGATGTGATCATGATTCATCTATGTATATGTATTTTTGAGATGTATCATTATATAGACATAGTTGATGTGTGTGTGTGTGTACATATGATTCATGTTGGGATGTGAGACATGTGTTATGGTTTATTGGATGGACATTATGGACTATTATTATTATTATTATTATTATTATTATTATTATTATTATTATTTTATGTATGGATTAAGATTTAGATGAATAGATATGGTGTGGATGGTAGTTGTGTTCTTGAATTTTAATTTATAATAGCACATGTTAACCATTTTCAGCGTTTATTATGGTAGAAAAAATGAAACGGATAAATGTATATATGGTTAGATAGTTGCCTTGTGTTTTATTTCTACCTTGCATTGGACTTTCAACATGAATAAGTGAGTATGTTTTGAGCAACCTGAATTCTAATTTAGCATAAAATAAGAATCACCAATGATATGAGATAATCGTGATGAATATGTGTGTTTGATCTATAGGGACTTAAAAATAATAATTTGTGAAAAACAAAGTGCATCATGATATGGAAAAATCATGACCACAATATAATGTAATACACAAAATAATATTGACATACACATAAACAAAAAACAAGTCAAAGTTCAAGTTGTGCAGTATGTAGTGCATCATGAGATATGAAGTCATAATAACAGTAGATGGTAATACACACAATAATTTTAAGATGAACACAAAAAATTTAAAAGAAAATTTTCACACGTGATGAGACAAAACAATAAAAAAAAATGATTTAAATCAAACAAGATTAAACAAACTAACCAAAAAGAGGTTAAGGCACGAAGATTTAAGCAAAATAACCAAAAATGGTTAAGGTGAGAATATGTAATAACCAATAAAGATAAAGGTAAGGGTTTGAAGTGGCTAACCAAAAATGGTTAAGGTAAGAAACAACATACTAAAAGACTAAAAAGATAAGCTAAACAAAATGACAATAAAACATAGGCAAAAATAAAATAAAAGCAATCAACATCTAAAAGATGTAACAAAAGACTTAACATCCTAAGCTAGGGTAGAGATGTTTGGTATCCAAGATCCATGATAATATTGAAAGATCGATGAGGAAGGTTGAAAATAAATACATGGATGTGGATATGATGAATAATGAAACCATGTTTTGGTGAATGGGATGATGGGGATGACAATGGTCGAGTTAACCTTAGAGACCCCTTGTCTTTAAGCATTGCCTAGATAATCCACCTTGGACAAAGTACATGTAAGGATATCATGCCAGATGTAGTTCTCCCAATGTGGGAAGTTGTGACAACATGGTTTGATTGATGAAGTGTTAAATGTGTGATGAATAGATGCACAATTGTCTCACCCAAAAAAAAATGAGCAAATGAACAATGATGATGAATGTGAAAGATAGACAGAATGGTAGACATGGATAGGTTAAGTGTTTATGTGTAGGTGAAATGTGAAATATTTGGTGATAATTAAGAAATTATCTAGTAGGATAAAGGACAAAGGTATGTAAACATAAGGATCAAACCCTAAGATAAAATGATATGGAATGGATGGCAACAAAAGTGACAAAGGTCAATGAGGGAATATACAAATGAAAAATACAATTGGATGCCCTCAAGTAATTAGGGTGAATATATAAATGGACTACTTATGGTGTGATAAAAAAAAAAATCACCATAGTACTTGCCCAAAGTTTTAGTAAACTGGTTTTCACTTCTAGATGAACTCTTTTTCTCTTTTTCTCATTTTTCTCTTTTTATTTTTATTTTGTTTTGACACCTAAGATATAAATAACAACATGTAGAATAAGTTAATCATACAATATCTAAAGGTGCATAAAGTTCATAGGTTTATCAAGCTCTTTTCCATCTTTTGTGTCTAACCTGTAATATTTTGATCCATATTTGGCAATAGTGATATATGAGCCCAACCAATTGGGTTCAAATTTTTCTTTCTTTTCCCTCACAACATTAGTATTCTATTGGTTTTCCTTTATAATAAGATATTTGATTTAAATCTACCTAAATTTTATCCATTTATTATGACTATTGCAAAGGTTATTTTGGTATACTTGTAGATGGTTTAAGGCATTAAGTCATTTTTCATCTAGAATATTGAGTTCACTAAGACGTGAAGTGTGATAGGATTCTTCATCAATGATTTGTTGTAAAGATATGCACAAAGATATAATCTTGGCTTCTATATGTATAATAGACTCATTATCATAGATAATTGAATATGGGGTTATCCCCATAGGTTTACGAATGCTAATATAGTATGCCCAGAGGGTAGGATAAAGTTGTGTGTGCTAGTCAACCAAATTTATTGACAACTCATTTAAGGATTCAGAGAATGATTTTATTAGTTTCCTTAGCTTGGACATTTCATTTTGGGTAATATGGAGTGGACCATTTGTGCTTTATATGGTAGGCTTTGGAAAGGGATTTGACGTCTTTATTCTTGAATGATGTTTTGTTATCAAAGATAATAGTAGAAGGGACACTAAAGAGACAAACAATATGGTTAAGAATAAACTTAAAAATCTATTTTTTGGTGACATACATAAGGGGAATTATGTAAACCCACTTGGTAAAATATTCAATGGCAGTAATAATGTGTTTTGACCATTAGATGAATTATGATTGATTTTTCCAATGAGATCTAACCCCAATGTGGATAAGGGCCAAGGTGTGGTAATAGACTGTAAATCTTATGAAGGGTTGTGTATAAGGTCAACATGTTGTTGACAAGGTATGCATTTTTTAACATAAGGATATGAATGAGATTACATTTTAGGCCAATAATAACCTACATGCAATTTTTTTTTGGCTAGGACTATACCACTCTAATGTGCACCATAGATTCCCTTGTGAACTTCTCTAATGGCCATAGTAGATTCTTTGAAATTTAGATAGAGTAGAAGTGTTTTATCATAACCTCTTTGATACAAAGTATTTCCAAGGATTGTGTAATGAGATCTATGTTAGATAAATGATTTACACTGGTTGTGGGATAAGTTGGGTGGAAGTGTGTTATCATGGAGATATGCATAAATATCATAATACCAAGGAGAAGTGGAACCAACCACCTTGCAGACCATTTTAGAATCAGGCATGTCATATGTTGGTATCATCAAGTACTCTAAAAGGAATTTTTTGTGTTTTGTGTTAATATAAAGTAATGGACCAATGGTTTTCATGACATCTATTGCTCTATTATTGATCTGTGGTACTTGATCAAATTAGATAAATGCAAAAGACAACTTCAAACTATCCACTATCTAATTGTATGGTATTAGCTTATCATTACAAGCTTGAAATTTATTAGTTACTTAGTTTAAAATACATTTAAAATCACCAAAGATAATAAGATGTTGGATACCCCATTGTATAACAAATTTGAGACCAGCTGTGAGAGCTTCATACTCTATGATGTTATTGGTACAAGGAAATTTAATTCTGAATGCTTTTGGAATACAATCCCCATCTGGTGTGACTAGTAGAATACATACCCCTAAAACATGTTCTGTAAATTAATAATCAAAAAATAGTTTCCAAACTAGAGCTTCATCAATAGACATTATTTCCTCATCTGAGAAATCTGTAATAAGAGGTGATTTATCTCTAAGAGGTTCTTATGCTAGTGCATCTACCAAGACTTGTCCCTTAATTACTTTTGAATTAACATACTCAAGATCACACTTAGTTAGAAGCATAACCCACTTATTCATCTTGCCTTTTAAAGTAATTTTAGATAAAATGTACTTGAGAGGGTTAGTTTTTGTAATGATTTTGGTTTGATTATTGAGCATGTAATGATAGAGTTTTTATAAAGCAAAAAACAACTACGAGACATGCCTTTTCCATTTGAAAATAATTAAGCTCATAAGATACCAAGGTCTTTTTAAGATATTATACTACTCTTTCTAACACACTATCATCATTTTATGCCAAAAATGCCGCTAATGCATACTGAGTAGTTTATATGTACAAAAGAAAAGTCCTACCAGTAATAGGTGGCATTAAAACTAATGGATTGGAAAGATATTGTTTAAGGTGTTCAAATGTTATATCACAATTCTCATTCCAAGTGAAATGAGTGTATTTTTTCAACATAAATTTAAATAGATGACAAATATCTATGAGTTGGGATATGAATCACCTGATTGCTTGGATCTTGCCCTGTAGACTTTGAAGTTGTTTGAGATTTTTGGGTGGTGGTATATCCATGATAGTTTAAAATTTATAAGGTCAACTTATATGCCATAATGTGAAATAATTAATCCCAAGAACTTTCCTGATGTTACCCCAAACACACATTTCTTTGGATTTAATCTCATCTTAAATTCCCTCATTCATTCAAAGATGTGGTGAAGTACTTTGGGATGCTCTTATCTAGATTTTGATTTTACAAGTATGTTATCAACATATTCCTCTATAATGTAACGAAGAATATCATGAAAAATGACACTCATTCCTCTTTGGTATGTGGCTCTGGCATTATTTAGACCAAAGGGTATCATTTGATAGAAAAAGGTCCCCCATGGTGTTACAGATGTTGTTTTATGTTGGTATTTGGGGTTATTCTAATTTGGTGGTAACTCAAAAAACCATACATTAAAGATGACAGTTCATGACCTATATTAGAGTCTATAATCATGTCGATATTTGGCAATAAGAAGTCATCCTTTTGGCATGTTTTATTGAGATCACAAAAATGTTGGGGGATCAAACCAACAATAGATTACACTTGTGAAAGCAATAAAGGCGGAATTAAATCAGATTGACAAGTAATTAGAATGATAATAGCAAGAACAAGAGATACAAGAAAACACCCTGAAAACTTGTATTAACAAACTCTTTACAAAGGGAATACAATTGAAGAAAGCTTTTTTCTTCCACACCTCTCCTAGATGTATAGATCTCTATTCCTCAAGAGCTCTCTCTCACAAGAACAATCAACTCCAACAAGCCTGGATTGATTCAATTCTATACTATTCTTCTCACACAATGAATTATAATAATTCACCCAACTACAATAATCCACTACAAAACTACAATAAGCTAGGAAGATCTAATTCTACATATAGAATTAGGAGACTTGAGCATGTACATCCAACAAGCAGTTAAGCCACTTGAACAAGGGCTCTAAAAATAGTAATGCCAATAATAGAGACGCGAGCTTGAGTCTATCACTCAAACTTATCATGCAAACACTCGCTTCTGTCCACGGAAATAGCCTTTTGGACACACAGGTAACCGACGTCGGTTCCTGCTGCTTGTCTGTGACCGCCGTCGGTCGACCCTCTACCGACGTCGGTGTCTCTGCAACTGCCTGTGACCGACGTCGGTCACTCCTGACCGACACCAGTGTCTGTGTAGACCCGAACCTGATAATGAATGCTCCTTGGTGAAGTTTTTAGCTCCACACCCTAACAATCTCCCACTTGGAGATAAACATCTGCACCAGTACCTGTACAGCAACATCTTCTAGCTCCTCCATCTTCAACTCAGTGATGAAGCCCAACAGAAGTTGAATGAAGATTCAACTTCTCCTTTGTAACCAGCTTGGTTAACATATCAGCAGGATTCCTATCTGTATGGATCTTCTCCAGCTTCAACTCACCATCTTCCAATACCTGTCGTATGAAGTGATACCTTAGCTGTATGTGCTTTGTTCTTGAATGAAAGGCTAAATTCTTAGCCAAATGGATTGCACTCTAACTGTCACTATACAATCTGCAACTCTCATGCTCCCTACCAAGCTCATCCATGAACCTTGTCATCCATATCATCTCCTTGCTAGCTTCTGTGGCTGCAATATACTCTGCTTCTGTAGTTGACAAGGTAACAACCTTCTGCAACTTAGATATCCAGCTAACTGCCGTTCCACCTACAGTGAAAACATAACCTGTAGTGCTCCTCCTGCCATCTAAATCACCTGCCATATCTGAATCTACATAGCCATGTAGAGAAGTATCTGAACCTCCATAGCACAAGTGCCTACTGCTGGTTCCTCTCAGATATCTAAGGATCCACTGAACTGCTTTCCAATGTTCCTTACCTGGATTGGCCATATACTTACTTACAACTCCCACTGCTTGGGCAATATCCAGTCTAGTACACACCATTACATACATCAAACTCCCTACTACGGAAGAATATGGAACCTTACTCATGTACTCTACCTCATCATATGAATTAGGACATTGTTCTTTACTCAACTTAAAATGTCCAGCCAAAGGTGTGCTTACCGGTTTAGCATCCTGCATATTGAACCGTTTCAACACCTTGTCCACATAATCTTCTTGAGACAATATCAACCTGTGATTTTTCCTGTCTCTCTTAATGCTCATGCCAAGGATTTTCTTTGCTGCTCCCAAATCCTTCATAGCAAATGTTTGAGCTAATTTTACCTTAAGCTCTGAGATATCCTGCATGTGAGACCCTGCAACCAACATGTCATCTACATACAACAATAGAATAATATATCTACCATTATCAAATCTCTTAAAATACACACAATGGTCTGATTGACACCTATTGTAGCCATGCTCAGTCATAAACCTGTCAAATTTTAAGTACCATTGCCTAGGAGCTTGCTTGAGGCCATACAAGCTTTTCTTCAACCTGCACACAAACTTCTCCTTACCCTTGACCTCGAATCCTTCTGGCTGTTCCATATATATTTCCTCATCCAAATCTCCATGAAGAAACGTTGTCTTAACATCTAGATGCTCAAGATGCAAATCCTCAAAAGCAACCAAAGACAATACAACCCTTATTGAAGTCATTTTAACAACAGGAGAAAAAATCTCACCAAAGTCAATACCTGGCTTTTGTGCAAATCCTTTTACCACTAATCTGGCCTTGTATCTCATCTATCCATTCTCACCTTCCTTCAACCTGTAGGTCCATCTATTCTTAAGTGTTCTCTTATCAGCTGGCAATTCAACCAAATCCCATGTTTGGTTTTCTCTTAAGGACTCCAACTCCTCAACCATGCCACGCTCCCACTCACTCTTGGACTCCACCTGTATTGCTTCTTCAAAACTCTCTGGTTCTCCACCATCAGTTAGCAATAAATAAAATAAATAAGGAGAATATCTAATTGGAGGCTTACTCACCCTTTCTGACCTCCTGATGGGTGTCTGAGACTCGTCCACAACACGCTGTCCACCCAAATTCTTTGACAGTGACCGACCTCAGTCACCTCCAGACCTGTTACTGGCCGACGTCGGTTCTGCCTGACTGACCTCGATACCTGTACGGCCGACGTCGGTCTCTATATGGCCGACGCCAGTTTCTGTCCTGCCGACGCCGGTTCCTAACCTGCTGACGTCGGTCTCTGTATTTTCCTGCAAGTGATTATTTCTTTTTCCCGCGAGCTCATCTTGGACTTTCACCTCATCCAATTCACCATTGCTCTGCTCAGACTGATTCAACTTCCTTAGCTGATCACAATACATCACTCTTTCATTGAAAACAACATCACGGCTCCTGATTACCTTGTTAGTTTCTAGATTCCACAATCTGTAACCAAAATCATCTGAGCCATAGCCAATAAACGTGCATCTCATAGACTTAGCATCAAGCTTCTTTCTATTTTCCTTATCTATATGCACAAAGGCTTCACAACCAAAAACTTTGAGATATGAGAGATCAACCTTTTTACCTGTCCATGCCTCTTTTGGAATACCACCATCCAGAGCTGTAAAGGGTCCTCTGTTAATCAGGTACACTGCAGTGTCAACAGCTTGTGCCCAAAATTGTAAGGGCAAACTGGCATGCAATCTCATACATCTTGCATGCTCCATTATTGTCCTGTTCATCCTTTTAGCAATACCATTCTGCTAAGGTGTCCTTGGAACCATCCTTTGCCTACGGATTCCATGCATGTAACAATAATCTCTGAACTTATGACTGCAGAACTCACCGCCATTGTCTGATCTCAGGCACTTTAATATTTTACCTGTTTCATTCTCAACCATAGCTTTCCAAACTTTAAAAGTATCAAATACATCAGATTTCTTTCTAATACAATAGATCCATACCTTCCTTGTAGCATCATCTATGAAAGATACATAGTACTGTGATCCTCCAATGGAAGCAACCTGAGCTGGTCCCCACACGTCTGTGTGAACAAGCTCTAACTTGTGCCTCTTCTTAGTATACCCAGTCTTGAGAAAACTAACCCTTTTCTGTTTTCCAAATACACAGTGCTCACAAAACTCTAGATCTATGCCTTTTAAATCTGAAAGCATACCTTTGGACTTAAGAATTGACATCCCCTTCTCACTCATGTGGCCAAGCCTTGAGTGCCACAATTTAGCATCCACATCTAAAGTAGATAATACAGAAGGAGATTTGTTAGTAACACAATTACACAAATAGAGAGTACCTTCTCTCTTACCTCTGGCCATAACAAGTGCACCCTTGGTCACCTTCCAAGATTCTGCTGTGAGAGTTATTGTACAACCCTCATCCCCTAACTTTCCTGTAGAAATCAAATTTCTCTTCAAGCTAGGAACATGCATCACATCTCTCCACACCCATGTGTTGCTATTCTGCATCTTCAGCTGCACTTTACCTTTGCCAATTATATTACAGGGCTCATCATCCCCTAGATACACTATTCCAAAATCTCCATGGATATAGTCACTGAAATATTCCCTGTTAGGAGTAGCATGAAAAGATGCACCAGAATCTAATACCCAAGATTCTATATTATTATGCAGAGAGAAAATTAAAGCATCCTGTGCAATACCTGCAATCTTGGCTTCTTCCTTTCCTTCGTGCTGGTTGTCCTCCTTAGGCTTTGACCAACAATCTCTGCTTATGTGCCCCATCTTTCCACAATTCCAGCATTGTGGCCTTCTGCCATTTCTGGATTTAGATCTGCCTTTCCCCTTTGACTTGGATCTTGATCTGCCTTTCTTGCTCTTCTCTTTCTGCCTTCCCCTACTCTCAAAACTTAAAGCGTTCCCAGATGCCTCTTCTGTGCTTTTCCTGCGTATTTCCTCATTCAAGATAACACTAACAACATCCTCTACTTTCAAAATATTTGATGCAGATGCAGTATTACTTACTACCATTACTAAGCCATGCTAGCTTTCAGGCAAAGAACATAATATCAAAAGAGCTTTTATCTCATCATCAAACACTATATTCACTGAACTTAATTGATTCACAATTCCATTGAAATCATTCAGATGAGTAGAAACAGATCCACCTTCATTCATATGCAAATTAAATAACTACTTCATAAGATATACCTTATTGGAAGCTGAGGGTTTTTCATACAAATTTGCTAACATAGTCATCAACTCTACCGTAGACTTTGCCTGTGATAAATTGGATATCACAGTGGATGCTAGACTCAGTCTTATAGAACCCAGAGCCTTTCTGTCAAGAACTTCCCATTCTTCATCCTCCATGTCTTTGGGCTTCTTTGCAATACCTCCTAACGGTAAGTAGAGATCTTTCTGATACAGATAGTCCTCTATCTACATTCTCCAGTGTTGGTAATTTTTGCCATTGAACTTTTCCATTCTCAATTTACTTTCATCTGCCATTGCTTCTCCCACTCAAATAGAAATCCCTGCAGAAACTCCTGTGAGAACCTGTAATCAATACACACTACACAGATCTGAACCACCTGTTAGTGAACCTGAGCTTTGATACCACTTATCAAGCTCTAAACCTGTAACCAAGGCTCTGATACCACTTGTTGGGGGATCAAACCAACAATAGATTACACTTGTGAAAGCAATAAATGTGGAATTAAATCAGATTGACAAGTAATTAGAATGATAATAGCAAGAACAAGAGATACAAGAAAACACCCTGAAAACTTGTATTAACAAACTCTTTACAAAGGGAATACAATTGAAGAAAGCTTCTTTCTTCCACACCTCTCCTAGATGTATAGATCACTCAATAGATCTATATTCCTCAAGAGCTCTCTCTCACAAGAACAATCAACTCCAACAAGCCTAGATTGATTCAATTCTATACTGTTCTTCTCACACAATGAATTACAATAATTCACCCAACTACAATAATCCACTACAAAACTACAATAAGCTAGGAAGATCTAATTCTACATATAGAATTAGGAGACTTGAGCATGTACATCCAACAAGCAGTTAAGCCACTTGAACAAGGGCTCTAAAAATAGTAATGCCAATAATAGAGACGTGAGCTTGAGTCTACAACTCAAACTTATCATGCAAACACTCGCTTTTGTCCACAGAAATAGCTTTCTGGACACGCAGGTAACCGACGTCGATTCCTGCTGCTTGTCTGTGACTGCCGTCAGCCGACCCTCTGCCGGCGTCAGCGTCTCTGCAACTGCCTGTGACCGACGTCGGTCGCTCCTGACCGACGCTGGTGTCTGTGTAGACCCGAACCTGATAATGAATGCTCCTTGGTGAAGTTTTTAGCTCCACACCCTAACAAAAAATATGTACAAACCCTGCTTCCTTCTAGATTTTTTGACATAGGTAAAATGTTGGATATCCAATCCAAATAGTCAATGGGGCATATGAAACTAACTTATAATTGATTATTCAACTCCTCATTCACTAATAGTGTTATCTTGGGATGCATTTTTCAAAGTTTTTGTTTGATGGATTTTGCATCTGGATGCACAACAAGATGATGCACTACTAGTGATGGATCAAGCCTTGACATATTTGCATAAGACCATGAAAATACATTAGTAAATTATTTAAGAAAAAGAATGAGTATTTATCTTTATTCTTAAGTGATGGAAATGACAAGCTTGACTATTTTGGGATCTTCTTGTGTTCCAATGTCGATGGGAATAATATCCTCAACTAGGAGAGTTGACTCTTCTTTATAGTTTGGGAGTGGTGGAAAAAGATTGAATTCCTCTTCTAGGTTTTCTTGATTTGATGTTGATGTCAAATTGATTTGGTGATGTGATTGTAATTACCCAAAATAATCAAAATTATCTAAATGAATAGAAAATCCCTTCTTGTGATCCCCTGTCAGAATGTGGTCCTATGTACTCAAGAACTCTAAAATTTCCTCATCATTTTGAAAATGATCAAGCGGAGGTGTTGCATGTTGGTCCATTTGATTAAGGATGGATATATGAGGTCGAATGTCAAAATGGTATTTTCATGGACAAGATTGGTTATGGAGAGGTCTTCAAAGTGGCTAAGAATGGAATATATTTCACTGTCCAAAGAATCTGCATCAGACTCACTTGAAGATTCATTTTAGAAAAGTTTGGTATTTGTATTTAGTGTATTAAACCATGTGCCATGAGTGGATTCATTAGCTTTTAATGTTATTGGTTAAATTGACCCTTGGTCATGAAGACTAAGGCCCTCACCTTTATAATTCATTATTTTTCACATAGTTAGTTCATCAAAGTAAATTCAAGAAGGATTCAAATCTTTGATTTATTCATCAAAAAGAAAACCACCTTATACAAATTTTGTTTTAACAAATCTTCTAACCACTTGAGTATCTCTTTGATGGTGAGGCCTTTCATAATTATGTGGGGTCATATAGATTGTGCTTATATAATTAAAATATTGGATTATGTATTCATTCATATCTTTATCAATGATTTTGAAATGGAATAAAGGGGATGAAGTTATTTTGTAAATGGATGGTTGATTGGAGGCTTGACTAGTAGATGGTGTTTCTATGGAAGTGGAAGTAATTGGTGTGTTTATCCAACCACCAAGGGGAGGTGTTTGAAATAACGTGTTAGGATGGACATAATTTTCAAGCATAGGTGATTCCTCAACTAGAGTGAAGTTCTCATTAGTAACTAGGAGATAATTGGATTTTTTATATCGACCTTCCAAAAACTTACAATATTGGAAGGGTTCAGGATCACCTTGAATGGTTACTTCCATGCCATCATGGGAGAATTTCCAACATTGGTGTAGAGTGGAGGGTACGACATTCATTAAATATATCCATGGACATCCAAGAAGCAAGTTATAGGGTAAATCAAGATCAAACACATGGACTAGTGTTTCTTTTATAAAAAAAACTCACCATCAAAGGAAGATAAATGGCACCCATAGATTACCACTCATGATTATCATATGCCTTTATGGTGATGATGTTAGTTTATAATGTTATTATTGAACATCTTAAGTGCTTATTTAACCTTAACATACAAAAATTTAATGTTGAGTTGTTTATAAATACCCTCTTTACCTTGTGTTTATAGATAATATATTCTATATATAATGGAAGATTGTGAATAAATCATAAATGGTAGACATACAAATTATTAAACATAACCTGACTATTAGTAGACAAATTTCCAACTAACGCTTGAAAAATTGAGGGGTTGATCTCTTGCAAGACACTAGACTTTTGAATGACTTTATACAAAATGTCTTTATATATAAGTGAAGTCTTAATAAGTTATAAGATATAAATGTTGGCTGGCATCCTCTCAATATGATCAATAATATTGTACTTGCATTCAACATTAGATGATGATGCACTAGGAATGGTAAGTTTTGCACATCTTGTGGTAACGACGCAATCTTAGGATTGCAAAGCAATGACATTAACATGATTGTGCACAAAATCAACACTATTAACTTTAGAGTCGAAAGGATGATTGGATTGATTGACATTACTTGCCTCGGGTTGTTCTTATTTTTGTTTACCTTTCCCTTGCTCATGTTTGGGGAATGGGTCTTGATATATCCCCAACTTTTGGTCATTAGATGTTGTGGATGGTTGGATTTTGATGGCTATGTCCCTTCAATCAATGAGGTCTTGGACATAATGCTTAAGGTGCATACACCTATTAGTATAATGTCCCTTTATCTTATGATAGTCACAATATTCATATTTTTTATACCAATTAATTTTGGGAACATTGTCTTCAAAAGGCTTTATGTTAGACCAAATTATCATATTGTCTTGGGCCAATTTTCAAAAAATGATAGTCGCAATATTCATATTTTTTATACCAATTGAGTTTGGGAACATTGTCTTCAAAAGGCTTTATGTTAGACCAAATTATCATATTGTCTTGGGCCAACTTTCAAAAAATGGATTTGTAAGTTTCACCCAACTGAATGAATTTACATTTTTGATTTTATTGTTGGGGTTGACCATTAGGAATGGTAATATTGTTAATAAGTTACATAAGAAATTGGTTGTTTGCGGGTTATGTGTAGAATTTTTATTGTTAAGGTTGGTTTTGAATTTATTTAATGTCAGTCACACCATCTCCAACAATGTTCTTATTCTTGGCAAAGAACTTTGGTTTTTCAAGTTGTTTTGAAGAATTGTTCTTAGGTTTAAATATCTTAATAACACCTTTATTAATTAATGTGTGTTTAATTTGGAACCCCTTTTCAATAATTTAATCATTGGACCTTGGGCAAAGGAGTAACAAGTGATGTCCCAAGTCTGAGTTGAGATTATTCATTAATATATCCACAAATTAAGTTTCAAGAAATGACCACAAAAAATGGCTTGTCAAGGCTCGCCATCTTTATAAGAAGGAAGCAAAGGTTTCTCCATTGCATTGTTTGGTGTTGTGTGATCTAACATGGTCAAATGTTTTGCAATATTGTAATAAACCTGACAAACAAACTTCTTAGAAATGTCCTAAAAATTGAAGATTGATATTTTAGGAAGGCGTGAAAACTATTCAAGGGCTTGACCCCTGAGACTTCATGGAAATAGTCATAACATATGCTTGTTGTTATAAGCAACATACACACATGCATGATAGAAGTATTTAAGGTGCTCCTTAAGATCTCCCTTACCTTGTATTTATCAAATTTTGGGAGTTCAAAATACTTAGGAAAAGGTGTTGTCATGGTACTTAAGTCATAGGGGTATGAACAAATTTACTCAAATTTAAATTGTTTTTGCCGAGAATGAGTACCATATTACAAGCCTTGAACCCTATATTTCATGTTTTAAATTTTTTGGATAAATTATGGTGATAGTTGGTTCATTTTTATTAAATAAGTATAAATTTTGGATGGTTGACCTATGAATGGATTTTTATTGGTGTGATTTTGAGAGAACTGGTTAAGTGGGGGGTTGAAGCGATAAGGAGGTTGGTTGGAAAAGTTAATGTTTTTTGGATTGTAAAGTGGTTGGGATTGTTCAATTTAGTGTTAAATCTAAGGTTTTTTAGATTAGGGTTAGTGTTAAAATTGGATGTCATTGGATTGGGGTTGCTTATGAAGTTAAGATTTGGGCTATGTTATTTTGGGTTTGAGTTAAAACTAAAGTTTGTTGGATTAAGGTTGGTGTTAGAATTAAATTTTATGGGGTTAGGATTAGCATTAAAGTTAAATTTGGATTGGTTTAACAAACTGGGGTTAGGTTGATTTAGGTTTGTGTTATAACTAAAGTTGGTTGGGTTAGGATTCATTTTCAAGTTAGGGTTGGATTGGTTTGGGTTTGTGTTACGGTTAAAGTTAGTGGGGTTAGGACTTGTGTTCAAATTTAGGTTATTTGGGTTAAAGTATATGTTTAGTTAAGGTTATTTGGGTTAGTTTGATTTAGGTTTTGATTTGGATGTGAACTAATCATATTATTAACATGAGTGTTAGGGTTGAATGAATGGTTTGGATTTGTGTTAATGTTGAGTGAATTAATGTTAGGCAGTGTTATATTTGGATTGGATGGGGTGGATACTAAAAGAGAATTAGAATGGGAAAAGTGATTTTCTACATTTCCTAAACTATTATTTGGATTTGGATTGGTGTGCATACTTAAAGTAATACCCAAGCTTGGATTTGATATAGATGGGTTTATTGGCGAGATAGAATAATTATTCAAGATCAGATTTTGAGTTTGATTAATGATGTTATGGATTGGTAAGCCTTGAAGACTCAGATTTGGATTGATTTGTGAGCTTTAATGGGTATTCGAGCTCAAATTAAATTTATCATAGATTTTAGAACTTGAATGCACATTCAAGTTTGGGTTGATCAGATTTGTGATTGCCAAACTTGAATGGACGTTCAAGTTTTAGTTTGTTAGATTTGTGACTAGGGAACCTGAATGAACATTCAAGATTAGATTTGGTTGATTGACATATGAGGGCAAATTTACATTCACACTCGCATTGGCATGGGTGTAATTTAGGTTAACCAAAAGATTATTTGTTTGATGGGATTGGAAATTCATAATCTCTTGGTTGACATGATGTGTATGGGTTTTCATAAAAAACCCATGACTCACTTGGGAGGATTCCTCATGAAGGATGGTTTTCCCTTTATATTATAAAACGTGAGGATTAAGATTTGAGGAACCTAAAAGAGCATTGCTACCTTCTAAAGAGCCTTTTGAAATGGATTGTTTGTGAGTAAGGGGCATAGACTCTTGTCTTACAATCAAGTATTACAAGTTTTGTACATCAAAATCAAGTGGGAATTTTGCTCCTAATCTCAAACCTTGAAGCAAAACTTTGTTTTCATTGGTCATGATGTATTGGTCAATGGAAGTATGAGGTGAAATAGCTTTGGGGATACCCTCTTTTTTAATATGTCCATCCTTCTTCTTCCTCATTATCATTGATTTCATGCATTTCTACATGATGGTATTGGCTATCAAACTGAAAAAGGTTATTACCAAAAGGCATAGCCCCTACATTAGGATTGTTGAGCATGTGAGCATGGCTATGTGCCTTGTTATGGGAGAACTAGTTAGGGAAATGTATTGACTCAAAAAGAAACTAGACTTAGACTTAAAAACAAAAAGGACCAAAGTGATAAAAAAATATGATTGCTAACTAAATGATTTTGAGTTTGATTTTTAAGGTTTTTAGTAAATTAAGGAGTGAAAATAATGTTGTTTTCACTCAAGAATTATTCAGCACGTGGTGAAGCATAAGGAAATAAGAAACAAATCTTACTTTAGACAATCACATAATTGCACAAAAAAGGTGAAAATCTAGGCTTTGGGTCTTGAATAACTTTTGGGCCTTCAGTTGTCATTTACTTTTCTGTACTCTTATTTATGACCTAATATTTTAAGGCACTAACCATAGAGGATCCTATCATTTCCATGGCCCACTAAGTCTATTTTTAAGAGTGTGTAGAAGGTAACTTATCATCACTAACCACTAACTAATGTACCAAAGTTAAAGAATAAATAGGCTTACCTAGGGTTAAAATTTTTACAAGTTCATCTAGGGGAGTCCTTGATATACCTTTTGGTATGATGAGGCCTAATTCCATAGAATTAGTCAATTAAGCAAGCATAAACTATTGGGTTTAGTCTTATAATTCCTAATATAGCCGTGAGGATTTCAATATGTTGATGTCAATAAAATTGTATTTTGATTTATGTTATCTAGGGTTTGGGTATTGGAGCATGGAAGCCCCTCACTTCATGGTGTCCTTAAAACACACAATTGATTAGTGCAAAATGATATATCTAACTCAATTTATATACCTCATCGGTACATAGGGATTGGCTTGCCACGTGGTGGTGAAATCTATGATCGATAGTAATAGGAATAATGATTAGATTATTTCAAGTCAAAGATCTCAAGTGCTAACACAAACATCACATCAAGTCTGATAAGCAAACAAGAGATATATCATATAATATCCAGAATGAGAAATGTAAGTAAAATAGAGAAACCTTGCATAAGTAGGTAAGGAAAAACAAGAAACAAGCCTAACTAACCAATGTGGGATAAATCCATACAAAAGATAAAACTAGGAAAAGATGAAAAACTATCTAAAACCTAGTAAGAATGAACAAATACTCGAACACCCCCTAAGTGAAGCTAGGGGCTAATAATAGCCAATAACAAAGTGGCATATCTACAATATGAGTACCAATAACAAGGCATGATGAGGTACTCATGTATAATATATCCCTGAAATAAAGAAGGAAGATGTCCTCATGAACACCCTCCAAAGATAACTTCTGAAGCCCCAAGAAAGATAACTTATGAAGCCCCAAGTATGCTACATAACTCAAGGAAATGAGGTGACACAAAAAGCTTCATGAAGATGTCAACAACTTAATGCTGAGTCAGAATGCACTCTAAGCAAAGAACTTCATCCTGAATGTGTTGATGAATGATGTGCATATGTATCTCAATGTGCTTGGCCTGTTAGTGCTCAATTAGGTTATAGGACATTTGAATTGCAATCTAGTTATCACACCAAAGTATAGTGGGTGAATCCTATGTGAAGCCAAACTCTGTCAATAACTAACAAAGTCAAAGAATTTGTTGACTCATTGTAACTATTGCCCTATACTCAGCATTTGTATATGAAAGTGCAATAGCCTATTGCTTCTTACATGCTCAAGTAACTAGAGAAGAACCAAGACAAAATATGTAGCCATAAGTGGAATGCCTGTCATCAAGAGAACTTGCCCAATTTGAATTAGTGTACCCAACCAACTGAGTAGATTTCCTAATGTAGTGTAATCCAAATTGGATAGTGCCTCACATATATCGTAAATCCTCTTGGCATCCTGCTAATGACTATCATGAGGAACATGTGCAAACCTAGATACAAGACCAACTGCAAATGAAATGTCAGGGTGAGTATGAGTCAAATAGATAAGACTCCTAACTATCTACCTGTACAATGTAGGATCACAAAGAGTAGTGTGGGTATAAGTGAGAGTGACTCTAAATTGAAAAAGAGAGGGACTTGGCTTGCAATCAACCATGCCAAAATGCTAAATAAGATAAAATGTGTACTTTTATTGACTCAAATGAATCCCTAAATCTAATTGAGAAATCTTTAAACCAAGGAATAAGTGTAAAATATCAAGATCTGTCATATCAAACTACGTTAAAAGTGCTTTTTAAATAGCTTAAATTTGAGAAGAGGAGATGTCTATGAGAAGTAGATCATCAACATACAAGACCAGTATAATAATGTCCTCCCCAATATGTTGGATATAATTTTTGGGATTGGAGTGGCAACAAACAAAGCCAGTAGAGAGAAGAAAATAATCCATCTTCTCATACCAAGCCCAAAGGGCCTGTTTAAGACTGTAAAGAGACCTCCTCGGTTGACAAACAAGACAAGAATCATGAATAAACCTAGTATAATGCTCTATATAAATTTACTCATGTAAATATATATGTAAGAAGGCACTCCTAATGTTCATCTAGTACACTGGCCAACTCTATGATGTAACAAGAGAAAGTATAAGGTGAGTACAATCCATCTTGGTAACGGGTGAAAAAACCTTGAAGTAATGAATACCTTTGACTTGTGAGAAACCATTTGTAATAAGATGTGTCTTGTAATTGTAAATGGACCCATCAGATGCATACTTGATGTGATATATCCATTCACACATAACTAACTTTCTTCCCTTAGAAAGAGAGACCAAATCTCAAGTATGATTCTTTATCAAAGAAGAATACTCATCTATCATCACATCATCCCATTCATATATCCCATGAGCCTATGAAAAATACTATGGATCCACAGAGAATTCCTGACACAAAAGTTTAGTACCTATAGAATGTGCATGATGATGTCTAGTGGGTGGAAGATCTTGTATAAAAGATTTTACCTCATAAATTTTAGTACGAGCCCACAATGGCATAGTGACAACATCAGTGGAAATAAAAGCCTCAATATCCATAACTTCCTTAGGCACTGCCTAAAGTGGTTCCTCAAACAATGAATCATCAAGAGAAGGTGAGGAATCAACAAAAGAAAAAGAAGGCATGGAAGAAGATGAGGAGTTATGAAAAGTGAAATGCACATCAAACTATACATGTGTTTGAAAAAGAACATCATAAGTATCAAGATCCAAAAAGTGATAAGTTCTCATGTCCTCACAATACCCTACAAACATCAAGGGTTTATTCTTCTTATCTAATGATTTCCTTTTATTTTTTGATACAAACACCCAAGCACGGCTCTCAAAGACTCTAAAAAATGAGACATCAGGGTTGGTTCTAGACCAAGCCTCTTCTGGAGTCAAATGCTCAAGTGCTCTATGTGGTGTATGATTATGAATTTAATTTACATAATTAACTATTTTTTCCCAATAGATGTGAGGTGAATCCTGTGAATGCATCATGCAATTAACCATCTCCTTCCAAGTTCGATTCTTCTATTCTAGTAATCCATTTTGTTGTGAAGTATGTGGAATAGAATGTTGGTGATACCATGAGCTACCAAAAGATCAAAGAACTCTCTACTAAAGAACTCCCCCATCATTATTAGTATGAATCTTCTTGATGCAACTAGAATAATGTTTCTCGACCAAAGCCTTAAATACTTTTAAGTGTGAAAAAACATCACTCTTATACTTGATAAAATAAACCCAAATACACCTCAAGAAATTATCAATAAAAGTAAGTGCATACTTAGCTCTGTTGAAAGGAGTAGGAAAGACAATTAAATCATTGTGCACAAGCTCAAGTGGGGAAGAAGCTCTTTTAGACATACCCTTAGGAAATGGATCTTAGTGTTGTTTCCCTAATACACAACCAAGGCAAACTCCATCAAGACATAAAACTGTAGGAAGACCATATACCATACTATGAGTGTTCAAATCCTTCAAGTATCTATAATTAAGATGTTTGAATCTCTCATGCTAAAGCCTACTCTTAGAATCTACATGAGATACCAAACATGTCCCTATAGGAGGAGTATCATAAAAACCCTTGAAGCAATAGAGTCAAGAGCTATCATCAATAACACCATGTATAATGAGTGTGTGAGCTTATATCAATACTTGAACTTCAACACCCTATAGTGTGAAAGACACTATCTTACCCTAAATAGAATGACAAATTTGATAAATATAAAGCACATTTGTAGTGATGTTAGGGACATATAGTGCATCATTGATGCGGCCACCCTCAAGTTGTATATCACCCTTTCCCTTATCATAAATAAAGGAAGAATATCTAACCTCAATGTTGGAAGTAAAACTAAAAACAAGAGATATAAAAGACTCCTTAGAAGAATTCATGTGGTGAGAAGCACGATAATCTATGACTCAATTATTTTAAATATGTGACTGAGATCTCTCAACAACATTAAGTGCTTTGGCATGTTCATTGGGTGGAGTGGAGATACAAATCTTGTGTTTTTGGCCTACATCCTCTAGGGTTTGCATTCTCTTAAAACACCTAGATTATTCTATTATCACTCTAGAGTGTATCATGTTTGAATATGTGTAAGCACACCTTCACTCCCGCTGATTGTACCATCATCAAACCTGCAAGCATGTCACTATGTGCAAACTAAGAGTGTTGCCTGTATTAAATGGTTTTGGCCATTTTTTGAATCTAAAAACTATGAAACTTATGCTGAAACTTTTTCATGACCTTTTATTTATTTTCCCTACCCCTGATGTAAAATTTCCTTACTAATAAGTACTTCTCTTCTTGAAAGTGAAGAAAATAGCTTTTTTTATCTTTTAAAAAAGAAATCAAGATTTCACCTCCAAGATAATGCATGATATGGATTTCCACAATTCTCTTGCATGCTTATACATTAAAATTAAACTTTTCCACGCTTTGGAGGTTAATTTTGGCATGTGTGGGTCCAAAATGAGTCTTTTTAGCTTAAAAATGCATTAAATTACCTTGTTAAGCCATGAAATTATAGGATAAGGCTAAAGTTATATTTTTGAATATAACTAAAGGTATTTAGAATAATTTAATGACTTTTTAAGAGCAATTTGACATTTTAAAGACCAAAAAAATGACTTTTTAGACTTAAAATATTGATTTGATTAGCTTGCAGAGGCTATTGATGGTTTTTGAAAATTTTGAATTTTAGGGGTTAGAATTTGGCCTTGGCAGGCCAAATTACCAACATTTTTGGTGATTCACAGGGGTTAACCAGCCTGTTGGTCAAAATAACTCACTAATTTTCATATGACAATGGCAAATAGACTCTTTTGGGCTTTGTAATACCTTTTCTGACTAACACAAAAAGACTGAAGGGAGACACAACTAATCTAAAAAGCAAAGACAACTAAACTATGAAAAAATGGGAAAATAATGAAAGGGAAGTAGATTTTTTTTGTGCTACTCACTTAATAACATAAAGCAAACCTAGAAAAACTAACCTAAAGTAAGATCCTTTCCTCTAGAATCAAATGAAAAGTTATTTGATGCACCATGGATCCTTGAAATGCATTTGTCATCTCGTAATGGCATCTTCTTATAGATAAGAGAACTTATATGTTTATGTCTTCTATATGATGCAATCAGGATTCCAACCTCTATTCTTAGGTGCATGTATTGAAGATATAGATCCAAGACCCAATCATCTTCCTCCTATATTCTTCTTTGTTGTACCAAGAATGCTATCTCTACCTCATTCATAGGCTAGTCATGATTTGTCTTATTCTCATCCAATGATTGAATTGTAAAATCAAGTGGTATGCTTGGATTGGTATCTTCATTATGATCCATTTGAAGTAGTGGCTCACTAATATCTTCAACCTCTTGGTATGGATTTAAACATGGCTGTAATATTTCATTAATTTATTTTTTATGAATAGCTTCAATAGTACTTTTTATAAGACATTCATCAATCTCTACCTGGGTAGAGATGGACTATCAAAATTTGCACAAAAACTCTCTAAATCATCCCAAAAGGCCTCTTTATCATGATCAACTGAAAGTACATGAAATTCATTAATATTCTTACAATTTGAAACATGTTGATCACATATTTATACCTTTTCGATAGAGACATATGAAGGTTCTTGATCTAATGCACTTGTTCCATCTTCATCTTCTATAAAGAATGACATCTCATCCATCCACTCAAGCTCCATATCATCTTGCTTTGGGATATCTGAAATAACATTGCCTTATAGAAGCTCCAAAACATTGGTGGAATCCTCAAATGAATTTTGCTCTATCTCATCATCAAAATCTACCATCTTAAGCTCTTCAATTTTATTCAAGAAATCATGGTATAACTACTGCAAATGATCATCTTCTTTTTCATTTTGGAAAATTTAATCCTTCTTGTCCTTTCCAAGTGGTGTCCCAACTATGATTTCTTCTTCTTGATCACTCAAGTCACCTTTATTTTTTATCTCTTTGGTTTTATATTCATTATTTTCATCACAAAGCAGAGGTTCTTGCTCTAAGAGTGGCATGGTAGATCCCTAGAAATACTCTAAGAGATGAGATAAATCCAATGGTTGTGCCATAGATGTTTGATTTTGCTCTTGAGACTATTGAACGTGAACAACTATCACCTCCTATTTTTGTAAATTTCCTTGAATGGATTTCCATGAAGGAAAGGCTTTGGGCTCTTGAGGAGGGAGGCGTGAGGGTTGAATGTCAACAATGACTTTGGGGTTGATTTTATCATTTGGGTTTATGTTTGGTTATTGTATTTGATTCCAAGTTGTAAAATTGGGTTTAGGAGACTCTAGAATTGAAAGTATTCAGTTTGAGGCATGATTGGGATATTTTCTTATTGAGATGGACTTGGAATCCATGGATATTGATATGGGGCAGTAAGAGGTATTGGTATTTGAGACTGAGATTGCTTATCTAATAACTCCTATTTGTAGGCTAATATCTCCTCATCAATCATTTGGCTTACCCTCTTCATTTCTTCTAACTCTTCATGAAAATTCAAAGAGTTTTGGAAGGTTGGTTGATTTTGGAATGGGTATGGCTCATTTGGATGAGCATGAAATGCATATGGATCATAAAGATCATACTATGATGATAGATAAGGCTGTTGATACTGGGAAAAATAACCATAATTTGCTTTATAGGTTGCCATAGCCTATAAGAAGATACATGAAAATAACTCAATTTATGAACAATAATGTACTTTTTACCTTGAGATTAGGACCATAAGAGTACTACAAACTAGATTTGAAGATGAATTTGCTATAAACTATACTTTAATTTTTGAAATCATGTCCCACCAGATGTGATAGAAATTTTTATCACTTTGGAGTGCACCCTATTTGAAGATGTGCAAGCACACCTTCACTCTAGCTGATTGTACGATCATCAACCTGCAAGCAGGTCACTATGTACAAACTAGGAGGAGTGCTTGTATGAAATGGTTTTGGCCATTTTTTGAATCCAAACTCCATGAAACTTATGTTGAAGCTTTTTCATAACCTTTTATTTATTTTCCCTACCCCTAATGTAAAAAATCCTTACTGATTCGTACTTCTCTTCTTGAAAGTGACGAAAATAGCTTATTTTTAGCTTTTTAGAAAGAATTCAAGATTTCACCTCCAAGATAATGCATGATATGTATTTCCATGAATATTTTGCATTATTATACATTAAAATTAAACTTTTCCATGCTTTGGAGGTTAATTTTGACATGTGTGGGTCCAAAATAAGTCTTTTTAGTTTAAAAATGCATTAAATTACCTTTTTAAGCCATGAAATTTTAGGATAAGGCTAAAGATATATTTTTGAATATAACTAAATGTATTTAAAATAATTTAATGGACTTTTAAGAGTAATTTGACATTTTAAAGACAAAAAAAAAAACTTTTAAGACTAAAAATATCGATTTGATTAGCTTGCAAACGCTATTAACAGTTTTTGAAATTTTTGAATTGCAAGGGCTAGAATTTGGCCTTGACAGGCCAAATTATCAACATTTTCATGAATATTCCCCACACAAAAAGAGCATGAAATGCTAGACTTATTCTTGGATTTGGAAGATGACTTGGGTTTAGAGTTATTGGCTTTAGGGGCACTTTGAGATAGATGAGTGTTCTTGGATTTACTCTTTGATTTTCCCTTACTCTTAAGATTAGATGTTACTAATGATTTTTGAGATGTGGAAGACTCTAGGTGAGATAATTTAGATTCATCCCTAGTAATTTTTTCACAAAATAACTCAAAATTAGGCATTTGAAATGTGACACCCAAGGCATCTATACTAGAGAAAAAGGTAGAAGCAAATATTTGGAATAGACTTTTCAACTTGGATAGAATTAGGTACACACACTCTTCATATTTATTATCTCATCCACTCCCCTTCAATTATGTCAAAAAAATTTTAAACATAGTGAGAGAGTCTATAATAGAGAGAAAATCTTCAGGATTGAGAGAAGTAATCTCAACTTCAAGCTGCATGGCTCTCATGTGATCTACTTTCCCATATAAACCTTTTAATTTAGCCCATATTTTGAACAAATAATCACATCCATCCAAATAAAATAAAGGAATGTCACTCACATAACCTCCAATCAAACCCATACATTCTTCAAATTTACATTGGTGTTGAAATTTTTCATATTCTTTAGTGAACTATGGTTGATCTTCATTCAGTAGGGACCATAATCCTTTGTGTTTAATGATTATTTCCATTATAGGCATTCATTTATGGTAATTATGTGTAGTCAAAGGCTCACATTAATATAGATCAAAATAATAATCCATGCTATAAAATCATCAAAGAGGAGAAAGAATGCAAAAATGGTGCACAAATCGACATCAAGATAACCCCTCAAATGATTTGTATTGAGCCCTCCTCCACCAAATTTTAAACTTTATAAAAGTAGTTATTTTTTACAAATAGATGAAATAATTGAAAACCATACACTTTAAAAAAAAATTAAACTCAATTTTGAGTTATAGTTCAAAAGTTATAGGCTTTACGAATTCTCGTAAAATGGGTCAAAAATAATAATAATTACACTACAAGCTAATTTTTGTGACCAAATGGGTAATGAACCTAGCCTTCCAACCACTTTTTGGAACCAAAATTTCATCACAGATGATCTCAATCCCACTAAAGTGAAAAACTAATATGTTAGTGACCCTTATGCATGTGTAAGTGAAAGATGTTGCCTCTTAAATTAAAAATTATAGTTATTAAAAATAAATAATGAATAAATAGTTATTGTAAGGAGGGTAAAAGAAATGGAATATTAATGTCTTGGTCACTTTAGTGTTGAAAAACTATTTATTTCAAATGAGACACCACTATTGGAGAGGTGCAAGGTTTTAGATGCTACGAAGGTAGAGAGATTGATGGAAGGCATGGCTAGTATCCACTTTCCATGCAATAGCAAAAACACACCGCGTAGCAAAAAGTGGAGGCTTACTCTCTTGGATCCTATCCTCCACTCTAAGTAGATTTATTCCACTCAAATCTTATGAAAAAAAACAAAATGCCTCTTATGCATAAAGGACAATAGATGATGCAAAGAAATAATGGCCCCAAGGACAATAGATAATAGGAATAATGCAAGTTTAAAACCTCCCAACTACAATGAACATCCTAAAAAATTCAACACCACTTGTAACATAGATCACTCAGGGAAAATAAAAGATGCCAAAAAAGATGTCAGGTTGCAACATAGATCTGCAACAAAAAAATAATGCAATCTACAAGTTGATGATGCCAAAAACCAATGCTCTAACCAGGCAAATGACACCAAAACCTAACACTCTAACTAGGTAGATAATAAAATATGCAGTCCTCTCTAATATCCCAAACACCGATATAGACTCTTCTAACTCCCATGCTAACCTCCTAAAAAATCCAACGCCACCTCCAAAGCAGCCCCAAAAAAATGATGTCGAATAGATAGGCAAGAGAAGGATGAAAAAAAAGATGTAGGCTAGAAGAGAATACATGGGTCGTGCGTATTCCTTTCCTCCACACTGACCTCTCATACTATTTTATATGCTACACTAACTTCTTCCAATACACCTATTAAAGCCAACACGGATCTTATCCTCTCCAATGCTTTAATGTAGTCTACACATAATAAATTCTATAAATATAAAATAAACAAATCCTTGTAGAAAATCTATCTTACAAATGAAATTTTGTAGCACTTCAAGGCTCTGATACCATAATAGGAACAATGATTAGATCATTCCAAGCCAAAGATCTCATGTGCAAACATAAACATCACATCAAATCTGATATACAAACAATAGATATATTATATAATATACAGAAGAAGACATGCAAGTACAATAGAGAGACCTTGCACAAGTAAGCAAGGCAAAACAAGAAACACACATAACTAACTAATATGGAATAAATCCACATAAAGGATAAAATTAGGAAAACATGAAAAAGTATCTAAAACCTAGTAAACATGAGCAAATACTCTAGCAGATAGAACCCATACAAAAATAAAAATAAAAGAACAATATTTGCTTCTAATTCTCAAGTATCATCACCAATGTGATGCTAAGAGAAGAGCATACGCATAAGTACCATCTTAGGCTATAAAACTCATGAATGTTGTTTCTAATTCTCAAGTATCGTTACCAATGTGATGCTGAGAGAAGAACATACATAACACCAGTGAAACACACACATAAAATGTTAAAAATGGTAAATAAATTTACTCCAAAAAAATCAAATATTAGCTAATTATTAATAAAAAACAAAAAATTGAAATAAAAAATCTAAAACATTAGCAATAGAGATGCAAACTTTTGGTTTCATTTTTAGCTCTTTGTGACTTTTCTTTGACTTGCAGCCTGTAAAAAAATATTAGAGAGTTTGTATTTGGCTAAGAGTCAAGGAAACCTACAAAATTTTATATAAATCCATAAAAACATAAGAAAAACAAGATTCTAGAATGAATTCGCAAATACACAATCAGACATAAACTTAAAATTGTTAACTAGTTAGAAACAAAAAACCAATAGAGGACATAAAATGTAAACAAAATAATTTCATAATTATTGAATGATTTCACTATTCTTTTCATCAATTTTATAGTTTTTTTAAAATAAAATAGATCATATGATTTGGCAGTTAGGGTTCAGTTTTGCTCATGTGTTCAACAATTTCACAATTAATCTCTATAATTTCACTACCAAGTTCTTCGATTTCATAGTTTCCCTGAAACAAAAGATTGTAAAAAACATAGAACGAACTAAAATTGAATTAGAAAGATGTTGAAAGTGATAAAACTATTAAAATACCTCAAAAACATAGATAAATAATGATTTCACAATTACACTTTACGATTTCACTGCTAGACTCTTTAATTTCATAGTTTTCTAGAAATAAAAGATTGCATAAAACAGAAAACACATAACAAACTAGAATTGAAACAGAAAGATGTTGGAAATGATAAAATTGTTAGAAATACTATAAAATCAAAGAAAATGATGGTTTTACAATTATCATCTACAATTCTGCTACTGAGGCCTCTAATTTTGTAGTTATGCAAAGAATATGTATGACAAAGCTAAAAACTTTAGAAAAATCCATACAATTACAAACAAAACTACCAAGACCAAGATCAAACATATATGCACAAGAAAAGTTATAAAAAATTAGTTGAAAAATAATTCTAAATGCTCCTATGATGATTATGATATGCAAAAGATGAAGGAAAGGTCCCACTAGGTGTGTTAAAATGTGAAGGAAATCTAGAAATGTAAAGTAAGCTAAAAGATCAACAAACAAGTGAAATCTAATGTAAACTAACTCAACCTAGGATAGAGCTAAAAAAATAATAACATAAACTTATACCTTAGTATCGTGAGCTTCCTCCTTTAAAATTTTAATTCAACTTGCTCTTTGAATTATGGTTGCTCACTCTTCTCCAATATAAGGGAAAGTGGGCAGCATTTTGATATACAAATTTTCTTTGGATGGCTTTGATTCACGTAGGATTCAATTGTGAATTCGATATCACTTTGTAAGCATAAGTCAAGATGATGAGAGTAATAGCTTGCATGTCTATTTATAATATTTTGGAAGGTAGACCGAGTGGTGGAGGTTTATTTAAATATTTTCAATTATTCAAATAATCGATAGTGGAGAATCACTCCTCATCCATGAGGATGATGACTAATTCAATTGGTTGAGAGGAAAAAGGAGTTGGTTAGCTGAGTCATCAAGAATGGGTCAAGCTATTTGACAAGTCAAATGGGAAACTCATAAGGTAGTTGAGGAAGTTAAGGGATTGGTTGGATGAGTTAACATGTGAGGAAGATCAAGGTGGAGGATATCTGGGTGATATGAAAAATCTAGATTTATTAATTAAATTTTGATTAAAAGTGTGTATAATTGATTAAATTTGAATTATTCAATTATTTGAATTTGGAGGGAAGTGATGTTAAATCGAATTCAAATTTGGGGAAGAAGAATTAGCATTAAAAGTGCATTTTGATACTAAATGAAATTTAGGTGTTTACAATGGCTAGACCCCTCCTTATCTAAAACCCACTTCTCTCCTTTTGTTGTTTCCTCTTTATACATTATATCTTCATCAAGATCATTTATTCATTATGCATCATCTTTTCCTCTATGGGAGATTCTAGTTTGTGACATTATTAGTTGGTCCCTCTATTTCTATCTGGAAATACCCTTTAGATTTATTGCATTTTAATCCCTCAAGTTATACGAGTGGTAACATCTGTACAAATTATCCTTTGGGAGATCTTGTTCTTGTGTGTGAGAATATTGCCTTGTCTCCTTTTTTACTTTGGGGTATTTTTTCTTGTCCCTAGTAGTATACTTCCTTTTATCAGCCCCTATGGTTTCTTTTTCTTGTCCATGATCCTTGGTGGGGTCAACTTGAGGGTCCCCCCAGTCTTAGTTTGTGTTGACATCTTGTGTATTGCTTTCCTATGCACCTTCTTCCCCTTGTTGCTTCTAGGTCACTTATTTTACATTTTTCCACCACTTTGAACTTTAACTTATAGGTACACTTGTTCTTCTTCCCTTGATGGATCTTCCTAGTCATGCACTACCCACTTCTTATTGCTCATTTAGTTTGGTTCTCCTGAATACTTTGATTCTTCTTCTTATTCCATGGAGACTTTGTTCTTCTTCCTATTTTATGGAGACTTTTCTCTTCATCATCTTGGTTTTATGTTGCTTCTTCTTTTCCATGATTTCACTATTTTGCACATCTTCTTTGATGGCTTATTCCTCAAGTTCTTCTTAGGGTTTCCTCATTACAGGCTTAAGTGCATAAGTCATTATGCACTTTACCCTATTCATTATCTCCACTTGTGTAAGTGTTATCACCACCTCATCATCATTAGAGTCCTCATCCTTAGAGGAAATTTACTTTCTTAGATCCTTGATTTGAAAACTCATAATGATGTTGTCCTCATCAATTTGTATCGCATTCACCTTTGCACATGGGAGGTCTCCAATCATGTTTAAACACCACTCCATGTACTTTGAAATCACCCCATATGGAAACTTTATCCACTCAATCATCTTCTCATCCTTATTATTCACCTTCATAAGGGTAAAATGAATCATTAAATATAATTTCCCAATGTCTTTATATGTTGTATAAATATCCTTGTGTATGCAACATGCATCTCCTATAGCCACTAACAACGTGGTATACCACCTATTACATCTTCTTTTTGTAAGTTCCAAGGTCACCTTGTGCTCATAAGTGTGATCATTATACATTTTAATAAGGTAATCCCTCTAAATGGGATAAATGAAAGGTTCATTTATCAATCCATCAAGAATCCCTATCTCATCCAACACCATCAATATCAAAATTTATCCCCATATTACCATTGTGTCATTTAAATGCACATCATTCACCACTAGTTTCACCTCCTCTATGATATGTCACGCAAAGTTATAATTGATGTTCCCTCTCCTTATTTTATGTGTGATATACACTATCTCTTTAGATGTTGAAGTTCATTAGGCTAAAGGGGTCAACCTCCCCTTGATTAGACATGAAACGATGCATGTGGCCTAGTCTTTTCATTTGTAAATTATCCAAGTGTACCTATCTCTTTGTAAGTATACCTCCTTACATACTTTGTCCAACATTTTTATAGGTGGGCACATGTTCTCACGTTTATTCTTCAACCTGGTCACTTTGTTGATGCACACATATGAGATTAACATCCTTAAACCTATCAAATATAATCTCCCTTCATGGACATGCGAGATTGTGAATTTAATAATATTTTTGAGTTGTGAAAGAATAAGTGCTCCCAAAATTATAGTATACTTATGTCTTTAAATTACCTATTTATTGTGGTGACTTTGATAAATAGCCTTTCTAATGCCTTTTATTTATTTTTACATAGTAATACACCTTTAATATACCTTCCCACTTCTTTTGTCAATGGTATAAATATTAAATGATGAAGTACCTTAGGCATGACATTAATACTTTCTTACTGTCCATGGTTTATGGAAACCTCATCATAGGTAGGTCAAAGGGCATAATTTTTCATTTATGTTGGTGAGAATTAGGTCACCCTCACTAGTACCTACAACTTATTCCTCTATCATAATGGTGTCTCCACCCTCCTTTCTCTTCAACACCATTGTTCCATTCTCTTAGGATCTTATTCCCCAAAAAATTTATTGGTCCAAACCTTTGACCTGTGATCCCTAATGAAACTTGCTATAACGAGGGTTTTTCTTTATCACTTAGTTATCACCTGCAAACTCTAATAATGACAATTCGTAACTCATTGCAATTATTTATTTTCCCAACAAACTACAAACCCCTTTGGAAATTATTACTTGGTGCCCTATTCTTTCCTTGAAATAGTGACTAATTTTTTCAAAATAATAATTGAATTCGTCACAATGACAAGATTCCTTAAAAAATTAATGAGGAAAGCTTTATTAAAAAAATGTTAACATGGAGATTTTGTCACATGAAAAAATCATGCATTGATGTACAATATTTACTCTTTACTTGCACATACCACCTTTCTTGTCCCATAATAATTATATTTTAAAATTGTTATTCACAAAATACTTTCATACATTTGCTACTATTTGTGCCTATCAAGATTTTGTTGTACCTTAGATGAAAACTACTAGTTTCTATAGAAAAGAAAGAAGTGTTCAAAAAAATGGAGTAATTATATATGCTATTATATTTTGATGGGCTTCTCAATTTAAGATTATGAACTCTTTTCCCTAGTCTTATCCTCAAAATTCAAATAGGTATAACCTAGTTGTCCCATGGATGATGTATCTACTATTTATTATTGTTACACATGCCTCAAATGCTAATAACATTTTAAGTACTCATGGAGTTGGGGACTTGAGGGGTGTCATTATTTTATATAAAAAATAAAACTATAAACACTTTTAATTTACAAAGTAGTTATTATTTTTACAAAAACATTAATTCTAATCTCATAAATACCTTAAAAGATATTGTTGACCATTTTTGGTCACCATGGAAGAACATCATCTGAGGTTTATTCAAGGGTCTAGGATCACTTATAGGCTTTTCAAGATTTAGTCAATCAGTCTCAAGACTTGATCGATTATGTGCAGTCGCTTGTAATCCTAAAAGGAAATGATTTAACACAGCCATTTATGGGTTTCCCAATGATGGCTTCAATTGGTGATAAGCTTAAATTTGACAGGCCCCTAACGATGCCTTGATAGATTCCCAAGTTGTCAGTCATAATGGGACTTAGCCATTACTTTCAAAGGTTGTCTAGTACCATGCGTCAATCTCACAATGGTCTTAAGTCCTTTCAAATTATTTCAACACTAAGTCAATTTTTTAAAAAATTGCCCAAGCCACGCTTTACTCTCTTGGTAGTCCTGAGCCTATTTAAAAGTCTTTTAAAGACTTAGTTGATTTTTAAGAAGTTGTCTGGTGAGGTGATGATATTACCAAAGTAATAGGGAAGTGAGATGCTTCCACATGTCATAATCTCGATGACTTGGTGACCCAAAATCATTCATACAATTCAAATCCTTTTGGGTTAGTGGGATGATTCCATGTGGCACAATCCCACTACCCCACCCTCCTAGAGATTTATGTACAACACATAGAGATGTCAGATCCTCTGGGATAGTGGGTGAGTGGGATGGCATTGTATGACATGATCTCACTACTCTGCAGCCCCGAGGTGGTCCTTTTAAGCCCAATAGTGTGTCAGGGTAGCAAGTGAGCGAGATGTTACCACATGGTGAAATATCACTTCATCACAGTTGGAACACATATCATTTGTGTACAACTTTAATCGATTAAAAGAAGAGTGAGAAGGAGCCATGTGGAAGTGGCAGAGCCTGACCAAGAGAGATTGAAGTAATTAGAGGGATGACACATGAAGGCTATAAACTATGGGTAGGGCTCAATGGGATAAAGAACAATGCATCCAAGTAACAAAATAACTAACAAATAGAACTACACCATGCCATCAGTGCACTAGCTTAAATTTGATGGACCATCTAATCATAAAAACCATTGAAGGTTGAATGTCAACTGTGCACTTGTGTTGATTTATAGAATCAAGTTGTTGATCAATTCCCCTAGGAAATGATTGAGTAGGTGGTGGAATTGAATGCATGATTAAGCATGTGAAACCCACCAAAAAGTATGGTGTGCACATTGGGATCAATCATAGAACATAAAATATCAATTCATCCTTAAATAGGTATGGATCCAACTGTGCAAGTTATGGGTGGTTGGTGATCCCAACACAATCCTAACTAGCTTCAGCTACCAGAATTCAATTAATATATGGCTTAGTTACAAGAATCATGAGCATGCCTTTAAGCTATCAGATATTTCAGTCTACCTACTCAACCACCCTCTTCTAATCACCTTTAATCATTGTAACTACCCTGATAGTGGGTAAGATTAATCAATGATGTATGGGCTTATCATTTCCTATAAAACCTTGGGTCTCACATTGTAAAATGGTCGACATTTCTAGGCACCATAACATTTTCAAAATTTGCCCTGCAAGAGCCCTCTCCTAGTATAACAAGGCTCTATTTAATCAAGTTTGTAATATTTCTTTAGACCTTGAGATTAATAAGAATTATTTACTTTTATTCCTACTTTGTGTTCTATATGCATTCATGGTTGTTAACCCTTGTCTGTGGATGTTCATCCCTTTCATTTTTGTCCTCCTTTAATACATCTACACAAAACTAAAAGTCTGTGTATGTCTCGTGTTGTGTTTACATGGGTCTATGTAGGTATTTTCTATGGACCATTTATCATCCCTCCTAATGTTGCATTGTGTTCCCTTACCTCCATGCAAAGCACTTATGTAGTGCATCTAGTTTGAAGATCTTGTATCCAGTTTATTAGTCTCATTGTGTCAATAAGCAGGTGAGGTGCTCACTCTATTATTGGTGCATCACCTTTTACATTCTAGCAAACCTCTTACCTTTTCTCTCCCTTTTCCCCTTGTCAAGTTTATGTTTAGTGTTAGTTATAGATTTCATTCTGCTCTTAATAGGTCTACATGTTGGTCTTAAACTAGGTGCATCTAGAATATAAAGAAGTTGGCCTAATCTGAAGGTTCATCTTAAGGAGCACAAGTGTCCCACACCTTGGGGAACAATCCCATTATTTCACTAAATTAATTATTCTAATTCAATGGGTGTACACTTTGAGTGATAACAATTTCTATCATGCTTAGTGGGACCCAGTTCAATGATCTTCACATCATCCATTGAAGAATTTTGGTGTATTCTTCAGTGCACCTTGCCATTCAAGGCAGATTATTCAACACCGTGTTGACTCCAAGGATCAAACCTACTAGTTTAATTAGTATAAGTGCTTAAAGATTATCAGGGATCAGGATTTAGGTGATATTCTTGATATTTTCCTTCTTTTGAATAAATCTAATCACCTGGTGACTATGTTGGTATGTACTTGTTCTTCAAGAGGCAAACCTAATTATTTATCTTTAAAGGATATCTCAATGGATTTTTGGGCTATTTTAATGCTCTAACACATCATACTACCTTAGGAAATATGCCCCTTCCCTCTTCTTTTTCCAACTACATTTTATATACCCTCTTATTATCCATATCAAATTGAAAATGATGTAGGTTTTATCCCAAATAGACCTTTCATAGCATAATATCATCCTCCTCATAGTGTTTGCCTCCCTCCCACCCATGTTCAACATTTTTGGCAACTTTATCATGTTTATAATCAACCTCTTGAAGGCTATGTTGCTCCTAATCAACCCCAACAAAGCATCAAAAATATATTGTTGGACTTCAACCAATAGATGAGGGGGGGTCAACAGAGAACTGGAGTGTAGTAAGCAGCAAGAGGAGCTTTCTTACCAAGTTCAAATCCATCAATAGGAGTTAAGTGAGCAAGAAATATATCATGAAGAATGTTTATCTATGTAGATTACAGCTAAGGAGGAGAAGATGTGCCAATAAATTATGCAAGCACAAGAGATTAGCTCTCAAGCAGTCCCTTCCATCTCCAGTTTCAATCAAGCTACTCTTACAACTACAGACTAGCTTATGAGAAAAGAAGCTTCTAAATTCAATATCCCAAGATTCAAGTAAGGTCAACCATATAAACTTTCAATTAAGAATCCCATTTTTCAAATCTTAAGTTTTAGAAGTCCTCGTCCTTTTAAAGAGGATGTTCTCATGCAAACTCAGCCTATTATCCATTTGGAACATCCCTCTCAAAAGCCTACTCTTCCTAAAGAGCCTCAAGTTTCTCAACCATGGAATCCTTCTTGGACCAAGAATTTTGATTTTAGGATGTGAAACCTTGGCAGGGCCACTCCTCTCATACCAACTCAAAATCAAGAAGAGGAAAATATTGTATAAGCTAATCTAAGAAGAATGCCAAGTTTTAGGAGTGCCTCCTCAACCCCAAAGCCAATTCATGAGAAAGAACAAACCATAATGCCTCATATTTGGCTTAGTGATGAGCATGAACATATTACTTCATTATTTGAACCCTCTTTCCCTCCCACCATCTCCCTTTTCAAAGGGGGACATGTTGTATTGAGAGCAAGTGAAGACCATTTAAATGAAGAGGAGGAGATTTCAAGTGAAGATGATGAGGAGAAAATAATTGGTAGCCCTCTTTATATCACTAAACTAGAAAAATTAGACTTGGGACAATAGGAATAATAAAATCTTGATGATTAGAGGTCAATTCTCTCTAGTCAAAAATGCATTCAAGGACATGAACAAGACTTATCTTGGGCATATGAGCTTCCATTTAGCATGGAAGAGGAAGAAATCAGTCTAATTGGCATGAATTTAATTTCATTGTTGGAATAAGTGGTCTCCAAAGATGAAGGGTTAAATTCCCCTCATGAAGATGATTTTCAGACTTCTAACATGTTAAGAGAGCCCTCTTTCTCCATTAAATAAGAAGTGAGTGCATTTCCTACCCCCAAGGGAAGAATCCAAGGAGAGAGAAGTTTGGACTATCAACTTATTTGATGAGTTAGAATTTTACATGATGGAGAAGGACTTTGAGGATGAACAAAGGATCAAAAGGGAGCATATGATCCAATAAGGAGACCCTAATCAACTCTTGATTTATTTGTAGATACTGACAAGTGATGGTGAGTTACAAGACTTATTTGAGGTCCTAGAAGCAGGATATGTTCCTCTTCAAGGGGAATATAGTCTAACTAACATTAAAGAGTGTAGATTTGGTGAGTAAATTAAGAAATAAGAGAGAGGTAGTCCATTAAATCTATTTTCCCAAGGGCTAGATATAGTTGGTATCAATTTGTTTGATATTTTCAATGTTGGTTATCAACTCCTTGATAAGCCTGTAGACACTTGCACACTCCTAAAAAACAATGTAGGCCTATTTTGGTTTCAACCTCTAAAGAATCTAGATTCATCTCCTTTTGGGGTCAATCCCTCAAGCATACATGTTGTCTTGTCAAGAGGATGCCTATCAAGAACCTAGCTCAGTTAAAGGTTAAAAAGGAGAAGCCATCAGAAGTTGTGCTTAATCTAGAACATAATTTTGAGCATCGAGAAGACCAAAATCAACATGCCTATCCACTCCAAGGTAGTTACATTTCCAACCAAATTATGTGGGTAGGTAAGTTTATTTGCATCCTTGAAGAGGTATTTCACCAATTCATTGAGCACACAATCCTCTTCCACCTTTGGTTGGCTACCCTCAAGCATGAAAAACATTTTAGATTGGTAAGAAAAGACAACTATTTTGTAGAACTGGACAATGGCTTCATTTAGGTGGCCTTCTATTTAGTTAGTTTCAGGTAGGTTAGTTTCAATTTATTTCCTCCAAGTGATGCAACACATTAGTTTAGATGTTTTCTTTTCCTTAAGTGCCTATGTGCACATTGTAAATAGTTTTAGTCGTTCTTCTTCCTCTAGGTGACTTTGGCATATTTGTGCATTTCTTTCTCTCTTTTTTTTGGGGTGATTTTAGTTTTAAGGATTAGCTTCGGTAGCAGATAAAAAAATAGTGTAAAATTGAAGCTCCAAGGTAGATGGAATAGTGTCTGAAGGAGGTCATGAAACTTTGAGAAATTTAGGGAGTATATCAAAGACAACATTGAGAATCTTTTTAAATTCTCATTTTAGTTATTAAATCAGCAACTAAGTAAGTTGTAGTTATGTTTCACTTTCATAATAGGGTGTTTTTGGTGCTTTTATGACTCTATTCCCAATGGATTGCTTCAAAGGCTTCCAGTTTCCTGCTTGACAGGCAAGTAGCCCATAACATTCACCATAATGTTTACCATTTTTGGTCACCATAGAGGAGCAATGTCTAATTTCCATTCAAGGCTTTAGAATCACTTATAGGCTTCTCAATATTTAGTCGATTAGTCCCAAGACTTAACCAATTATGTGAAGTCACTTGTAAGCTCAAAAGGAAATGCTTTGACACTTAGCCATTTTGAGGTTTTTCCTGGTGACAGCTTTAGGAGGTGATGAGCTTAAATTTGATGGGCCCTTGATGATATCTTAACATATTTCTAGGTTATCAATCATAAGAGGACTTAGTCATTTTTTTTGAAGGTTTTTTGATGCCATGTCAAACTCATAATGGTCTCGAGCCATTTCAAATGCTTTTGGCACTTAGCTAATTTTTCAAAAGCTGTATGGGCCATGCATCACTCTCATAACAATATTGGGCTTATTAAAAAGTCTTTTAAGGACTTAGTCAATTTTCAAGAAGTTGCCCAACAAAGTGATGACATCATCAAAGTAGTGGGCAAGCACAATGTTTTCATGTGTCATAATCTTGATGATTCGACAACTAGAACAATCTATATAATTCAAAGCCCACTAGACTAGCATGTTAGTGGGATGATGCCATGTGGCATAATCCCACTACCTTGCTCTCTTAGAGATTTTTATACAACCTAGAGAGATGTTAGAGTCTTTAGACTAGTAGGTGAGTAAGATGGCATCACATGGCATGATCCCACTACTTCGTAACCCCAGGGTGGTCCTTACAACCAATAATGCATCAAGGCAGTGGATGAGTGAGATGATATTTCATGGAAAAATTTCACTTCACCATAGGAAAAATAGACAACATCCATGTACCAACTGAGCAAAGGAAGAATGAGAAGGAGCAACATGGTAGTGGCAAAGCTCGATTGAGAAAACCTAGAGTAATTAGATGGATGGCACATGGAGGCCATAAACTATAGTCAGGGCTCAATGGGTTAAATAATGATGCGACTGAGTAACAAAGGAGGTAACAAATAAAATTTCACTATGTCATTAGTGCACCAGCTTCAATTTGATTTCCCATCTAGACATCAAAATTGTTAGAGGTTGAATTTCAACTCCACCCCCACGTTGATTTATAAAATCAAGTTACAGATCAATTACCTGAGGAAATGATTTAGTAGGTGGTCAAATTCAATGTAGGATTAAACATGTGACACCCACCAAAAAGCATGGCGTATGCATTGGGATCAAGCACATATCATAAAAAATTAATTCATCTTTAAAAAGGCATGGCTCTAACTTTGCAAGTCATGGATTGTTGGTGATCCCAATGCAATCCTAATTACCTTCAACTACCAAAATTCAATTAAGATATGGCCCAGTTCCATGAATTATGGGCACATCTTCAAACTATCAAATATTTCAAGCTACATACTCAACCACCCTCTTCCAATCACCTTGAATCATTGTAACTGCCTTGATAGTGGGTAAGATTAATCAATGACCTATAGGCTTCTCATTGACTATAAAATCCTAGGTCTCACATTGTAAAATGGTTGACATTTCTAAGCACTATAACACTGTTAAAATATTCCCTCTGAGATCTCTCTCCTAGTATAACAAAGCTTTGTTTATTCAATTTTGTGATATTACCTTAGACCTTGAGATTAATAGGAACTAGTTACTTTTGTTTATGCTCTGTGTTCTATGTGCATTCATGGTTATTGACCTTTGTCTGTGGATGTTTGTCCCTTTCATTACCATCCTCCCTTCATACCTCTGTAGATAACTGAAAGTATCTTCAAGTCTCATGTTGTGTATACATGAGTCTACATAGGCATTATCTGTGGACCATTTTTCATCCCTCCTAACATTGAATTGTGTTCCCTTACCTCCATATAAAACACTTATGTAGTGCACCCAGTTTGAAGATCTTGTATCCATTATTTTAGTCTTATTATGTTATTAAGTGGGTGAGGTGATCACTTTATTCTTGGTGCATCACCATTTAAATTCTAGCAACCCTCTTACCTTTTCTCTCCTTTTTCCCCTTGTCAAGTTTAGGTTTAGTGTTAGCTATAGATTTCATTCTACTCTTTGTATGTTTGTGCATTGGTCCTAAACTAGGTGCATCTAGAATAGAATGAAGTTGGCCTACTCTAGAGGTTTGTCTCAAGGAGTGCAAGTGTCCCACACCTTGGGGGATGATCCCATTGTCTCACTGAACCAAATCTTCCAATTCAATGAGGGTATGGTTTGAGTGATAAAAGATATTAAATAAAATTTAAACACTTCAATTTTATTGAATGAATTTAAAATAATATTTTTTATACTTTATTTTAATAATCATTCATCCCAACCAATGAGATGTGAATGAATTGGTAAAGTGGCTTGGCTATTTCCAGCCCCACCAAGGTTCAAATCTCATTGGGCATGCGAGGTCAATTGTGGTTGTTAGTGATGTTGTTGCACCATATAGGTTAGTTGTTGATCTTTTTCCCTTGGGGATATATGATCCTCATTTTGTTCCAAAATAGTTCATAGCTCTATCCAAAAATGTTTACTCATAATAAAAAATAATAACCGTTCATTCTAAAATCTAGGATTTTTTTGGGGTTGTCCCTAAAACATTGTCTTTAGTCCTCATTCCCCTCCCTGATAGTGATCAAATTTGAAGGGTTAGTCCTATTTTCAACTTGTAGGACATATATTCCTCCAACCCTTCAATGATGAAAATTTGAATAAATATTTACACTTCATTTGAAAAGAGTAAACCAAATATACGCTTCATAGAAATAAGGACCATATAAAATATTTTTATTGTTAACAAATTTAAAATTAAGTAGTAAGTTTATTTTTTATAAATGAAAATTTAAATGAAGGTTTCACTTGAGCAAAACCTGAAATAATCAAAATTTCACTTTCCATTGAGTTCATATATCAAACCCACAATTGCTTATAAATAATCTTGGCCACCTGAGTTGGCACATATTTAGGGAAACAATAACCCAATAACAAAGGACATAAGCACTCTAGTACCAAGATGCCCTTGGTTTTGCTTTCATTTATTAAATTTCAAAATCTCCATTGATTTATAATGCATTCATCCTCTCCAATCAACTTGAAAGCATTTTCAAATTAAAAATAAAATAATAATAATTAAATGCTACAACATGTGTTTGATTCCCTTCTAACAACATTAATAACCCAAACAAAAGACAAATACCTCAAAAATGAAATTAAATAAGTTTGTGTGAGCATATTTCCATTCAAGAAGACCATCATGTGTACAAGGAACATATGGATCAATTAGTCTAGTCGAAGAGGCTTTCAATATTTTAGATGCTTCCATGCATCATAAATAACATTCCAATCTACCTCATTTACAACATGAGGTGCACAAAGGGAGAGAAACATTAACATATCCTTTGTATTCAAATAAAGTCTATATCTATCATTGTTATTTATCCTACTTAACTTTGAAAAAATATTTCACAAACTATTGTGTTTCCTAGAATAACAAGAATAGCTTACCATAGCCACATCAAACATGGAAATCCTTAAAACCATTTAGATTCACCCCCACATAGATCCCACACTCAAAACATTTTTTTTTGGGTATGATTTATAAATAGTATAAATAAATTCATCCATCTCACCTAAACAATTAATAGTATCCACAATAGGTGAGTTCCTAACATTAAAATTTTCACATAAACATGTTAACCATCTTTTTATTTAACGGTCTATATCAACCATCTCCTCATAATAATTATAGAGATTGAAAAACCTAACAACATTAAATATAGGTAATTTTTTGAAACTTGTATGTATATAATCAATAACCTTCACAATAAAACATTTTTTCAATACAATGCAATCATCCAATGTCCCTCATCTTTATGAGTTATGAAAAATCTTAAATCTCAATGCATGTACATGTATCTTACATGTTCCATCTACAAACTCAAGAGTTCCTCCTTGTGCTCTATTTAAAAAATATGATATATGCATTGTACCCACCCCAAATATGTTTCTTTAAAATCTCCTACAAAACATGTTAATAGTAATATCTAAAGTAGTGCTAATGGTTGTAATGTCAACATGATCCTCTTGAAAAGAATTATTCAACTTATTCAACTCAATAAGCACATCTACAAGTAAAAGGATGAAAATTTGTAATTGAAAAATTCTTGCCAAATCATACATTTTTTCTCCTCTAACTCCCATTCTCTCAATAAATATGCATGAGTTTGATAAGCCTTTCCATGACCTTTCCTCTATAGGGTCACCTAATTTGATGATTTTTCAACACCTTTGACCTACTAATTTGAAATGATTCCATTAGCTCTCTTAATGCTCCACCATGTCTTTTACTTGATTTCCAAAGCCACAAACACATTTTTTTGTAAATTTATCAATAAACTGTAGCTTTGGAAAATACGATGAAGCATCATTTACTACTAATAATTATTGATGAGCTATGTAATAAATATCTAATAACTGAAGAGAATCTCGATGAAGCTTACTAGATATACCTTCATGGATACACCTCATGGTAGAAGACCCATTAGATCCAAATCCAACCACCTTCATCACGGATAAATCCATTCCTACTAAAAGAGTTATTGCAACATCATACATAGATTGAGTTGTTCCATCCATTATTCAAAAGTGGCGTATAAATTTTGATACACATTAGCCTCTACCTTCATTTATCAAATATTTACTATAAACTATCAAATGTTGTTCCATAGTTTGATCAATACTTTCATCAAATAAAATTGAATAAAATGAACTACAAAAAATCTCATCTTTTACCTTTTTCCAATATACCTCCTTCACAATTTGTATAAACTCTTTCCCATATGTGGTATTTGTATATGCAAATTATTCATCTGTTAGAGTCAAGTGTGGAGTGCCTTTATCCCTATTCAAGTCATAAATTGGCTGAAACATTTCTAAAGGTAAAGCATGCCTAACAACAAAACACATTTTTCCAATCATTGATATGATTCTCTCTTTCTTAACATTTGCCATTAGGTATACATATTTGGTAATTGGAGTACTATTTTGTTTGTTTTCTCCTTCTAAAAGTTGTAAAGCAAATTTGTGAGGCTATGATTCTGCATGGATTTTTAGACCACTGACGTGAAGGGTGGTACTCCCATCTTTAGCGAATGAAGTTTCTCTCTTATATTTTACACATCAAAAATATTTTATCATTTCAACACCATTGTAGTCCTTTACAACATAAGCCCATGGAAATCTTGTTTTTAATTTGGACTTGAGTGTTCTTTTCCATTTCTTTGATGTTTGTCTTTCTTCCTGAATTTCTTCTCCATCTACTTCATAGTATTCTTTATGTGGCTAAACATTAAAGTCTCCATTTTGGGAATGAAAATATTGTTTAGGATCTCAAGGGATACCAAATGCATTAGCAAGTGATAATTGCCTTTTGTCCTTCTTAGGACGATCAATGGAAGCCATTTTTTCACAATTTATACCTATTCAATAAAAACAATAAAATAAATATACAACCTAAATAAATTTAGCCACAAAATTATTTTGAAACAAATAAACATCTCATTTTATTGATAAACCTAACAAGAATCATTGCATTTTGGTTTATAGTAAAAAATATCTTAAACACAATGAATACGCATCACTAAGGTAATTAGTGATAAAATTTGGCTTTTACATACTATTTACAATTCAAAAGCTAAATACCATCACTAATGAAAATACCAAAGTGATATTATTTCAAAACAAAATATGTCATTGCTGTGGATCCCTATGAAAATGTCATGGACTGTGACCTACCATAGTATTTTCTATATACATATTACAATGAAATCATAAATACTATTGAGTTGTGGAGCTAAAAGCTTCACCAGATGAGCAAATGCAGAGGTTGCTGGAGTTACACAGTCACCGACATCGATCAGGACCGACTGATGTCGATTATGGATCGGCCGACATTAGTCATATGCAGATAGACAGAGACCGACGTCTGTCATTGGTGCGTTCCCAGAATTCTAATTTTGAGGAAAACAATGAGTTTGCATGTAAAGACTAACTATTAGTCTTGAGTCCGCTTTTCTATTTTTAGCAGGACAGATTTGAACCTTTGATTAAGAGGTGCATCTAACGGTGGAGCATGGCTCATGAGTCCTAGTTCTATATAATAAGGTTAGATCCTCATAGCATTGTAAGTAAGAAAAGGTGTAAGGAAGATTAAGCAAGATCTATTGTAGACAATTCAAGGATTGAATTGGTTGTAATTGATTGAGAGAGAGAGAACTCTTGAGGGAAAGAGATCTGTACATTTGAGAGGTGTGAGAAGAGAAATAGATTTCTTCATTGTATTTCCTTCTTGAAGAGTTTAATACAAGATTGGTTGTTTCTTGTATCTCCTATTATTTGCTATTTCTGATTTCTAGTTACTTATTACTTTTGGTTTAATTTCATGTTTAGTTGCTTATACAAAAGTAATCAATTGTATTTTAAGATCCTAACAAATACAACTTTCATTTCTACTTTTTGATTGACATGTTTCAATTAGATAATCTTAAAAAATAAACTCTATAAACTTCTAAACGTCAATTTTCCCTAAAAATTACTTAATGTACCAATAAAAATGAGTATATGAACATACCTAATAATATATACATACATAATGCATGCAAAATGCATAGCCCTTTAGAAAATTTTGGGGTAGATTAATTACCATGGGAAAAAATTAGGATAAAAGCTTGAATATAAGTAGTCTAGTTGTGGGTCTGGGTGATTGATGCTTTGAGGCATTCTAAAATGGCATCATTTATATCTTTGAGGAATTTCAATATCTGCAAATATGTTTCCAATGCAAGCTATTGTTACTGTAATTTCCATCTTTCCTCTAGTGTTAGACCTTAGGATTGATTATCATTGGGTATTGCAACTTGACTGCCATTACCAGCCTTTATGTCCCCATCCTTTGATATTAAATCAGGATCATGGTTAAAACCTTTTTTTGGGGATGGATGTAGAGAATCACATGTCCCTTACACACTGTGACGGTGGTGAATATAGCTAAAATGAATTCCATTAGGAAAAGCCATACCCTTAATTATGTAGGTGATAGTTTTTATCATACCGCCTAATGAAATAAAAAAATATAAGTCATTACCAAAATTTGTAGAATGGAAGGTAGTAGAGCCATCCATCACATTTATGCTTGCCACAACATTTGTCTTCCAAGTTCCCCCTGCCACCTCCAACAAACATTACTTCTGAGTGAGGAGACCATTAAATGTCTGGAGATGCTTTGGATCATTGTCATCAAGTTGACTTAGTTGAACACAATCATCATGTGTGGATGGAAGATTAACAACTCATGCTCTTTATCGAGGAAGACATCTCATTAGTTTTCCCATCTCACCATATGTGGTTGGAAAAATCTTACATGCTTGTAATTTTCTCACCAATCTCCTACTGTCGTTACTAGAAATCTTATAAGAAATTTAAAATTCTAAACAATTGTACTTTAAAATCTCACATACATGTTTATCCAAAAAGACATATATTAGAAACTATTAAAGTGCATAAAATCAAATTCCTTAAACATAAAAAATGGGATTTATAACCATGTAATATTTTTTTTTTCCTGTGATGCATAATGATGAAATTTGAGTAACCTCCAAAGGTAGCGGTCCTATTCTTATCAATGCCATTGTAAGTGAAAATTAATTTGTTAAAATAATTTTTTAAGTTGTCTTGATAGAGGTCACAAGAATGAAAAACTCCCACAAGATACCCCATGCTTGTACGATCTACAATAGTGAACCCTTTCACGTTACTCCACCACAGTCACAATGCCCGTAATCTCATGCTTGCATTCATCCCATGTTAATTAACAAAATACCTATATATGATTGAACTCTACAACTGAATCTTATAGGGAAGCTTACCGAATTATTTCAAAAAAATAAAAATATCCTCCTTAATTTAACCAATTATTTGTTAAATATTTTTTTAATTAGGTGTGAAATCTATACATAATAAATTTAAATTTCTTAACAGTTGTACCCAAAAATCTCACATACACGTTTATATATATATAATTATTGAAGTGTTTAAAATCAAATTCCTTAAACATTAAAATTGGGATTCAATATATTTTTACCTATGATGCACAACAATGAAATTTGAGTAACAATGGGAATTTCCTCACCAATCTCCTAAGTTTTGTTGTCATTTTCTTCGATTGTTAGCATGTCAACATATATATATATATATATATATATATATATATATATATATATATATATGAAATTATTAAAGTGTTTAAAATCAAATTCCTTAAACATTAAAATTGGGATTCAATATATTTTTACCTATGATGCACAACAATGAAATTTGAGTAACACTGGGAATTTCCTCACCAATCTCCTAAGTTTTGTTGTCATTTCCTTCGATTGTTAACATGTCAACATAAATTGGGACGTGAACAATAACCTAGGTAAGAGGGGGCTCAAAAATCTAAGATTCGATCCTATGACCACCTAAATAGATAGAACCTCATATATATAACAATGACAATCACTTTAGATCCGTCTTGAAGGATAAATATAGCATTACCTATCCCCCTTAGTAAGCTTTGATGGAATGTCTACATAGTTAACTCTTCCATAAGAAAAACACAAACAAAAATTTGTTGACATAGATTATAACTTGAAGACAAAAATAGTAGATTCCTAAATGCCACAATAGTGACATGATTGTCGTCAAGTCGAACAAAATTATATTAAATGACCATTAAACAAGAAACACAATTCAAAAATCAAGATTCACATTTAAAAATTATTCTTGACATGACTCGAATACTCTAACTTATACAAATGGTAGGCATAGATAAGGTTATGCTAATTATTTAATATTTATTCTTGGTTAGTAAAGGTTATGCTAATTATTTAATATTTATTCTTGGTTAGTAAAAACATGAATCATAATCTATGACATAAAATGATATAAATAATGTCACCAATTCTTTGTGTAAATTTTGTTACCAGTACCAACTCATATAATTTTTAATATATATCAATTACCTTATATTTAATAATTATATGGTATTGATAAATATTTTTAAATAAAACCCTTCTTTTTCATATTATATATATTTATACTTTCTATATTATCGAACATTTCATAAATTTTCACTTTTTTATACCCATTTTTAAGTTACCCTTATTTGACACGGTTGAAGCCTTAAACGGGCTGGGACGGGTTCACTTTTGATCACTACGACTCCCCGATGCTATATTCCGAACTAAAACCGCTGAGAGCAGCTGAGAGAAATCGAGACAAGCCCGATACATAGGTAACTATGCCATTTACCAAGCTAAAACTGCTGAGATAAATTGAGCCGATATTGCAGATAAAATGATCCCATGATATTTTAAATTTATTGCTCCGCTCCAACAATTTCCAATTGCGTATGAAATATTGGCATTCAAAATTTGTTGACGTGCTCAAACAATTCCCCAATATATATGAGCAACTACCATTGTAGCTGGTAGCAAACACACCTTTTGTATCTCAAGCACGAATCTGTATCATATCGACAAGGCTACTTGAATCGACAAGAACTCGGTATCTAGTTTATATCCTAATTTTATATATTGTTTTCGATTCTTCTATTTCATTTTTTAATTCATTCGTTTGGCTCAGGCGGTTTGATTTTGATTAGATAGACATAAAATAAAGGAACCTATGAAATGAAATGCTGTTAACTTAGGTTAATTCCACTTTTTAACATTTGAGATTTCTTATGATAATTGAACTGAAACCTTCTGTGATTCTTTCATCAGTTTGGCTTCCCTGGATCGTATATATTTTTAAGCCTTACGCTTTTATGTGCAAATGATGAACCCTCAAGGGTTTTGCTTGGTTATATTTTTCTGCTTGCTAAATATTGGGCAAGGTTATGGATGACTTTTAACTGTGCAGTACATATTGAAACCTTAAGATTTCATGTGCAAACAATGAACCCTTGAGGGTTTTGCTAAGCTATGTTTTTTTGAGTTATGGATGGCTTTTAACTTGGTATAGCCTGAGCTTGTGCCACATTTTAGAGTGCCTTAAGCTTTGATCACATTTTAGATTGCCATAAGTCTGAGCCGCAATCTCAAGATTTAAACCTGGGTTAGGGCTGAATGTACTCTATTAGACATGTCCCGTGCACGGATATATCTAATGTTTGTTAAATATGTTTCTTTTGATACATGAAAGGAGGGTTTTGTTAAGAGGCTTTTCACAAACCAGAGAGATACATGATATCTTGAAACTTATCAGGAGGGTTCCAATATTGGGTCCTCACCCATTCAAAAACCAGAGAACTACATGAAATCTTGCAACTTACCAGTACCTTTCACAGCAAAACAGTTACCGCCGAAAACTGAAATAGGGTGAAAACAAAACTATGCCAATGAAATATGTTAGTAGCTTTTATGAACATGGTTACCAAGTCTGGAAATCTGGATCTGTTCTGGAGGGCAAAAAATCAGGAGATTTGGAATTCTTGAAAAAGTTCAGAAAAATATGGTCTGGGATATATACATATATATATATATATCTATATCTATCTATCTATCTATCTATCTATCTATCTATCTATATATATATCTATCTATATGAGCATAATTTTATAAATATGCAAAATTGATAAATACAATGAAAAAATAATAACATAATATAAAATACTATTATATTTAATATTAGAAGGTTGCAACACACCACTTCCTGCAGTATCTTTGGAAACAAAATAAGCTACTATCTGTTGCTATTTCCAGAGCTCCATATGACTGAAAAGCATCCACGTAATATGATATGACAGAAGGGATTATTGATTTGAGCAAAAACTGTGCTTCTCTTTTCCTTTTGTATGTTGTTATCCCAATTTTAAAGTGTCCTTGCTCGACCAAGTAACTTGATGAGAATCTTAAGAAGCTATAAAGTGGTTTCTGTTAAAATCAACTGCCAAAACCTGCTACTTCATTCATGTCCAAGTACAAGAATATCCTCAATTTTCCTACCGTATGTTGACTCTGTCTCTGTCTCAGCTTGAGCCCCTATTGAAATTTGCCTTGAGCTTGCTACTGCACTATAAGCAGTATGTGCAAATTGTTGTCTCACAGATGTCTTAAATCTAAACATCCACCGTTTGGAGTTGGTTGATCACTAGAGTCAAGGCTGACTTTGAAATAACACAGCAGTCCTGATCATTCCCATGGTCACTTTCTCCTCTACGAATAAGAAATGCATTTCTGTCTTTGTTAATGATTTTTGGCAGCACACTATGACCAGTTCTTAAGTCCCTATAAAGTTTAAATATGAATTTCTGGAGAGGCCTGTGTAAAGACGGAAACATGATACTCGACGTTTTGGGTTTAAAACTTGAGACTCATCATCAGGAGAACCAAAGCTTGAATGTAAAGAGAATTACAAACAAGGGCTTCGTATAAAAGTGATCATAATTATCTGTTGGATGCCTGTTAGAGACATAATAAATGATTTCTAATCCCAATGTTCTAAAGCATATTTATAATCATACATAGGGAAGGGGCATAACAATACAATAAATACCTCACTCACTAACATTCAAATACCAATTAATCAATTAAATAAATCCATTAACTAATTAATCAATTAAATCCATGAACTAACTAACTAATTAGTCCAATAATAATAAATTAAATAGATTCAACTAAGTTAATTAGTTTTTTATGTATGAAAGTCTTGAAGAGCCATTTGGTGAGTTTACAAATGAGGGGGCCTCAAGTTTGGCTTAAAATTAAGTCATTGTCTCCGTTAAGGTTGTTTTGACGTTAACAATCTTAGGCGATGTGCAATTATCCTTTCAATCCAATTTCTTTTGGTAGAAATTATTTGACATTCTCAATGTGGATGTGGTGTTTCGTTCTATTTGAGTGATTTGCCAATGTCGGATTAGTTGTGTAATTTCTTCTGATGCCTTCCTTGTGCTCCTCCATGTTAGAAATCTTATTGTCTTACCTTTATCCCCTACGTAACCCTTGTTGAAGTCTCCCCATTCAATGCAGTAAATTCCATCCCATTGCCTTGTGTCTATTTTGCCCTTAGCCAAACCAAACAAGTTGGTGACTGTGTTGGTGGGAGCGACATTGAGCAAATGTTGTGCCTTTTGAGAATCCTTGCAAACCTTTGCAACACTTCTCCTACATAAGGCAAGAAGGACTTAGTTTGGGTGCTCCTTTCTCATTGAGGCGTCCTACCCCTAATTTTTCTTGAGGCCCTGGTCGACCTCTTGAGGTTAGCTAGATTATCTCATATGCTAATTAGGTTCAGTATGTGATTTATGAGGTTCAATTTTTTAATTGTGCACATTTTTTCCATCTACTAAAATGCATGTAATATGTTTTGAAGCCTATAATACGAATTAAAATTATGGTTGTCAGGTTAGGATGGATGACGAGATTTGGTGCAAACCAAAGATATTACATTTGCATTAAAAAATGAATGAGAGACTACATTATTAAATAGCCAAACTTATGACTATTCATTTCATATTCAAGATGATTTTTCATCTACCAACGAAGACTCTTTAGCTTACCACTACAAGACAAAAGCTCTCCTACAATTAATCATAGGATTTACAATAGTATTACATCCCCCCTCAATCTGTAGGGGTTATTATGAGACCAAGCATGCCTCTGAACTTTTCAATTTTTTCTTGTCCTAGCACTTTTGTCAGGATGTCTGTTGGTTGATCTGCAGTAGGACAATGTAGCAATTTTACACTACCATCTTTCACATATTATGCTGAATTAGATGAGATTTGGTGTTGATGTGCTTGGTTCAGTGGTGAAAGACTAGATTATTTGCCATTTGAATTGCAGATGTGGTCAACCATGAGAGGTGTTGATTAAACTAGTTGTTCCTGCAAATCTGAAAGAACCCTTTTGAGCCACAAAATTTCTTTGGTTGCCTCTGAAGCTGCCATGCATTTTGTTTCTGATGAATAAATTGCCGGCAGTGATTGTTTCTTTGACTTCCAGTTGACAATTATTGTACCTAGATTCTTTAGAAAACCTGAAGTAGATTTCCCATCTCCAAAATCACCAGCGTATCAGAATCTGAATTTTGACTTGTTTGAAGTCTTTTGTCCTGAAGTATTTGAGCCCAAAATTTGGTGTTCCTTTGAGATATTGAATGACTTGTTTTGCTGCTACCCAATTACTTTCTCTGGGTTGTTGCATGAATTGAGAAAGAGCACCAATAGTGGAAGAAATATCTAGTCTAGTTGTGAGCACATAGATCAGACTGTCAATGAGTTGTCTGTATTTAGTAGCATCTACTAATATGTGCTATCGTTTGACATCAATTTTAGATTTTGTTCTAATAGGTGTACTGAGACTTACAATTTGTCATTTTGAGCTTGTTCAGAATTTTATCGATGCATTTCTATTGAGTGATGAACATATACTTTGGTTTTTGAATCACTTCAATACCCAAATAATAATGAAGATAATCCAAATCTGTCATTTCAAAGCCTTTCATCAACTTGATTTGAATTTTCTAGTTTATATCTTCTTGTTTCCTGTGATAAGTAGATCATCAACATACACGACTAGAAATACAATTGTTCTGACAAAATGAGTTGCATCTTCAAATTGAAAACGTTTGAAGTTTTTCATACTATGCTCTTGGGGCTTCTTTTAAACCATACAACGATTTGTCTAGCTTGCACACTTTGTGCTCTTGGTCGTTTATTGCAAAGCCTTTGGGTTGTGTTATGTACATTGTCTCCTTGAAACCACCATTTAGAAGTACAGTTTTGATGTCCATTTGGTGAACTTTCCATCAGTTGTGAGCTACCAAAGCCAACATTGTTCGAATAATAGTCCATTTTGTTGTAGGTGCAAAGGTATCATTGTAGTCAATTCCTTCTTTTTGTGCAAATCTTTTTGTGACAATCCTTGATTTGTGCTTGTTTAGTGAGCCATTTGCTTTGTACTTGTTGCGAAAAATCCACTTGCAGCGAATTGGTTTACAGAGGATTGGAGGATCAACCAATTACCAAGTTCCATTCTTGACCAATGCATCATACTCACTTCTCATTGCATTTTTCCATGCCTCGAGCTTTTTAGCTTGTTTAAAAGAAGTGGGTTCAAAATCAAAAGCAACATTGACTTTTTCTTCAAGAGGGTCTTCTAAGGTAAACTTTTTTATTTTATCTTGAAGTTCATTTAAGAACTTGTTTGATTGTTGTGTGACTGTGTGTGCACTTCTTGTCCCTGTTTTTCCAATCTCATTAGGTTTGACATCTTTCAATGTCTATTCAACCCATTTTGGAATCTTTTTCTGTGTAGCTTGCTGATCAACTGCCTTAGTTTCTAAATTTGAAGCTCTTTCATTTTCTGCCATCGGACCATCCTCTGATGAAGTTTCACTGTTTTCTGCACGGTGTCTTTTTCAATTTTAAAAATCAATAGAGATTCAAGTGTTTCCCAATTACATGTTCCCCCCTCATTGTTTGGAACCTCGATATCAACTTCCTTGAAAACATCAAATTTGGCATATTTGTCTAGTCGATTCAATTGTCAAGTAATGCTTGTTGTGTCCTTTGCAGTTTCACAAAGGACCACATCCCTTGAAATGAGAAATTTTTTGGTGTTCTCATCAAATAGCCTATATGCTTTTGAAGATTTGAGTATCTCAAAAGCGTGCATTTGTGACTCTTGCGTACCAGTTTGTTCTTTTTCTCCTTTTTAATCAATGCGTAGCGTGTGGATCCGAAAATCCAAAGATGTCGCACTAAAGAGAGATGACCACACTAGAATTCACATGGAGTTTTCATTTGTGAGGCTGCTGATGTGCCCTGTTGCGGAGGTATATTGTTGTTTGAGTTGCTTTTGTCTAGAAGTGCAGATTTACCCATTTGAAGAACAATATTGCCCAAACCATATTCATGACAGTTTGGTTCATCTGCTAAACTACTCCATTCTATTCTAGAGTGTAAGGGAATGTGAGATGATGCTTGATTCCATTTTGCTTGAGATAGGTTTCAAACACCTTTGAAGTGAACTCACCACCATTATCAACCTTGAGTGTGCCAATTTTGGATTGGGCTTCATTTTCAACCATGGTTCAAATTTTTTGAAACGTTTCAAAGGCGTTTGATTTATTTTTCAAAAAATATATCCATGCCATTCTGCTATAGTGATCAATGAACACCATGAAGTATTAATGACTATTAGCAGAGAGGATTGGGAGAGAACATAGATCAGAGTGAATTAGCTACAACTTTCTATCGGCTTTCCATTTTGAAAAGGTTCTTTTTCGTGTTTCACCAATATGCAGGCTTCTCACTTTTCAATGTTTTTGGACAGAGTCGACAAGTCTACAATGCCATTTTTCTATATTGTGCGGATGTTTTTATGATGCATGTGCCCAAATCTAGCATGCTAGAGAAGACTTGCTAGCATTCCTTCTTTTGCGAGATGAGCAAGATTTCTTGGCGTTGAGTGGTCACCCTTGAGTTTCAACAAATTTTCTTTCTCATATCCAGTCAGGATGACTGTGTCTTGTGATCTTCACCTCTCTATCATCAAGCAAAATGAAGTGGCCTTGTTGTTGAATTAGCACAAGAGACAAGTTTCTTTTCAATTGAGGAAGATATAACACATTATGGAGAATGAAATCTGGAAGTCTCGATGACTTGAATCAGATTGTACCCTTGCCTTGAGGTTGTAGACTTGTTTTATGTGCCAAATACATTAGACTACAACTTTCCTCATGAAATTCCTCAAAGAAGTCCCTTCAGAAAGTCATATGTTGTGTGGCATCATTGTCTAAAATCCAAGCATTATCCAAGGTTGAACTTTTTGAGGCATTATTCGCTTCATCAAAGATGAAGAACACACATTTACAAGAGAACTAAGCTGAATCATGTTATGATTTTTTCTTCTTCTCCTTTTTTGCTTTATGTTTTCTGTAGGCTTCAATTTTTTTCGTATGATGTCTTGTATTCATGGGTCTCATGACTCCCTTTTCTATCATATCGTTTACAATGCAAGTGTTGTTTGTCATTCTGCTTTTCTTGATGTTGGCTATTGTTTTTACCATATTTGCATTCTTGCCCTTTATTCTTCCCTTTGCCCTTTTTATTTCTTGTATTCTTAGGAGAATTGCCCTTTTGACTTGCATAACAAATGCTTTCTCTAGTGGATTCCATTTTTCTTATCAAGTTTTTTTCTCGTTCGGCCATTTTTTCAACCAATTGATCAAATGTGAGTCTTCAACAGATTGCTTGCTTGCAATGACTCTAGATAGGTTGAGTATGTAGGAAGAAGAGCCTTTCTGAATGCGGTCATAAAGACATCAATATTTATTCTAGTTGCCTCAACATCATGCTTGATTGCACGAATTTTAGAAGCCAAACTCATGACATCCCCATTTTTCAACTCTAGATTGAACAATTTCGACTATCGTTGTATGAACTCCAATTTTGAGTGGGAATCATACAACTCTTTCAATTTGTGAAAAGCTTCCCAAGGAGTACTGCACCCTTGAATGTGACGAAACACCTCTGAATCAACTGAGACCTTCATTAAGGCCAATGCTTTAGAGTTCTTTTGCTTCCATGATGGAATCTCCTTTGTATCTTTTGGTTCGGCAGGTTGATCATCGCTGCCACAGATGTTGAACCACAAGACATTGAAAATTAGAGTGTTCTCCATTTGTCTTGACCATTCTAACTAGGTATCTTTACCGGTTAGGGTTGTGCCAACAATAGATATGATAGAATGCATGTTTGCTGTATCGAGAGATGAAATGGTTCCTTATTGCTCCAAAAAGGTCTCCATTTCTATATACCATCCGACTGATATACCAAGCATCTCTATATGTTCGTTCTTCTATATACCCGTTGGTATGTGGAAATAGCTTATTTTTTCTATATACCCAACGGTACTTGAAAGAGACATTAAAACACATGAGAGTAGAATGGTACATGGTACCTAGGTAGCATGTGAAATTGATTTGCTCTATCTATGACACCCGTTTAACAAGAAGTCCTTCTATGTGGGCGCAAAAAGTTTATTTACTTGGATTGCTCTTACTCATTTTTGGGATTTACGTCTAGCGATAGTCTCAAATGGGTAATGAAGGGAATGTGAAAATGAATTTTCCTTATTTCTCCTTGGTGGTTTATAGGGACTATGCCACAAATGCCGTTGTTGCATTTATATTAGGTTATAAGTGCAGTAGTTTGATCGCTATGACTTGACTTGTAAACTTGAACCATGGGCCCTATTGATACGAACGTTGCGAATTGGTTTTGTTTTGTTTTCTCAATTTGATTTGTTTCCAAATTTTGCTTATTTAAAAAAAAAAAAAAAAAAAAAATCTAGTCTGCAATTTGACTTATTTTGTTTTTAACAAGTCAAAAACTAGAAAAAACAAAATTCCCTTGTGGGAATGTTCTCCATTCAACTATTATGCTTCTATTGAGAAAGAAAAAGCATAAAATAAGATAAAACTGACTTGTTTTGCCACTTGGAAGGCTGAGATCAATGTTGAAACTCTTTGTTAGACTTCTACTCACTTCTTTGAGCATGAAAATTGGATATGAATACTGCCATGCAGCCCCATGACACTCAACATGTCCCAAAAGAATTTATTTTGGCTTCTTAATAGCAAAATGCCTTATATGAGCTCCACACAGATGTAGAGGAAAGAGAAATACAGCCAGTACACAGCCCAAAACAGTCAAACTGTGATATGCAGCCAAAACGACCTGGAATTGGCCGATTCCAAGTGTTACACAGTCCAAGAAAGGCAAAAGACAGCAGAATATGCACCACGACAGGCTCCATGCAGGTCTATCAGCAGATATGACACCCAGTAGACAGCAAACAACTACCACGCAGGTCTGAAAAACAATAATTCAAATCAGATTTCAGTCAGTGCTATCAGAAAACACCACGCAGCAGTCCACAAGAGTGCAGAATGTCCTTTTATTGATGAAATGCCCTTCCAATCAGCTGAAATGCTGTCATGTCCCCTCTCTAGCTCGGTCTAGCAGAGACATGTGAGTCAACTTATTATGGGGTCTTGTAGGTTGACATTGTTGGATAGAGACCCAGTATGGTTATTCAGTGTTGGGGATTTGGTGTTCTGGTCGTCGCTGATCAGTTTGGAGACGTTGCTTATTTTTAGGAGGCAGTTCCTAAATTAATGGGGGTTATCCCTACTTTTTAGGAGGGTATGATCATACCCAGGGTTGGGTCTCCATGAGATTATTTCTTGAGTTCAGTTTCAGAGGATTAGGGTTTGTTTCCTAGTTTCTAGGAGCATCCCTAGATTTTAGGGATGAGACTGCCAATGAATCCTTGATTTCCGACTTCAGTCACAGACAGGTGGCAGGTTGACTTTATGGTTTGTGGTGTCATTGGAGCATTTTGTCGCTATTTGGGGTATATTTTTAATATTCCCTAAGTTAGCGTTTTTAATTAAATAAGGCTAAGTTTATAGCCATTTTGAAGTAATAAGAGGATTTTGGCCTCATCTGGATGCGTATCCCATGGTGTAATAGCTCGTTGGAAAGGTCTTGGACTTTTCTAAATATTTCTCTCTTGGCTCAGATCCTTTCAGTGAACAGATTTTTCTTTATTTGAAAAAAGGGTCATTTTCTATGTGCTTGACACTTAAAAAAGGAAAAATATAACATTTTATAACTCAACGCCATATTGAGTTGCTTTTAGGGTTCGAGCTGATTGTAAAGGGGTTATAAGGAGGTCAAGACAAAAGTCTAATTCATTCTTGACATTTTACTTTGGGATTTGCGCTTTGGCTCTGGAAGAGCTTTCAGCATTTGGGACGCCAAACCCCAATGCTTTGCTTGTTTGGGACGAAGCCCCTAATTCAGTGGTTGTTGATTTGCTCAGTAGCATCTGGAGATTGCTCAGCATTCCTTCTGGTGGGCGCAGTGATTGTGACAGAGTTCAACGTGGACTTGAGGGATTATTTCAGTTGAGAGGACCTTGCAGTTGTACGGCTGTACTTGGCAGCCCTTGCAGCTGTACGGCTGTACCTGGCAGCTAGCTTTCTTCCCACGTACAGCGCATTGAGGGCTGGAATCTTGCCGCGGCTTCCTTCTGGTGTACAATTCTCCTTCAGCCTTCAGGTTGGGTTTAATTATGATTGTAATCTTCCTGAAACTATTGAGAATTTGTATTTGGTTCCCTATTTGGTTTAATATCCAGAATTCTGCCTATGAGCGAATTTGTTTGGTTATATTTGGTATTTAATTTCAGAAGTTGTTCATGTTCTTATACTTCATTATTTAATTGCTGAAAATTCATCAAAACATAAAAACAATCAAACCCTTTTGCAACTTCCGTCTATTTCGGAAAGAAAACATTCACAAACAGGAAAAATCAATTTAAAATAACAAAATAATAAAGGGGGGTCATCTTCTAGAACCCCTTGGATGAATCAGGAGACGAGGAACGAATTGAGAAGGAAAAAGTTATGCTTTTCTTGCAAGGAACCCTAGGAACCCGTACACCGTTGTATGGGTAAAGGAAGGGTTCATTTGATTGAGGTAACCTCTGAGTTAGGGGATGAGGAGGTACCCAACACTGATATTGAAGATAGCATGGAGGATGTTGAGCAGGTACAGACACAATTGGAGTTAGATACCCCTGAGCCCATGGCGTTAGCCAAAGTAACTATGGCTACCCTCTCCAGTTATCCTAAATTTCATGCCTTTCGATTGAAAGGTACACTTAAGGGCAAGCGGGTCATGAGCTTGGTAGACACAGGTGCTACGCATAACTTTATTGACCAGAAGTTAGTGGAGAAGCGTGGATTACAGTATGAGGAGTTTGGTGGTTTCGGAGTAAAGGTGGCAGATGGTGCAGTTTTGGGTTGTACCAAATGGATTTCACAGCGTAGCATTCAGATGGGGGATTACACTCTGACCGATGATTTTTATGTGCTTCCCTTAGAGGATTATGATGTGGTATTGGGCATGCAGTGGTTGCAGGGTATTGGGTGTTACATTATTGATCACCACCGTATGCAGTTAGAGTTTCTTTTTGGGGGAAAGAAGACTATCTTGAGGGCAGCGTCAGATGGTGGACCTAAGGAGGTGTTGTCTTGCAGGATGGAGACTATTATTAGACATAATGATGTGATTTGGGCTACACATTGTTTGGTTAAGTCCAAAACACCCACACCTTAGGATAACCGGGTATTTCATGTTGATATTCGATCAGTGATGGACCGTCATGGGAAAGTATTTGGTGACATACCTTCAGGAGTACCTCCAGATAGAGGTTTTAAGCATGGCATAGAGATGGAGGATGGAGTGAAGCCAGTAATTACTATCCCATATCGTCATCCTAGGGCCTATAAGGATGAAATTGAGAAGACTATTCATGAGTTGTTGGATATGGGTTTCATTCGGCCTAGTTCTAGCCCATTTGCTTCTTCTGTAGTACTTGTTAAGAAGAAGGATGGGACTCTACGGATGTGTATAGATTACAGAGCATTGAACAAGAAGACAATCAAGAACAAATATCCTATTCCACGCATTGATGAGTTGTTGGATGAGCTTCATGGAGCTATCTACTTCTCAAAGATTGATCTCCGTTCAGGTTACCATCAAATACGTGTACGAGCGGATGTACACAAGACTGCCTTTCATTGTCACTATGGGCACTATGAGTTTCTGGTAATGCCCTTTGGCCTTACCAATGCACCAACCACTTTTCAGTCCTGTATGAACCATATCTTCAACAAGCAGTTGAGGAAGTCGGTTCTAGTGTTCTTTGACGACATATTGATTTACAGCCGTACTTGGGAGGACCATCTCAGACATGTTGAGGAGGTACGTAGCATAATGGAGAGCCAGTCTCTATTTGCTAAGCTATCCAAATGTGAGTTTGGACTTAGGGAGGTTTTATATTTGGGCCATGTGATCAGTGCTGATGGGGTGAAGGTGCATGAGGAGAAGATTCAGGTAATTCAGAATTGGCGCAGCCCTCAGAACATTACTGAGCTGCGTGGGTTCCTTGGTTTGTGTGCTTAATATAGAAGATTTGTGAAAGGTTTCTCTCAGTTGGCCGCACCTTTGACAGATCTCACAAAGAAAGGGGCGTTCAGATGGACAGACCAGGCACAGGGAGTCTTTAATAGACTCAAGGAGGTTATGAGCACTTGTCCAGTTTTGGCATTACCGGATTTCTCGCAGCCATTTGTCTTAGAGTGTGATGCTTCAGGCTTGGGTATAGGAGCCGTGTTGATGCAGAACAGACACCCCATTGCCTATGAGAGCAGGAAGTTGCAAAATAATGAAAGGTTGTACTCTACTTATGATAAGGAAATGTTGGCTATTATGCATGCTCTAGCCAAGTTCAGACAATATCTTGTTGGCAGCAAATTTGTGGTTAGGACTGACCACAACAGTTTGAAATATTTCCTAGATCAAACAGAGCTCAATGATCGACAAAAAAAATGGGTGAGCAAGATTCAGGCTTATGATTTCGATATCGAATTCATAAAGGGGAAGAATAACACTGTGGCTGATGCACTTTCTAGGAAACCCTCATTGGCTGCCCTATGTTCATTGAGCGAGATTTCAACAGATTGGAAAGCTCAACTTTTAGTTGAGTACTCCAAAAATCAGCACGCTTGTGAGATCATGGAGGGTTTGATAGTGGATGACAGATATAGCGTAGTAGATGATATTATCTACTACAAGAGTAGGGTTTATCTTGTTCCGGGTTCACAATTGAAGGAACAAATTTTGCATGCTTCCCATGATACGCTTATGGCAGGACATCCAGGGTATGTTAAGACTTACAGGGCGGTTCGAGAGAGATTCTCGTGGAAGGGTCTCAAAGATGCTGTTTTGCGGCATGTCTGTGAGTGTATGACTTGTCAGCAGAACAAGTCGGAGCATACTTACCCTGCTGGATTGTTGCAGCCCTTGCCGATACCGGAACAGAAGTGGTCTGGAATTTCTATGGATTTCATTACAGGTCTTCCGCGGGTGCTAGGGAAGAATTGTATTTATGTGGTGGTGGATAGGCTAACAAAATATGCCCACTTCTTTCCCATTGCAGCGGATTTTACAGCATCTCAGGTGGCTGAGTTATTTTTCAGAGAGGTGTTTAGACTCCATGGTCTTCCCAAGACCATAGTGAGTGACAGGGACAGCAGGTTCATGAGTTCCTTTTGGCAGTAACTTTTCAGGCTAACAGGCACTGTGTTGACACCTAGTACGAGTTACCACCCTCAAACTGATGGACAGACCGAGATAGTCAACAAGTGGGTTGAGGGATATTTGCGTAACTATGTGTTAGTGCAGCAAAAAGCATGGGTATGCTGGTTGTATTTGGGCGAGTATTGTTATAATACCACGCATCATATGTCCATTGGCATGACACCTTTTAGAGCTCTTTATGGATATGAGGCATTATCTTTCATTGATTTGGCACTTAGTGACAGTAGAGTTCCTTTGGCCCAGGATTGGTTACAGGAGAATCAAGATGTCATGAGATCTCTCAGGGAGAATTTACAGCAGGCTCAGAATCAACAAAAGACATACGCTGACCGGCACAGGATCGAGAGAGCTTTTGAGGTGGATGATATGGTATTTCTGCGCTTACAACCCTATCGGCAAAGCACCCTTAAAAAGGGGGGAGCTGAGAAGCTCAAACCACGTTTTTATGGTCCATACAGAATACTCAATCGAGTGGGAGAGGTTGCTTATGAGATTGAGTTGCCACCTGGTAGTAAAATACATAATGTATTCCATGTATCTTTCCTGAAAAAGGCCTTTGGACAGCATATTACAGTTTCACCCGAGTTGCCTCCCATGGATGAGGAAGGTACATTGATTTTGGTTCCTGATGAGATTCTTGAGGTGAGGGAACGATGGTTGAGAAGCAGGGTGTTTCGAGAGTATTTGGTACGTTGGAGAGATCTTCCCATAGAGGATGCCACTTGGGAGGGTGAGAGCATTTTACAACATCCAGCTTTACAGTTGCTTGTGGGCAAGCATCTCTGAGAGGGGAGGACTGTCATGTCCCCTCTCTAGCTCGGTCTAGCAGAGACATGTGAGTCAGCTTATTATGGGGTCTTGTAGGTTGACATTGTTGGATAGAGACCCAGTATGGTTATTCATTGTTGGGGACTTGGTGTTCTGGCCGTCGCTGATCAGTTTGGAGACGTTCCTTATTTTTAGGAGGCAGTTCCTAAATTTATGGGGGTTATCCCTACTTTTTAGGAGGGTATGATCATACCCAGGGTTGGGTCTCCATGAGATTATTCCTTGAGTTCAGTTTCAGAGGATTAGGGTTTGTTCCTAGTTTCTAGGAGCATCCCTAGATTTTAGGGATGAGACTGCCAATGAATCCTTGATTTTCGACTTCAGTCACAGACAGGTGGCAGGGTGACTTTCTGGTTTGTGGTGTCATTGGAGCATTTTGTCGCTATTTGGGGTATATTTTTAATATTCCCTAAGTTAGCGTTTTTAAATTAAATAAGACTAAGTTTATAGCCATTTTGGAGTAATAAGAGGATTTTGGCCTCATCTGGATGCGTATCTCATGGTGTAATAGCTCGTTGGAAAGGTCTTGGACTTTTCTAAATATTTCTCTCTTGGCTCAGATCCTTTCGGTGAACGGATTTCTCTTTATTTGAAAAAAGGGTCATTTTCTATGTGCTTGACACTTAAAAAAGGAGAAATATAACATTTTATAACTCAACGCCATATTGAGTTGCTTTTAGGGTTCGAGCTGATTGTAAAAGGGTTATAAGGAGGTCAAGACAAAAGTCTAATTCATTCTTGACATTTTACTTTGGGATTTGCGCTTTGGCTCTGGAAGAGCTTTCAGCATTTGGGACGCCAAACCCCAATGCTTTGCCTGTTTGGGACGTAGCCCCCAATTCAGTGGTTGTTGATTTGCTCAGTAGCATCTGGAGATTGCCCAGCATTCCTTCTGGTGGGTGCAGTGATTGTGACAGAGTTCAGCGTGGACTTGAGGGATTATTTCAATTGAGAGGACCTTGTAGTTGTACGGCTGTACCTGGCAGCCCTTGCCGCTGTACGGCTGTACATGGCAGCCAGCTTTCTTCTCACGTACAGCGATTGAGGGCTGGAATCTTGGCGCGGCTTCCTTTTGGTGTACAATTCTCCTTCAGCCTTCAGGTTGGGTTTATTTATGATTGTAATTTTCTTGAAACTATTGGAAATTTGTATCTGGTTCCCTATTTGGTTTAATATCCAGAATTCTGCCTATAAGCGAATTTGTTTGGTTATATTTGGTATTTAATTTCAGAAGTTGTTTATGTTCTTGTACTTCATTATTTAATTGCTGAAAATTCATCAAAACACAAAAACAATCAGACCCTTTTGCAACTTCCGTCTATTTCGGAAAGAAAACATTCATAAACAAGAAAAATCAATTTAAAATAACAAAATTACAGCAGATCAGCCGAAGAGATACATCAGGGATCTTTCAAATGCCTTCTTTCAGGTCTGAACTGAGCAAAAATGCTTTTGTACAGCAGAAGGTCAGAGAAAATGCCTTGATTTAGACCAAACAACTCCCTTCACAAACAGCCAATATATCATGCTACGCGGTTCTTAGCAGTAAAAACTGATTTCCAAGTGACTACAATTGGCTAGAGGATGAAAAGAAAATGAATGGAGAAATAATTTTGAATGAGAAACCTTGAGCTCTGATACCAATGTCAGGCTAGGATGATGATGGGAGTTGGTGCAAACCAAAGCTATTGCTATTGCATTAAAAAATGAACGAGAGATTACCTAATTAAATAGCCAAACTTGTGACTATTCATTTCATATTCAAGATGACTCATCATCTACCTAAGGAGACTCTCTAGCTTACCACTACGAGACAAAAGCTCTCCTACAATTACCCATAGGATTTACAATATCATATTACAATGGTCACTTTATCTAGTCACTAGAATAAAAATGGAAGAGTTTTTCTATTATATTCCTTCTATGTGATTTTTCTCAAGACTTCAAAAATTGTAAAATGGAAGTAGTCTATTTAATTACTACTACCATTCTTTGGAATGACCATGTATTTTCTATAGGAATGAAAATTGCAGCATGCTTGTGGGCTCTTTTATTGCAAATGCTTTTTTCTGTCTTTGTTACGTACTTGACAACTTTCTTATTAAATGATTTTCTATTTTTATTTAATTGTTTATACTCATTTGTTTTGTGTCTTTCTTTTCATTCTATTCTTCTTGTTACATCCGAGGTTTCAGACATTCCAAAAACTTTAATTATTTCTAACTATATATTATTAGTTCGTTGATTTACTTAGAAACTTATATTTATACTGCTACTATATCCAGGAATGTTTTTCATTTTTAATCTACTTAAGATTCATACTCCATCAGGATATGGTTCTGTTTGAATATTTTAAATTTGAAACCCATCCTTGATTGTGGTTTGTGTCTTGTGCAAAAACATTCAACACAATAGAACATTCCATAAAATGGGTTCCTTATATGTGTTTCTTTATTTATTTATTGAGAGCATGCTGAAATAGACATAGAAATCCAATCACAAATGGTTTCATTATAGACTTCAACTAGACTTAGTTGGACTTTAAAAACTCCCACCAAAATTATACATATTCAACTTATTGGCGTGTAATAAAAAATGCATCAATTAGTCATCAATTTCCTTTAGATACATTACTTATTATTTTGAATAAGGTCTACAAAGAGCTCTTACACAAATAATAGTATGGCCCATATATATGCACAAGAATTAATTTTTTTTTAAAGCTTTAATTTCAATAATAGATGGTCCTACCAATATCCAGTCAGACTAAGAAATCATGTGGCAAGAATCACAATGAAGTGTTCTACAGGTTCCAAAGTTCATAGGTTAGCTGTTCTTACGAGTATTGCCTTAGCCAAAAGTTGCCAGGATAATACAAGATTAAAAATCTGTCCTTATTTCAGTCATGAACTGTTTGCATGCAGCATTGCCGGAGGGGTTAATTAATTCAAATGCAAGAATCACTACAATTAAGATTACAAAGTTCTCAACTGACAACACCCAAGGACCAATCTTTGCAGAATGCGCTTGACTAATTCTTGACACTGCAAATATTAAGATATTTGAGGCTTCCACAGTCAATATAAATTACAAAAAGGCTTCTGGATAAACCTGTTTAAAAGAAGAAATATACAACAATTGTTGTTTGGCATCTTCTTGAAAGATTTAACAAAGCAGAGATCCTTTAGTTTTTGGTGTGTACGTTTGAACAGCCAATATTCCTATAGATTTCATGACTTGAATTTCTCTCTGTCATCACAAGTCACATATGCACCTCAATTTGCAATAATATGAACTCAAGAGCTTGATTAGTCAATATAACAAGTCAATCTAGGCACTTTATCTCAGAGGTCACTTTGAGACATCTACACTCACTTTATATCTGCACATTTATGTAGGTAGTCCATTACATAATGACAAGATGACAGTGTGAAAGGTATTCAAAGAGATACAAAAGTCCATAGGTCAAATCGCTACTTAGGTATGTTTATGTTCATACATAAGGATTCTTTTTCAGCCAAGGAGGCATAAAATAAAATAAATAAGGATTCACCAGGTTCTTATAAACTTTGCAATTACCATTCTAAAACTCTCTATTCTACTTCCTTTGCCATTCTAAACTATTATTCAATTTTTTTTTCAGAAGTTCCCAAAATACTCCTCCTTAAGAACTAGTCCATTTATTCAAGTTCGTATCATACATAGCATATATGCCAAATTAACACGGTTATCTATATGTTGCCTCATTAAGAGCTAATTCATTTGTTCTAGTGTCACCATCATTTCTGGCCTTCTATACCATTCATTGCCACAATGGAAGAAGCCAATGGTACTGTATTGTACATTGCCGTTAAGGACTAAGAAGAAATAGGTGGACAACTGGGAAAACCTCAAGATCCTTGTCACCTGTTCAGAAATGGTTAATCACACCAAGGGAGCTGTAAACTATACTCAATAACTCCCTTGTAATAATGAAATGGGTTGATGGCTAAAGGAAATGCAAGGGTGATGTTGAAGAAATCTGACTCACATGCAATATCAACTCCAGAAAAGGTGTTGGTTCCATACCAGAAAACAACTCTATGCATGGGTGCTGAGATTCACCACTTAGACGAATTGTGCAAAAATGAACTCACCAATAAGCATCCAACAAACAAGAGCAACACACACTCACAAACTATGCACTGATGGCCTAAGTATGCGATGAACAATGACTGCTTCAGTCACACCATCACCAAAGTGCATTAACGGTGGTACAAAAACTACATGAAAAGGTCACATGTTGTGAATTGGGCAAAAATGAACTGACCAATAAGCATCCAACAAACAAGAGCAACACTCCAAAAATGAACTCACCAATAAGCATCCAACAAACAAGAGCAATACACTCTCACTAACTATGCACGGATGGCCTAAGTATGTGATGAACAACAACTGCTTCAGTCACACCATCACCAAAGTGCATTAATGGTGGTACAAGAACTGCATGAAAAGGTCGCATGTTGTGGCTTTGTACGTTGTTTTTAGTTCTCACTTAGCGGGTAGTTGTTCATTATGTCCCCGAGCAATAATGAAACAAACAAAAAAAGAAGGCAAAATCACAACAAAAGGCCCCAATAAGGAGCCCGACACAAACCCCAAGAGTGTTGATTCAATGCGCTAATAATAATGCCAAAAAGATGTTCCCAAGGCACTAACTATAGTTCCAAAAGTATGTCCCCAATGCATGAAACAAGTGCGCTAGATGCAAATGCCCTAAACATGGCACGGAGTACAAGTGTGCCAAAAGATGCGTCCCCCCAAAATCTGAGATGTGGCACTTTATAACACAGTGCACGAAGAAACAATCCCAAAACTGAAATTTGTATCAAAATGCTATAAATGAACTACGAACTCAACAAGACAATTTTTTAGATAAACTAAATCTACTTTATCAGGCTCTTTCAAAGCTTCTCTTATCCGAGATTTTGAGCTATTTACAATGATCTCCATGTGAGGGAGTAAGCACCAATTTATAGAATTTCTGGTGCAGTCACGGGGACGGGGTTTCCAATGAAGGAAATTGCTAACCTAGTAGCTAAATACTCACACAAACTTGGATCTGAAAACACAGGTAAAACAAAGGCTACATAAATTTCTTCCAATGCATCAGCGATGGATTATGCTTGGATCTTAAGCTACAAAAATGCAAACTTTTCTCACTACAAAAATGGAGCCTCTCATATTTCCGTTCACATTCAAGCCACAATAACTGCTTCTTGTGAGCTCTCTCCTTTCCAATGCAAGACTAGCTTATCAAATGATTTGCCCATCGTGCCTTTTATATAGGCTCTCCCAAGTTCCATGTGCCAAGAAATATCCATGCAAGGGTTCTAACATGCTGCCACATGTTCCCAAGGGTTGTTTGCTGCCCACTCAAGTTCAGATGAGCAACACGTGTCCTAAAATTCATCTTCATGAATCTTGGAGTCAAAGATCCATTCCAAGAACTTTGGATTAAACCTTCTTGGAACTGCACCAATTGCCTCCTTGTGCACCAAGATTCCGTCGTGCAATCATCTACTCTCGTGCGTGCAAGTCTTTAATCCTACGCACAATTCTGAATGTGTTTACCTCACTAGAAGGCGTTTTTGTGCAATGTTGCACTTGTGCTAGTGCTTGCCTCTGTTTGCGCTGTGCCACATGGCTGCGCACCCAATAAGCTCTGTTGACTGGGCATTAGATGTTTCTTTGTGGCTTTCAAGCCAAATGATGAGTGATTGCACAAAACAAAACTTTGCAAAAACCCGCATAAACCAAAACTTCGTTTAACTTTTGTGCAACTGTCTTCTGACCCCTTCCGTGTGTAGACTCATGCGCCTTTTGGCTTATGCACCCACCAATATTCAGACTATTGTGCCCTTATGAGCAATGCACATATGTTGGAAATTTATCGCAAAACTATACTTAACTGTTTTTGGGCAATGCAAGATTGCTCTTCATCATGGATGCTCTTGCATAAGACACCTTGTGTAACTGAAAATGTGAGCCCTTGCTCATATGTTGAAATTTGCGAGAGTATGGCTATAATGACCATTCTCTACGAGATCCAACCATGTTGAGTCCTTGGCTATGCGATTTTTCCACTTTAACAAATACTTGCTTATATTTTTTCTCGTGCGTCCTCTTGCAACCTCAGATTCCAAAGTGGCCTCTATTTCCTCCTCTTGTACTTGCTCTCTTCAATCGAGTACTTGAGATCCTGATTCCTCCTCCTCATCATTGTTTTGCCCTTCATGATAATCATAAAAATCAGCCACATTGAATATGGGTGATATATCCATGTCTGCAGGTAATTCTTTTTCATAGGCATTTGTTGAAAATTTGTGCAACACTTTACATGGCCCTATTTGCTTACACTTCAGTTTGTTGTATGTTTTACGTGAGAACTTCTCCTTGTGCAAATGTGCCTATACAAAATCTCCCAATTCGAATTCTTTACTTTTGCGCCTCTCGTCTATGTGCTGTTTATATTGCAAACTACTTTGCTCCAATTTTCTTCGCACCTCTTGGCGTATCTTGCACATATACTCTGTGTAGTTCTCCCCTTGTGCACTTCTTCCACGCGCCCTATTGAGTACTCTTTGTAATTCCGCTTAGATTACTTCTGCACACAATATGGAAGGGTGTTTTCCTAGTTTTTCGGTTTACTGAATTGTTATATGTAAATTCTACTTGTATTAATACCATTTCCCATTGTTTTGGTTTGTCTCGAACCAAACATCTCAACAAGTTTCCAAGGCTTTTGTTCACGACCTCAATTTGTTCAGTAGTCTGTGGGTGGTACATTGAACCAAAACTCAACGTCGTTCGCAACTTCTTCCACAATGTGTGCTAAAAATGGTCTACAAACTTTGTTTCTTGATCCGACACTATACTACGTGGCATCCCATGCAGTCTCACCACCTCTTGAAAGAACAAATTGGCAATGCTCGTTGCATCATTTGTCGTTTTGCAGGCAATGAAATGCACCATTTTTATCTATTCACACCTACAAGGATGGAATCATTCCCTCTTTGCATCCTTGGCAATCCTAGCACAAAGTCCATGCTAATGTCATCCCATGGTTTCTTTGGAATAGGCAGTGGTTGATACAACTTTGTGTTTTGACTTTGTCCCTTTGCCAATTAGCAAACTCTACACTCTTGCACATATTTACGCACATCTGCAGCCATTCTTGGCCAAAAGTAACCCCATTTGATTTGCACCAATCTCTTGTCGATCCCAAAATGTTCGGCTAAAACTTCATTGTGTGATCCATGAGGATTTGGGTCAATATATCTTATTGAAAATTACCACTGTTGCACATCTAGCTCTGCGCTAATGTTAGTGACATAGGCTGTTCCACTTATGTGCCAATTTGTTCAATCCAATTCCACTCCTACGTTATCGCACAACTTTTGCAGTGTAGTACTGTAGCCCCCAATTCATCAGTAATGGTAGCCAATAACATTATCGCACTCTTTGGTTATGAAGCGGTTGTTACCAATTGTTGTAATGGTTCAACCAATGCTTCATCTTCATTTTGTAATAATGTACACTTCCATTCTTTGTAGGTTAGAATTAACATAGAAGAATGAGTTAGGGAGTACATAAACACGGGACATATGATTTCTCAGATATTGTACATAACTTAGCATAATACAACTCTGCTATTATAGTTCTATTTTGGTTGTCATCTCTTTCTTGTTTTCCTCGTTCTTGAACGCACTGCATTTTAATATTCTCTGTCATTCATAAATTCACTTCCGTTCATAACCCTTTTATATCCGTTTAAAGTAGGTTGTCTATCAGGAGTCCTTCCGGGCCCCAGATCAGTGGTATCAGAGCTTACACACCTAATATCATCTTCGAATGGTATTGCGCTGTATCTGAACTTTGCCATTGTTTGTATGCCCACTCATATGATGTTTGAATACCAGAAGTTAGTTTTTGAGACTCGTGACCCTTCATCATACCTTCACGTTCTCAAATGGGAAACAAATCTTTGATGACGCCAACTTCAAAAATGTTCCAGAGGATGATAAAGGATGCATTGCAAAGACAACGGGAAGATTTGGAAGAATGTCATGCATGTAAACAAGGAAGTATTGATGATCATTTCTAACTACTTCTCAAGCAACAGACTCCTTCCAATGCCTCTCATTCTCATTGGCCATTAACTCCATACAAAGTACAAGTCAATCTAGACATTCCTATGTTTGAAGGCAAAATAAAGGCATATGCACCAGATAACTGGCTTGTTCATACTATGCGGTTAATCAATTCTATGATTGAGAACAGATTACATTCATTCTTCGGAAAGTTTCTTTATTAGTAAAGAAACGGTGGGAAAACTACTGCACTTCACATGAGAACCCTGAAGGTGAAGTCAATTTAGACACATCTGTAGACACATGGAATGGGTTTGTAGAAGCACTCAAAGAAACTTATTATCGTATTGGTAACTATGATGCTTAGTACATTGAGTTCTCTCAGTTGCGTCAAGGCAAAGAACAATCTGTACAATAATACACACTTTTCATACTTTGGTGTTCAAACTTGGGATTCAGGATTCAGAGCAAAATCTTGTTTTGAAATATAGCTCAAGGTTTGAGACCTCTATCCAATTAAATATGGATTTCTTAGATCTCTTTAATAGGAGAAGCCTATAGATTTGCTTGTAAGTTTGAAACAAAGGCCAAGTTCAAGGCCAAGACTAAGACAAAAGATTCTTGGAATGGGTTTGTAGAAGCACTCAAAGAAACCTATTATCCTATTGGTAACTATGATGCTTAGTACATTGAGTTCTCTTAGTTGTGTCAAGGCAAAGAACAATCTATACAACAATACACACACTTTTCATACTTTGGTGTCCAAACTTGGGATTCAGGATTCAGAGCAAAATCTTGTTTTGAAATAAAGCTCAAGGTTTGAGACCTCATATCCAATCAAATATGGATTTCTTAGATCTCTTTAATAGGAGAAACCTATAGATTTGCTTGTAAGTTTGAAACAAAGGCCAAGGTCAAGGCCAAGACTAAGACAAAAGATTCTAAGTCTCTGACCAAGCAACAATCGAAATCTTCTAAGCAAAATTCGAAATCATGGAACAATGCCAAAAACCCTCTACAGAAGAAGAATCAATTGTCAAATAATCAGACTAAGCAGTCCAAGACTGGGAAGTGGTGTTTGGTTCACAACTCCAATAGTCATTCCAATGAAGAATGCCGCACTAGGAAGACTTTACAGGCACAACTTGAAGTAGTAGTTACAAACACAACATCATTGGAGAAAGATAAGTAGATCATGGATTTTGAGCCTAGCACCATGGTGGGTCATGCAAACATCTCTCCCACCCCTACAAAAACAGAGGAAGCAAAAAGATTGTTCCATTCTCAAATGTGGATCAATGCTCAACCAACACACTTCATTGTTGATAATGGAAGTTAGAAGAATCCAATTTCTCTTGAAGCAGTTCATAGATTGAACTTGCCATTGACGTCTTACAACCATACTCCATTGGATGGTTCAGTGTGGGATCTGAGAAATGCATCACTCAACAATGTCTGATCTGGAGGACATTTTTGAACGTCTCTAATCCTCCCTGAACTTGCACCATTGCATAGGTCTCATTGAGAGCTTTTCGACAGTACGCATAACTCGAGAAATAGAGCTCGTTTGCTCTAGATATGATTGGTCAAAGTTTTGGTCAAAGTTGGTCAACTGGTGGTCAACTAATGACGTTGCAAGTTTTGGACACATGGTGAAAAATGGGTTTGCACACCTCCGGTCTTCGATGGTTGTAAAATAGTCTACTATGGGGACCGTAGCCGTTGGACCCTGCTTTTGTGACGGAAGGGGACTCTGTTGTCGTGGTATATTAGTGTAATTTTAATATTATTAATTACATTGTTTATATACTATATTATTTTTGGTGCTTCTGGTGGTGACAAGTGGCAGGGTGAGGAGCGAAATAGTGGTGTTATTGGAGAGGCCCACCTGACGGGTCCTCAGGGCACCACATGGCCTGCCACCACTTTCCACATCTATTTTCCAAGTCACTATTATGCCGAAACAGCTCAAGACCTAGCCCGAGTGCCAGCTCGGAGTACCAATTCATCCAACCCAACTCGGAGTCTAACCCGACTCGAGTCCAACTTGGAGTTCAATCCAACGCAAGAGCCAACTCGACCGAGCTCATATCCTTCTCGAAGGTTCTAAGCAACCAATGCTGGGCGTAGCAAAAGGCGGAAGAGATGTAGCCAAAGCCACGTTAAACATTAGCAGTTAAAGACTATAAAAAGCCATACCTATCCTTGTCCCCCATGAATGTGGGATTTAAAATCTTTAAAAAAAATGCGTTGGTAAAAGATGGTTGGGGAGGATCAAACCCCCAACGTCTTATTTACTATTTCAAGCCTTCGTCGTTCCATCAAAGGTGGACAGACGGCTGTAACCACATGGAGGGATATTCTATTTTAAGAGGATTTGTCGCGGATGAAGGAAGAAGGGGATTCAACCTCGTAACCTTTGACCAAAAGGATAAGCATCCTTACCACTACGCCCGGAGTTGAAACATGTATATAAAGGCATGAATTTGGTTTTATTGAACATTGAAAATTTGGTTGTGTTTTATTATACACAGACCTCTTAGTAGAAAACGACCAATTAGGCCATTACAGGAGCATTTTCAGATCTTGAAGTCTTTTAGAGATATGTTCAGAACTCAAAGATGCTCCTAATGGTATAATTCATTTCTCATTTGGAGTTTGTTTGCCATCATTTTGGAAGCCATTGAAGTCGCTTTTGATGGAGAACTGAGGGAGGCAACCATGCAAGTGCTTCAAGAAAGTGGAGGACAGTTTACTGATCTTTTTTAGTGTCATTCGAAAATCTGAGAGCATATTATTTGTAGATTTTATATTTCCATTAATGATTGTAATAGTTAATTGATGTACTTGCTATCTTTTGATTAGTGGAACGGTTCGAAAGAACCTGAAGATGTAGGCAATTCGTTGAACTCCATAATCAATTTCTTTGCATAGTGTGCTTGTTATTTTGCATTAGCATTTTTCAGTTGATTTCTTGGAGTATTATTTCGGCATTTAAAAATTGCTTATAAGGATCTTTTTATAAACATTTCATAGCACGGGGTTGGTGCTTGTTTACGGATTATTTTTGATATCAGAGCGGTTCTTGCCAGTTGCTAACAGTTTTTCTGCATTGTGTTAGTAAGCTTTTATTTGTGCATCGACACGAAACTTCAAGCTATTTGGGACCAACTTGAAGTGATGGATTTGTATCAGTGGATGCAGTTACCCACGGTGTTATTGTTATTGGGCATAGTGATGCATATGGTGGTGTTACGTGGACGAGAGCAGGCACAATGGATGGCTGAGCTGAACATGAGTGGTAAATATGAGCGCGCATCAGCGTTCACAAGACCGGAGGACCATTGAGCTCCAGAGAAGACTCTCTTCCTATCCAGCAGGTAGAAGAGTTCGGACAGAAGAAATGCTGTCAAGAGGATCCCAGTTGTAATTATTGCTCGAGACGTGGACATGCAGCACAACATTGTAGGGTGCGACGACCTGATCGTGCACCACAAAGGAACGTAGATAGAGGAAATGCTCCTGTCATTCTGAGTACCAGTCAACATTCGGAGTCCCTAGTTGGATAGAGATACTCTTTGGAATCCCGAACATTGTATTATGCTCTGTGAGAGCTTCCAGAGAACATGTTCCAGTATTCTCAGAGGGATGGCTCATTAAACTCCTATTCAATTGAAAAATCAGTGTGAGCTATGTGACAACTGATGTGGTACGCCGACTTAGCTTACCAACTTAGCCACTGCCTCATGTCAAGACAGTGGTACGCAGGATGGCACTAAGGTATGGCAACATGCTTTTGTACTTTGAGATTTATGGTCAAGGGATGATTCTCAAAAAGTTACCCTCGATGTCATTCCTTTGAAAATGGACGAAGTTGTCTTCGAAAACTTCTATCTCACTGCTTGACAGGGATTTATGACAGACAACAGAGACAACATAGAGCTTTGTTTGGATCACGGCTTGAAAGTTCAGTTCGAGACAAGGCATATTACTCGACCTTGTCACGGTTATTTCAGTGGGACTTCGGACTCGTATGCACCAGGTGATCATCTTGAACCTGATGGATTGGATGAGTTGTACGAGGGATCACCCAATGATCTGCAGGTCAACCATTGAGGGAGCCAGGCCTACACTGAGGATTCAATTGTTGGTAAGGAATCTTAGGTGGTAATAAAATTTTGGCATAGTTAGATGTCAACTTATTGAAAAAGGCTTTTTGATCAATTTTGGTTTTTTCATTTGTTATATGCTCATATTTTTAATAAAACCAACAGGGTAATGTGTTAGGTAGAATGTATGAATAAGACTCATACGAGCATTGTTTTGGTATACATCTATTATTTTGTTGCACATTAGTCAAAATATCTATATGGGCACTGTTTGTAATCTGGATATACATGTATTATAAGATCCCTTAGAGAGGGCAATTTGTTTTGTATGGAGTCCCCTGCAGGGAAGATGAGTGATAGGTTTATCATACTCAGATCATCTTCTCACATGTATGGTAGACAGATTCCATTTTGATTGGATAACAGTATATGCAGGTTGTATAAGGCATGATCAACATGTCTATTACGCTAATAGATTGGTTTGCAAGTTACCCCTGGAGATCGTTTGATAGTGTTCTGGGAAAATCATTATGTGGGTTGTAACAGTCATGCAAGCAATATGGATCTATCCCCAATTTTACATAGGATAAATATTGATATCTTCACTAGCAGTTTTTGGGATTCAGTCTAATGCTCGCCTTTGTTTATAGGCATTATGCAGTTTGATTTCTGAATCATTTTCATGATATTTTGCAGTGATATTTTGTCGTATTAACAATTCCACAGGGTCAATGGACACTGCCTATTATTGGCATTTAGTAGTCTATTTTATACTGATCATTTACATCATATGGTCACTTGAAATGTGAGATGGTGTTAAATGAACAACTTTTTTTCCTTGAAAAACATTTCGATAAAATGCAAGGCATTTTAGTAATGCATTTTCAAGAGAAATCAGTTGCAGTTTAATTACTAGTCTTACACAGAGAGCAGATTGAGGTATGATTATGATCCGATTTCATATTGGTTTTGACACAATATTTTGGTCTTTGTTAACTAGTTATGTAACCTTTATATTTTGGATTTTTAATTATACTATAGATGCCTATGTCCATAATAAAAACAAGTGAAAAGCCCAGTTCCATGGTAAGATATGGAAATAACAATAAGACATTGTTCAGTATTGGATATGTTTTACACTTTGAGTTTTGAGTTTTAATTGGTTATAGATTGGTATGTTCACAGCTTTTTTAAGAGTTGCAAGATGCAAACAGGTTGTTGTTTAAGACACCAACATTTGCTAGCCAATACTTAATAGGTGCATTCCACAGTTCTCAAAGAGGTATGAATTATTTTCAGTGTAACTATGTAACATATGATTTAGTTTGAATCCTTGATGTCAAGGTAACCATTGTGTGGGTTACTTTGGATATAAAATATACCTTTATGCGGACTTGTTTTAAAAGCCTTTGAAACTATAATGTGAATCATCTAACTCTTATTTGATAGAGTTTTATAAAAGATGAAACTACTTACTATTCAGTTGATTGAAACCATGAAGAGGGAACAACTCTTATGGATTATATGATTCATTTGAATAGTTTTTATTAAGCATAACTATAGCATTGATTAGTATGCCTTTATTCTCCTCAACAAATTATTTTCAGAGAACTCCCAACTATTAGATCTAGGAAAAAAATTTTCGATAAAAGTTGTGTTTGGAAAGGTTTATATTTACCATCTCCTATTTTAGTTTTCTGTAAAAAACTGAAATATAAATAAATACTCCTATATTTACTATCTCCTATTTCAATTTTCTGTAAAAATTGAAATATGAGTATATTTATTATCTCTTATTTCAGTTTTTTGTAAAAACTGAAATAGGAGTGAATTTTCGATAAAAATTGTGTTTGGAAGGGTTTATATTTATTATCTCTTATTTTAGTTTTCTGTTAAAACTGAAATAATGAATTTTCGATAAAAATTGTGTTTGGAAGGGTTTATATTTACTCTTTTATTTCAATTTTCTTTAAAAATTGAAATAAGAGTACAGAAAACTGAAATAAGAGATAGTAAATATAAACCCTTCCATAAATAGAAAAGAATTTTCGATAAAAGTTGTGTTTGGAAGGGTTTATATTTACTATCTCCTATTTCAGTTTTCTGTAAAAACTGAAATAGGAGTATGGAAGGATTTATATTTACTATCTCTTATTTCAGTTTTAGGGTTTATATTTACTATCTCCTATTTCAGTTTTCTGTAAAAACTGAAATAAGAGTATGGAAGGGTTTATATTTACTATCTCCTATTTCAGTTTAGAGATAGTAAATATAAACCTTTCCATACTCTTATTTTAGTTTTTACAGAAAACTGAAATAGGAGATAGTAAATATAAACCCTAAAACTGAAATAGGAGATAGTAAATATAAACCCTTCCATACTCCTATTTCAGTTTTTACAGAAAACTGAAATAGGAGATAGTAAATATAAACCCTTCCAAACACAACTTTTATCGAAAATTCTTTCCCTGCATCCAATATTTAGGAGTTCTCTGAAAATAATTTGTTGAAATACTCCTATTTCAGTTTTTACAGAAAACTGAAATAGGAGATAGTAAATATAAACCCTTCCAAACACAACTTTTATCGAAAATTCTTTTCCTGCATCCAATATTTAAGAGTTCTCTGAAAATAATTTATTGAAATACTCCTATTTCAGTTTTTACAGAAAACTGAAATAGGAGATAGTAAATATAAACCCTTCCAAACACAACTTTTATCGAATTATTTTTTCTTGGATCCAATAGTTAGTTCTCTGAAAATAATTTGTTGAGAATAAAAACATACTAATCAATGCTATAGTTATGCTTAGTAAAAACTATTTAAATGAACTATATAATCCACAAGCGCTGTTTTCTTTTGATGGTTTGAAACAATTAAATAGTAAGTGGTTTCATCTTTTATAAAACTCTATCAAATAAGAGTTAGATGATCCACGTTATAGTTTCAAAGGCTTTTAGAACAAGTCCGCATAAATGTATATTTTATATCCAAAGTAACCCACACAATGGTTATCCTGATGTCAAAGATTCAAATCAAAACTTGTGCTACATAGTTACACTGAAAATAACTCATACCTCTTTGAAAACTGTGGAATGCTCTTGTTGAGTACTGACTAGCAAATGTTGGTGTCTTAAACGTCTTGTTTTGATCCTGCAACTCTTTAAAAAACTGTGAACATACCAATCTATAACCAATTAAAAACTCAAAACTCAAAGTTCAAAACTTGTCCAATATTGAACAATGTCTTATTGCCATTTTCATATCTTACCATGGAATTGTTCTTTTCACTCGTTCCTATTATGGACATAGGCATCCATAGTATAATTAATAATTCAAAATATAAAGGTTACACAATTGGTTAACAAAGACCAAAATATTGTGCCAAAACCAATATGAAATCAAATTATAACCATACTTTAATCTACCTTCTGTGTAAGACTGGTAATTGAACTACAACTGATTCCTCTTGGAGATGCATTATTGAAATGCCTTGCATTTTATCGGAATGCTTCCCAAGAAAATAAAGTTGTTCCTTTAAAACCATCTCACATCTCAAGTGACCATATGCTATAAATGATCAGTATAAAATAGACTACCAAATGTCAATAATAAGCGGTGTCCACTAACCTTGTGGAATTGTTAGTACGACAAAATATCACTGCAAAATATTATGAAAATGATTTAGAAATTAAACTACGGAATGCCTATAAACAAAGGTGAGTGCTAGACTGAATCCTAGAAACTGCCAGTGAAGATATCAATATATAGCATATGTAAAATTGGGGATAGATCCATATTGTCTGCATGACTGTCACAACCCAAATAGTGATTATGCTAAAACACTGTCAAACTATCACTAGATATAACTTGCAAATCAATCTGTTAGTGTAATAGACATGTTGATCATGCCTTATATACTATGCATACACTGTTGTCCGATCAAAATAGAATCTGCCTACCATACATGTGAGAAGATGATCTAAGTATGATAAACCTATCACTCAAATCTTCTCTACAGGTGACTCCATACAAAACAAATTGCCCTTTTTAAGGGGTTTTACAATACATGTCTATCCATATTACAAACAATGCTCATATGGGTCTTTTGACTAATGTGCAACAAAATAGTAGATGTATACCAAAATAATGCCCGTATGGGTTTTATTCATACATTCTATCTAACACATTATTCTGTTGGTTTTATTAAAAATATGAGCATATAACAAATAGAAAAACAAAAAATGCTCAATTTTTTTTTCAATAAGTTGACATCTAACTATGCCAAACTTTTATTACCACCCAAGATTCCTTATCAGCAATCGAATCCTCGGTGTAGCTCTGGCTCTTTTAATAGTTGACCTGCAAATCATTGGATGATCCCTCGTACAACTCATCCAATGCATCAGGGTCAAGATGATCTCCTAGTGTATACGAGTTCGAAGTCTCGCTAAAATAGCCGTGACAAGGTCGAGTAACATGCCCTGCTTGAACTGAACTATCCAATTGTGATCCAGACAAAGCTTTATGCTGTCTCTGTCATCCGTCATAAATATCTGTCGAGTAGTGAGATAGAAGTTTTCCAAGACAACCTCATCCATTTCCAAAAGAATGATATCGAGGGTAACTATGTCTGAGAATCATCTCCCGACCATAAATCTCAAGGTACAATAGCATGTTGCCATACCTTGAATAGTGCCATCTTGCGTACCAACTATCTTGGCATGAGGCAGTGGTGAAGTTGGCAAGCTAAGTCGGCGTACCACGTCAGTTGTCACATAGCTCACACTAATTTTTCAATCGAATACGAGTCAAATAAGCCAACCCTCTGAAAATACTGGAACATGCTGTCTGGAAGCTCTCACAGAGCATGATACAATGTTTGGGATTCCAAATGGTATTTTTTGTCCAAATAGGGACTTCAAATGTTGATTGGTACTCAGAATGACAAGAGCTTTTCCTTTGTTTGCATTCCTCTAAGGTGCACGATCAAGATGTCGCACCCTACAGTGTTGTGCTACATGTCCGCGTCTCGAGCAGTAACTACAAATAGGTCTAACTGGTACACTGAAATCATCTCGACGACGTTTTTTCCGTTTGAACTCTTCTATCCATTGGACGAGAAGGGAGTCTATTCTTCTCTGGAGCTCAATGGTCTTCCGGTCTTGTGAATGCTGATATGCGCTCACATTCACCACAATCGTGTTCGGCTCAGCTTTCTGTTGTATTTGTTCTCATTGGCGTGACACCACCATATGCATCACCGTGCCCAATAACAATAGCACCGTGGGTAACTGCATCCACTGTTGCAAATCCATCGCTTTAAGCTGGTCCCAAATACCCTGTACTATGTTAATGCACAAATAGAAGCTTACTAACACAATGCGAAAAAACTGTTAGCAACTGGCAAAACCCGCTTTGATACCAAAAATGATCTATAAACAAGCACCAACCTCGTGCTATGAAATGTTTATAAACGGATCCTTATAAGCAATTTTTAAATGCCGAAATAATACTCCAATAAATCAACTGGAAAATGTTAATGCAAAATAACAAGCACACTATGCAAAGAAGTTGATTATGGAGTTCGATGAATTGCCTACGTCTCTGAGTTCTTTCGAACCGTTCCACTAATCAAAAGATTGCAAGTACATCAATTAACTCTTACAATCATTAATGAAAATATAAAACCTGCAAATAATATGCTCTCAGATTTTTGAAGGACTCTGAAAAAGATCATCAAACTGTCCTCCACTTTCTTGAAGCACTTGCATGTTGTCTTCCTCAGTTTTCCATCATCAAACTGTCCTCCACTTTCTTGAAGCACTTGCATGTTGTCTTCCTCAGTTTTCCATCAAAAGTGACTGAAATGGCTTCCAAAATGATGGCAAACGAACTCCAAATTAGAAATGAATTATACCATTAGGATCGTCTCTAAGTTTTGAACATATCTCCAGAAGACTTCGAGATCTGAAAATGCTCCTGTAATGGCCCAATTGGCCGTTTTCTACAAAGAGGTCTATGCATAATAAAACACAACCAAATTTTCAATGTTCAATAAAAACAAATTCGTGCCTTTATATACATGTTTTAACTCCGGGCGTAGTGGTAAGGATGCTTATTCTTTTGGTCGGAGGTTACGGGGTCAAATCCCGTTCTTCCTTCATCCGTGGCAAATCCTCTTAAAATAGAATATCCCTCTGTGTGGTTACAACCGTCCACCTTTCATGGAACGACGAAGGGTTGAAATATTAAATAAGAGATTGGGGGTTTGATCCTCTCCAACCATCTTTTACCAACGCGTTTTTTTAAAAGATTTTAATTCCCACATTCGTGGGGGACGAGGATAGGTATGTCTTTTTATAGCCTTTAATTGCCAATGTTTAACGTGGCTTTGGCCACATCTCTTCCACCTTTTGCTAAGCCCAACATTGGTTGCTTAGAACCCTTCGAGAAGGATATGAGCTCGATCGAGCTGGCTCTTGCGTTGGATTGAACTCCGAGTTGGACTTGGGTCGAGTTAGACTTCGAACTGGGTTGGATGAATTGATACTTCGAGCTGGCACTCGGACTAGGCCTCAAGCTGTTTCGGCATAATAGTGACTTGGAAAATAGACGTGGAAAGTGGTGGCAGACCACATTGTGGCCTGAGGACCTGCCACATGTGGCTCTCCAATAATGCCATTATATTGCTTCTCATCCTGCCACTTGTCACCACCAGAAACACCAAAAATAATATAGTATACAAACAGTGTAATTAGAAATATTAAAATTACACTAATATATCATGGCGGTAGAGTCCCCTTCTGTCACAAAAGTGGGCTCCACCGGCTATGGTCCTCGTAGCCGACCCTTTTACGACCGTCGAAGATCGAAGGCGTGCAAACCCATTTTTCGCCATGTGCCCAAAACTTGCCACGTCATCATTTGACCACTAGTTGACCAACTTTGACCAGTCATATCTAGAGCAGCGAATCTTTGTTTTTTGAGTTCCACATACTGTCAAAAAGCTCTCAACAAGCCCTATGCAATGGTGCAAGTTCAGGGAGGATTAGGGACGTTTGAAAATGTCTTTCGGATCAAATGTCAATTGGTGTACAACATCAATCCTTTTGAAGATATAGTCCTTTGCAACGTTGCTCCATTAGAGGTATGTGATATTTACTTGGTCAACCATATATTTACCATCGACATGTAGTTTATCAGAGAAATGCCAAGAATGTTGTCATAGATGTTGGTGCTATGAGATACTGGATATCAAGAGTAGTCCCTAAGCTATCACTCATTAGCGCTAAGCAGTGTAAGAAGCTAGTCACATCTAATAAGAAGTTTGTGCTTTTGATGGTAAGATTTGAATGTAGGAAAGTCATTGCGGCATTAATTTGTATTTCAATTCTTTGAGCAGTAACATTGAAATCCTCAAAGTTGAAGCTCAAGTTGAAGAATACAATGATATTTTTCAGCTACCAAAGGAAGTACCTACACATTGTGCGGTGAAGCACTGATTTGATACCTGGACTACCTCTACCTAATGCTTATTTATATTGCAAAACATTTTTGGACAATGAAGAAATCAAGTGGCAGCTCCATGAACTTATGGATAAAGGACATATTAGGCCCAACTTATTGCCTTGTGGCAGCTCAATTGTACTTGCACCAAAGAAAGACGACACATGGAGGTTGCGCATCAATTATAGAGCTCTCAACAAGATCACAGTGAAAGCCACTATCCTCTTCTAAGGATTGAAGACTTGCTGGACCAGCTTAGTGGTGCAAAATACTTCACTAAAATCGATTTTAAGTTTGGGTATCTTCATATCCCTGTTGAACCTACAAATGTATGGATGACAACTTTCAAGGCCAAAGAAGGTTTGTTTGAATGGATAGTCATGCCCTTTAGTTTAACCAACATGCCAACTACATTCATGCGGATGATGAATGACATTCTTAGGCCATTCACTACCTCATTTTTTGTAGTCTACCTTGAAGACATCCAAATATTCAATAAAACATGGGATGAACATTTGCGCCATATAGAGAAAGTGCTTGACACTTTGCGGAGACACAAGTTGTATACAAATATGGATAAATGCTCATTTGCTATGTAGGAGATACAATATCTAGGATACATAGTAGAAGCACAAGGAGTGCATGTGGACCCGACCAAGATTCAAGTCATCCAGAAATGGCCACAAACAAAAAACCTCACAGAGCTTTGCAGCCTCTTGGGGTTAGCAATATTTTTTTAGGAGATCCAAATTGGTTTTTCTCATGTGACTTGGCCTCTAAACGAAGTTACCAAAGGTGGTGCTAAAACAAAGTTCATTTAGGGAGCCGAACAACATAGAACATTCAAAGAATTGAAATACAAACTTTGTTCCGCACCAGTACTTGCTTTACTAGACGTGTATCAACCATTTGAGCTTGAGATAGATGCCTCTGAATTTGCACTTGGAATGGTCCTCACTCAACATGGTCATCCAGTTGCTTACCACAACGAAATTTTCACTGGTAAGAAACTACCCAACATATGATCATGAGCTTTATGCTTTTGTTCAAGCATGTAAGCATTATATCTTGGGCAATGAGATTATTATTCACATAGATCACAAACTGCTTTAATTTTTGCAGATTTCGAACCAGTTGCTTCAAGAGTGGCATAAAAAATGGTCTTATCTTAAACAGTGCCATTTGAACATCAAGCATGAGAAGGGATGTGCCAACTCAGTCGCAAATTGTCTAAGTCGTCCACCCGTTCAATCTCTCCTTTCCATACTTGACACGTGGATGTAAAGTTAGCACATGGTCATAATTATATCCATCTGACATGGATTTTGCAGATATCTGTCACAATTTGCTCTACGACAATTCAATTCCATATTTCTACTTTCAAGATGGACTTCTCTATCACCTTGGGAACTTGTGCATTCTGCATAAGGTAGAGAGATAAGATAATAGTGGAGGCTCATTTTAGCAAGGCTGCAAGACATTTTGGAGTTGAAAAGACTTGCGGTGTTGTAAAATTTCTTCTTCTAGCCACGTCTCATGTCTGATGTATTCAAATATATCAAGTTTTGTACCACATGTGCAATTGCAAGCTGGTCAACAAGAAGCAAGGTTTGTACACACCTCTGTAGGTTCCAACAAGACCATGGGATTCTGTTTCCATGGATTTTCTCTCAGGCTACCCTACTACTAAGCATGGTAATGATTGCATTTATGTAATAGATAGATTCTAAAAAAATGATGACTCTCATGCTTTGTAAGAAAGCAATATCAGCTTTTGAAACAACTCAATTGTACTTTTAACATGTTTGGATCCACTTTGGAATCCCAAAAACTATTCTATCTGATAGGGATATAAGGTTCTTGAGCAATTTGTAGAAAGTGCTTTGGTCTATGCTAGACACAAAGTTGAACAAATTCACTGCCTTTCATCCACAAAGTGATGGACAGAGGGAAGTGGTAAAGAGGATAATAGTGCACCTTCTGAGAGTATACAATTATAAGAAGCGATGCACTTGGGATAAAACCCTGCCTTTCTTTCAACGTAGGTACAACAAAGCTCTGCACAACTCTACTGCACAATGCTTTTCAGGTTTGCTTGGGTTTCCATCCTTTGGCACTCGTTGATGTAGCCTATCCTATTCCGCCATCAACAGTAACAACTCCTTCAACTCAAAAGGAAGTTGACAAAACTGTTCAATTCATTGAGCACATTCAACACATTTAACAAGTGCAAACCATTCTGCAATAGGCTAATGCAAAATATAAGCATAGACCACTGCGCTCTTTCTAGGTTGTTGATTGACTCTGGCTACACCTGTAGAAGGAAAGACTAATAGGACCTTACCACAAGCTTCGTTCATTTTGGTATGAGCCCTACACCATCACCAAGCAAGTAGGAGATAATGCTTTCGAGCTTAATCTTCCATCTTACCTTGGGCATCTAGTCTTCAACGCATAACTCTTGCGTCATTACTTTCCACCCTTGTTGGATGCTTTACATATTGTAGAGACTCTTCAGTGGATTAAGATCAATGCAGATTGTAACATCCCAACTGAATTGGATCAAGTCCTTGAGGCTCGGGTCAAATAGACACATCGACAAGAGATCCCTCTCTTCTAGATCGTCAAAGTAGGTCAAGTGCCTTCCTAGAAGAAATGGTTTATAGAGTGCAGGTTGCCAATGTGTTTTCACATCTTCTTTTGCAATTGCTTGCAATGGGGACCATTGCTCTTTAAGGAGGGGCGACTGATCTGAGAGAGTTTGGGTCACTATATTTTATTGAAAATTACTGTTTTTTCACATCTAGCTTTTTGTTAAAGTTAGTCAAAGGGCAGTTAATTTTCCACTTGCCAATTTGTTCAATCGAATTCCACTCTTGCGTTACCGCACAACTCCTACAGTGTCAATACTGTAACAACCAACATGTCAGTAATGACAACGAGTGACATCACCACACTCTTCAATTATACCCACCAACTGTTGTAATGATTCAACCGATGCTTTATCTTTCTTCAATGTATAATAATGTACACTTCCATTCTTTGTATGTTAGAAGTAACATAAAAGAATGAGCTAGGGGATACATAGACACTAGATAGTTGATCGCCCAAATATTGTACAAAACTTAGCATAATACAACTTTGCTATTACAATTCAATGTTGGTTGTCATCTATTTCTTACTTGTTCTTGAACGCACTACACTTTAATATTCTTTGTCATTCATAAATTCGCTTCCTTTCATAACCCTCTTAAATCCGTTTAAGTAGGTTGTCCACTGGGTCCCTCCTAGGCCCTAGATCATTGTGCTTCTCTTTTATCCAATTTTTGGCGCATTGACCCACTTGGTATACACAATTGTGCTTCGTTGTACAATATCCCCTCTTGCACAAAATAATCTAACCGTGCTGTTCTATCCACACTTGTTAGTTTTGAGCATGCCATCCAAGCATTCTAAAAATTTGTCTTCTGTGTCCAACTCCTTCATGGAGTCAATTCCAATGACCTCCTTCCTCAACTCATTCAATAAAAGAATCCTTCTACTCAGCGCGTCTGCAACCTTATTCTATTTTCCACTTCGGTGTTTCAACACAAATGAATAGCTCTGTAGAAACTCAACTCACTTCATGTGTTGCCGATTTAATTTCCCTTCGCTGTTGATAAACTGTAGCACCTAATGGTTTGTATACAACACAAATTCCTTTGGGAACTAGTTGTGTCTCCACTTCTTGAGCGCTTCCACTATGGCATAAAACTTTCACTCATAGACTGAGTATTTCCTTTCACATTGTTCAGCTTCTCATTGAAGTAAGCTACAGGGCTACCCTCTTGGCTCAAATGGCTTTGATTGCTGTGCCACTGGCATCGCATTCCACTTGGAATACTTTGTTGAAATTTGCTAGCACCAACACTTGCTGCTCACTCAATTTCTTCTTCAACAGTTGGAAATTTCGCTTGGCTTCTATTGTCAAAACAAAACCTTGGCGATCTCCTCTCATCGCCTCTATGATTGTTGTGCATGTCTTGTTGAAGTTTCAGATGAACTTCTTATAAAAACTCGCTAAGCCGTGAAAGCTTTGCGCTTCGAATGTGCTTCTTAGTAACAACCACTCAATGATGGTGTGCACTTTCTCCATATCCATCTTCAAACCATCTTGGGATATTGCAAAACCCAAATATACAAGCTCCTCCTTCATGAAGTTGCACTTCACATTTATCAACAACTTCTCTTCTCGCAATCGTTTTAACACTTTTCTCGAATCCATGGTGTTTCTCCTTCATTTTGTTGAATATTAGAATGTCATCCAAATACACAGTGACAAATTTGCCGAGAAATGGCTTCAAAACTTTGTTCATGAGTCTCGTGAATGCAATTGATGCGTTTGTTTGCCCAAATGGCATGACCATCCATTCATACAACCTTTGTCGTAAATGCGATTTTGCATTCATCACCTTCTATGATTCTACTCTGGTGATGCCCACTCTGCAAGTCTATCCTTGTGAAGTATTGTGCTTCACTTGGGCAATCCATCAAGTCATCCATGTGTGGCAATAGAAACCTATACTTGATTGTTATCTTGTTAATGGCTTGAGTTTGTGCACATGTGCCACTTTCCTCCCTTCTTCGGTGCCAATACTGCAAGTACTACGCATTGGCTTAAGCTTTCTCTAATCAACCCCCTACCCAACAACTCTTGCACTTGCCTTTGCACTTCATTTTCCTTAGGTGTCAATTTGTATGCTACTTAGTTTGGTAAACTTGCTCCAGGAATTAGATCCATATGATGATTGATACTTCGCATTTGTGCAAAAGTGCTTCCTTCTCCTTGGTGCCTACATGTTCATCTTGTGCCAACTTGGGCACAATTGCATAACATGCCTTCTCTTGCGCCACCTCTTTCATTTTTTTTGCGACACCATCTATACATGCACACAAAAATTACTACGTACTTCTTCCCTGTGCTTCAACGGACTCAACGTGAACTTCTTTCCATCCTTCTCCAATTATTATATATTTGTTCTTCCATCATGTACAACTTTCCTTTCAAACTGCTAGGGTCTTTCCTAATGTACACGACACACATCCATCGCCATTACATCGCACCATACTTCATCTTTGTATACGCCTATTTGAAACTTCACGAGACATTCCTTATTCGCTAAAATTTGATGGCCCTTTTGCAGCCATGACACTTTGTAAGAGTTTGTGTGTGCCATCTTCTTCAAACCCAACTTCTCTACCATCTCACATGAAGCCAAATTATCCATATTTTTGCTATCCACAATCACCTTGCAACACTTGCCCCCTGATTTGTAAATTGTTTGGAAGAGACGTTTCCTTTGTGTCGGTTCATTTTTTCCCCCTTGTTGGCTCCAACAACACCCTCTTCATCATGAGAGTTTTTGCACACTCTAACTCTTCAGAATGCTTTGTCGATCCAATGGACTCTTCATCTCCATGTGCGACATGTGCACCAACTTTTGACCTTCTGCTACTTCCATACTACGCATGTGCACATTCATAAGCTCTATGTCTGGGCTGGCCACCTCTATAATACGTTCTTGCGAATCCTCTTCCCCTTCTTTTGCCAAATCTTGCGTGCCCTTTAGACGAGTAAAATGCACCTACTTGCATGTATCTTTGTTCTCTATTGCACATATCACCTCGCTTGTGTGTGTGCACTCAGCCTGGTCCTCTTCTAGATTTTGCTGGTTTATTTTAGAGCTACCATGTCCTCCTCCATGTGCAAAACCTTTCCTTTCCTCGCCCAATATTTTATTGTTTGTGCCATAGCTTCTCCTACACTTTTAGCGCAAACTGATAACCTTCCTTTATAGTTTGGATTCGAGTTATAATTAACTCTTCTTGGATGCTAATTCTCAACCCATTCAGATATGTTGCGACCTTCTCTTGGTCCACTTCACTATGGCTAGACTTGATAGTGATTTTATGAAATTCTTTTATATACTCCTTGACACTTAGCCCCTTTTACCTCAGATTCCACAACTTCTTGAACAAGTTCTTTTGATAATCACTAGGTAGGAATTTACCTTTCATCTTGGCGATCATTTTGTGCCATTTGGTTATCTTCTCCTTCCCTCTACTGCTTCTTTCATTCTAAACCTCCTTCCACCAAAGTGTCATGTGACCCATCAGATTGGTTTGCACGACCTTCATGTGTTGTGGATCGTTGATATCCATCAAACTGAAAATACTCCTCAATATCTGTGAGCCAGTCAATGAGCTCTTTAGGATTCAAGGTTCTTGAAAAACATGGCCCATCTACCTTTGCGCCTCGTCTAATTCATGAGATAGCTCTCAGGAGTCTACCTTCACCTGCATCCATGTGCGCTTTGTCATCCTCCCATGCCTTCTGTGTGTTGCTGCTCTTTGTCAATGTCATTCTGATCATCTCTAGGTGTGAAACTTTGCCTTTTGTCTTCTTCCACAGCGTCTAGTCACGTTTGCACTACTCACAAAACATCTAAGACTATATTGAGCCTTATAGCCACATTGGTTGCTACTGCGCCTTTGCTACTTGCAACCCTTTTGGGTAGCATCTCTATTCTTTGGGTGCAAATCCTACTGCTACAAGATCTCAGCTCGCAATCCTACGTAGGCAACCTCACTCTCCATGTGCCTCAAGGTTCTAATCCTTGCTTTGATACCACAAATGGTGTCATCATAGTGAGCATACTCATTGTTTACTCATCGCGTGGGCGAGTAATTGCCGAGTGTCATACAATCCAAGTAATCACTTGAAATAATTGCGGTTTTTTGTTTACTAGAGCCTCAACGAGTACTGCGCGAGTACTCGTCTAGGCTCGGTTACTGGCTCCCACCGGCAAAATGCGCCCAAAAGCCTACAAATGCGCCCAGAAGCCTACAAGCACGTCTAGAACGTTGAGAATACTTGGACAAAACATGAAATTTTGTCATATGAAAGCATACACATCACATGACTTGGTTTTTGTGCAATACAATGTTCGGCTTCGCACAAAAAAGCTGGAGAACACATCACAAGAGCCTATCAATTTAGATGAGATCGATCCCTCCCATTGTCATAGAGGACAAGATTGTTGATTTCGAGAGTCAAGCTATGGAGGGTGCATCAAAAGGAGGAGATTGGATTGGATGACGTCCTTGTAGATGTCGAAGATGAGGCAAAGGAGTCAACCATCTGGTACCAGGGTGGAGCCACAGGGACAATGTTATAGATTCTCTCAGTGTCCCTTAGTTTTCTAGAGAGTAGGGAATATAAAATTATAGATTCTTGTAATTTGTAGATCCATGTATAAGTATCAGTTTGTTGTTGACAGTTGTATTCGAATGAATCATGATTATGCAATTTGTACTTTATTTGTATTCAAATCTAATAGAAAACACTTCCCCAATGTTTTGACGACTCATTTGATGCATTTTGCAATTGTAATTTGTATAAAATTTATGTTTTTTTAATATATTTAGGTATTTTTTTAATTTGTCGAGTATTGCCTATTAATGGCGAGTGGCTGCCAAGTATTCGCCAATTAAAAATTTAGGGGGCTAGGCGAGTACTTGTCGAGTAAGAGTATGCGAACTATGGGTGGAGTCACACGGATGGGGTTTCCAATGAAGGAAAAACCTAACCTAGCAGCTAGATACTCACAAACTCATATTTGAAAACACAAAGGTTTTACTCATAATAATTTTAAAAAAGGTTACATAGATTTCTTTCAATGTATTAGCTATAGGCTATGCTTGGATCTTAAGCTGTAAAAATTTGAGATTCTCACACTACAATAATCAGGGCCCTAAAACTTCCATTCACACTCGGGGCACATTGCTCGCTTCCTCTGAGCTCTCTCCTTTTCAATGCAAGACCAACTTATCAAATGCTTTGCCCAACATGCCTTTATATGGGCCCTTCCAAGTTCCATGTGTCAAGAAAGATCCATGCAAAAGTTCAAACATGTTGCTACGTGTTACCAAGGGTTGTTTGTTGCTCGCTCAATTTCAAAAAAGCAACATGTGTCCTAGATCCATCTCCAAGAAACTTGGAGTCAAAGATCCATTCCAAGAACTTTGGAGTCAACCTTCTCGGTATTGCGTTAATTGCCTCCCTACACACAAAGTATCCCTAGTGCAATCCTTTGCTCCTATGTGCACAAGTCTCCAATCCTTTGCTCCTATGTGCACAAGTCTCCAATCCTTTGTGCGACTTTGAACACGTTTTCTGCAAAGGTGTTTTTACGCAATGCTACGCTTGTGCCAGTGCTCAACACTGTCTGCATTGTGCCCAATAAGATTTGTGCGATTGCACACTAGACGTACTTTTGTGTGGCTTGCAAACCAAATGTTGAGTGTTTTGCACAAAATAATATTGTGCCAAAACCCGTGGTAAACCTCTCTACGTCCAACTTTTGCGCAACTGTCTTTTGACCCTTTTCGTGTAGACTCATGCGCCTTTCGCCTTATGCACCTGCCATCATTCAAACAATTGGGCCCTTAAGCGCGACGTGCATATATTGGAACTCTATCGCAAAATTATACTTAGCTATTTTTGAGGGATGCAAGATTGCTTTTCACCAGGGATGCTCCTGCATCAATTTTAAGGTTCTTCATAAATAATCCTATTGGTCCAGTTACACCATGCTCACTTCAAATTGGCCCAAATACTCTGAATTTTGATTGGTGTGTTTACTCAACCCGCTTTCCCCATTTTTGAATTAATAGAAAATAGGGAAATAACCTACTATTCTAACTTTAGGAAAACTCACTATCCTAAGTAAATCTTAGACTATGGTGTAATAATTGACTTTCACAAACACTTATGTATACTACTTATATAACATCAAATGTATTTGAGGATCTTTAGAGGATTAATTGAAACACAAGAGTATGCTATGAAGTCATTCTACCCATAAAGTTATTTTTCTGGCCAAAAAGCTCCCACCTACCGCCATTTCATGTTTCCCTCTCCACCGGCAACTAAAACATCATCCCCAACTTGTCACAATTTGCATCCACAAGAAAAATCCCCAGTGGACCATCATCCAACTCTCTTTGAAAGAAAAGTATTGGATCTATATGTTTATAGGGGCTTTTCCTGGACACAAGACACTCAAAACTTGTGTACAAGAGAATTGGAAACCCTCTAGATTAGTTGACATTCTTAAGTGATGCCTAAGGGATATTTTTTAGCAGTTTTCTAATCAAAGCACGAGAAAGACCTAGTTTTCTAGGGAGCTTATGTAATATTCTCAAACACCAACAAGGAAACTGGCAATAAGGAAGTTGTCCCACATGCATGGAACGCCACTATGAAGAAATAGCCATCTAGTCAAGTCATCCTTGGAAAGCATCAAGGGATGCCACCCCTTGGGAAGACACCCTTTGGGAAAGGACATTTGGAGGGTATTAATAATCAGCAAGGGGTATGGAAGGAATTATTCAATCATGTAATCAAATATATAACCTTGTAAAATCATCATGCTTTACAATTGCTCTTAAGGACGAAACCCCTTAATTGTGTAATCCGATTTCAAGGATGAAAACCCTTGTCATCACAATAACTCAAGGATAAAACCCCTTTAGGATTCACATTATATCATTTGAGATCTGGAAACTCTGAATACAATTGCATTTTATTATTTAAAATTATTATTTCAAGTATAAAATCTATATTTATCTTAAATGGATTTCCAAGGATTCCAAATGTTAGTATAATATTTCGATTAGGAATATTATAGTGGCATCAGAGCTTTTGCCCTGCCAGTCTGTGAGGAAAACTTCATGCAAGGTGATGATAAAGAGATCCGCTATTAATTGAGAAATAAAAATAAGGGTTCCGATTAGCAAAGGGAAGAAACCGAAAAAGAAGAAGAAAGGGCAAATATGCGAGAGAAGAACCGAGATGATGAACGGATTGATGTGCTTATTCAAGGACATGAACAATTGGCTAATACAATGATTCAGTTAGCTCTCACAATGCAATCTATGACAAATCATAGATATCAAAATGGTGAAAATAGCCATTTTAATACTAGCAATAATCAAATCCCTCAAAAATCGACCATGAGTTCTTCAAATAGACCTTTTCAACGTAAATTTATTTCAAGAGAAAAATCAATTATGGAAGAAGAAACCCAAACTACATTGGGAGAGGACATTGCATATCTAGTTTTGAAGAATATCGAGCCCTTTCAGATGAAATACGAAGAGAAATACCACTCACAAATTTTATGGCAATGAAAAGAAATCGAAATGGTATCAGAACAAAGCATAGACCCCAAAATACTCAAAAAGATTCTCAACATGCATTGGGTAAATTGACTTTGTTTATTTTTGATGGCTCTAACAAATGCACAGCTCGAGCATGGATATAAAACTTGGATGCCTACCTATCTCTTTGACCCATGATGGAAGACGAAGCGATCAAATTCGCAACCCTTTATCTTGAAGGAACAACTCACGAATGGTGGTATCACAGGTGGATTACACAAGGGCATGATCTCATTAATATATATGAGTAATTTACTAGGACGCTGATTGAAAGATTCGATAGAATTGACCCCGAAATCCATTTTTGGGAATTGACACTATTAAAACAAAGTAGCAGTGTGGAAGACTATGTGGCTGAATTTTAGAGGCTCGTCGTGATGGTTCCGGACATTACTGAAAGGAGGCTTGTAGTATTGTTCATGGAATGATTGATTGAACCACTCAAGGGTTTAGTCAAAGCCTTTCATTCTTCTTCCCTCCAAGAAACAATAAAAAAGGCATTGGATTTGGAGACATCAACACCAAAAAATAAAATTGTGCCATTTATACAACCAAGAATAGCCAATAGTGGACAGCCACGGACCATGCTTTCGGGACAACAAGGGACAACACCATATGACTAACACAGAAGACCATTTCAATCAGGTGGATTCCAACCAAAAGATCCGCCTAAATCAGGTAAGGAGATGGAAACAATAAATGAGCGAAGGAGGAAAAACTTATGCTTCACTTGGAAGGAACCTTGGATACCTGGTCATCGTTGCTTGGAAAAGGGGCAAGTTCATTACATTGAAGTTGTGTCAGATGATGAACCTGATGAAGAAGAAGTTGAAGCTAAAGAAACAGTTCATGGACTAGGAGGGGAAAAGACATGGGAGAGTACCCTTGCGACCTTATCAGGGACTCCAAGATACCATCCCTTTAGAGTAAGGGGGAATCTACAAAGACAAAAAATCATCGTATTGATAGATAGTGGGGCCACCCACAATTTCATTGACGAGGGACTGGTAACAAAAATGGGTTTAAAAATAGAAGAATTTCAAGGTTTTAAGGTAACAATTGCTGATGGTTATACCATTCCATGCACTTGAAAAATTCCACTACTCTGTCTCACATTTGGGAGATATCAAATAAACGATGATTTCAATGTAGGAAGCATTGGTGAAACAGATCTGGTACTATGTGTTCAATGGCTACATTCTTTGGGGAATTTATCCAAAACTATCAAACCATGGAATTAAAATTTAAAGTGGATGGGAAAAAAGTAGTTCTTCAGGTTATGGTTAATGGAGCCCCCCAAGTGATTACAACAAAGTGGATGGAAAGGACATTCAGGGAAGGCCAAGTTTCATGGGCGGCACAATGTTTTGGGAGCTCTACAAAATGAGAACAATGGATACACCATGAAGACATTTAGCCCATAATTGATAAACATGCTAAGGTTTTTGAGAATATCCCATATGGGTTGCCACGAAACAGAGGGTTTCTGCATATCGTCGAGTTAGAAATTAGTACCAAGCCGGTAATAATCACACCTGATCGCCACCCCATAATCCGTGAGAAGTTAAGAAATAAAAGTATCAAAGGATATTTAGTTCGTCGGGAGAATTTGCCAATAGAAGATGCCACGTGGGAAGGAGCAATAATTCTTGAACAACCCAATTTACAATTGCTTGAGGACAAGCAATTTGAGGAAGGGAGGTTTGTAATATCCTCAAACACCAGCAAAGAAATCGCCAATAAGGAAGTCGTCCCACATGCATGGAGCACCACTATGAAGAAATAGCCATCTAGTCAAGTCATCTTTGGAAAGTATCAAGGGACGCCACCCCTTGGGAAAGGACATTTGGAGGGTATTAATAATCAGCAAGGGTATGGAAGGAATCATTCAATCATGTATTTAAATGTATAACCTTGTACAAGCATCATGCTTTACAATTGCTCTTAAGGACGAAACCTCTTAATTGTATAACCCGATTTCAAGGACGAAAACCCTTGTCATCACAATAAATCAAGGATAAAACCCCTTGAGGATTCACATTATATTATTTGAGATCTTAAAACTCTGAATGTAATATCATTTTATTATCTAAATTATTATTTCAAGTATAAAATCTATATTTATCTTAAATGGATTTCCAAGGATTCCAAATGTTAGTATAATATTCCGATTAGGAATATTATAGCTTATTGGTTTGTGAAAAAAATAGGGCTTTTCGTGAAACATAGGTCCCCAACTTTCAATCCTACTTGATTCGAAATCGATCATGAAAGTTAATAAAATCAGCGAACTAAGCCACTAATCTCAATTTACTAGTCACATTAATTGTGCAACTTGAAACACTCATTACTCTTAAAATGACACATATGGGCATATGTGATGGGTTTGACCAGGGTCAAAACTATCAAACATGTGATTGGGATCGAAATTATTAGACATATTTGATGGGGTCAAAACTGTTATGTTAGTTGAATGAGTTTAACTACGATTGAAATTGTTCAATATGCGACAAAATAGCAGATTCCTCAAGATTCAAAGAAGCTCAAGTGTTTGGAATTTTGTGTTTTTCAAAGGCTCACGATGTTAGGGCTTTTTGTCCATTCATTAGCTGAGTTTTATGTATAAACAAAACCCTTGGGGTCATGTAAAACATTATAGAGCATTGAAATGCATTCTAGTGCATCTTAGAGTCATAACATAACAGTGCAAGAGTGTATAGAAGCAAGTTGTAGGGAATATTAAGTTGTAAGAGAACTATTGAAATGTTGTTGGTGTTCTTGGAGGCCTTGAGAAGGAAATTTGGCTTGTAAAATTGCTAAAGATATTGGCAGGAGAAGTCACACCATAGTTCAAAAACTCGTACTGAGCGGCCTAAAATTTCAGCTTGGACTTGGGACTTGGCAATTACTTGGAAACTTTATCCCTACTTCAAAAAATATATAAATTCATAAAAGATACTTTAAACAACACGTAAAACATTGTTAAAAAGCATGAGTAATGAATGTAGAGAACACATGTATATTTTTTATTAGTTTGCGACCAAAAAAGAGTACAATGCTCAGTTTTAGACCAAAAAAGAGTACAATGCTTATAGATTGTAGTCAACAATCCGCCATAAAATCAGCTCTAGCACCTTGTCTTCTATGCCCTGAAAATGGAAGGTAGAGATTTCTCCTTTGGAACATCATCTGCAAACATATCATCCACATCTTCACCAACCCCTTATGACGCCTCTATTTCCCTTGTCGTTATTGCTTCCTTTTTTTCAATTACACACCAAATGGACTTATATTTTCTTTTATTTTTCCCATATTAATTTGTTGTGGCCTCTTTGGTCCCGTCTATGGCTTCATACAAATAACTCAATGGCTTTTTTCTTTGTCTACCAAGTCTAGATTTCTAAACAAAATGATGTACACTATTAAAATTAAAGTTAAGAGAATTTTGAGCCAAATTTTTAATAAAAATAAATGATAAATAAAAAATAACTAAGCTTAAAGTTACTTTGCAGTTCTCATTTGTTTTTTTTGCAAACACAATCAAAAGATGTCTTCATGATCCTTTCCTTTTCAGCCTTCCTGCTATAGGTAGACTCCATTCATTGTGTGCTCACAAACATATGCTTAAGAGATGTGAGGTTGAAATGCTTTACAATGTGATAGAAGATTGTGACGAATTGTGTGACTCCCATTTGCACAAGCTCCTTTTTGTTAGTGTGCTCTCTCATCAAGCTTAGCACTCAAGGATGATTGTAGATGTATTTTGCGATTTTTCTCACTTTTTCAACCACATTTATTACCCACGCAAATTTTCCTATGTTTTCAAGTAAGAGATCAATGCAATGGGTTGTATAAGCGCTCCAAAAAAGTGTAGAGTGCCTCTCCTCAAAAAGTCTCTTTGTTGGTACATATGCTGATGCATTGTCTGTCACAACTTGGACGACATTCTCCACACCCATTTCCATGACCACCTCGTCCAAAATATTACTCAAAAGTATTTGTATTTTTCACTTGGTGAGAGGCATCAATTTACTTCAAGAACACTAACTGTCCATTTGAAGCCACTAAAAAGTTAATGAAAGTCTATTCCTTCCATCCCTCCATGCATAGTTTGCATACTCTCCGAGTACTAGCCGAGTATGAGAGTAATCGCCGAGAAATTACCTAGGCGAGTATTCGCCATAAAAACTGGTAAGGTGTTTTTTTTTAAAAAATCGGTGATTATTTACATAGTGTTTGCCGAGTACTGGCGAGTACTGTGTATATATGCGCCAAAAAAGGTTTAAATGCATAGTAAACTCCAAAAATATGAAAAAAAATGTTGCCAAGTATTGGTGAGTATTCGTTAAGTATTTGCCAAGTAAACTTTTTATTGGCTGGGCGAGTACTCTCCGAGTACAAGTATGCGAACTATGCCTCCATGCATGTGACAAAATGCTGTAGCCCTTTTTGTGCTATATTCATTTTGCTCATCTACTATAACTTGCATATTTTTTATGGTGTCTAACAATGGGTAGGTGCCTTGAACCCCTTATTAGCAACAATCAACGTAAATACCAATTCTCTCAATATGGGACATTTGCCACATTGAATGGAATGTTTTAATACCAAAAATTTGTTGTAGCTACTCTTTCTTCATTCTACAATTTCCAGTTCCAAGCAGTAACTTTGAGTGAATGTTGTGCCCTAGGAGTATTTTGAGGAACAAAGAAACCATGTCCATGTGATTGCGAACTATCTTTAGTAGATGTGTCCCATCCCCAAACCCTTGCGGCAATGGAAATCAACATCTACCCTTGATGGCCCCCAATTTATCATGGATGCAATTGCTTCAGCTGTCCTTTTTATTTTTACTTTTTCTCCTCATAAAGAGCTAAGACAACATGCATCCCTCTATCTCGCTTTGAACCTCAGGGTGCACTTTGTCGCATACTCGCACATATTTACTTAAATTTTGTGTGAGGTGGTATTTGAGGTAATTGACACCTCCACTCATCTTACATCCACAATAATTGCATATGACAAACTTGTACGCTGAGCCGCCTTTGCAATGCTTGCATGTAGGGCCATCAAACAAGCGTAATTCACTAAGACCTTTGTATTTTGTACCCAAGTTAAGATTTGTGTTTATGAGTAGGAGTATCTATGCTAATTAACGTTAACATGGATATCTATCTAGGGTATGCCCCACTCAACAAACAGACCAACAACAATCTCAACAATTAGATTCAAATAACTTGCAAACACAAACAACAACAAAAGAGTGGCAAATTAAAAAAAATAGACCTTATTAGTACCATATTAATAGGATCAAAGCGGAACAAAGGAGGAATGCAAATTTTAGTGTACCTATACAAGAAAACCTAAGGTTCCCCTGACAAAGAATCAACTGAAATTGTCAAACCCCTTTGAAGCTTTGGAAAATAAGGAAATAGATGTAATAGATGGAATTTCAGATCATCACAATTCTTTTGAATCCCACAAATTTGAGATCTACCTCTGATCCCTCCAACCTAAAATATCAAACTGAAGATTCCAAAAATCCAGTTGATCTGGATTCAACTGGAAATATAGTGGACAATGCACTAAATTGCAGAAACTTAATGCATTATAAAAGTAATGAACCAAATCAAAGAAGACACAACAATAACATAATACTACAATACAAAAGAAGCTTTATTGAAGCCAATAGTAAGTAGGTAGCAATAAGATGTGCAACTACGACACATTGATTTCTATATGTTGATGAATTATGATCTTGACAATGTGACGTATGAGTTTGTCAGTAACACGTAAGAGTTTGTTAGAATTTGCCAAAAGATTGTCCAAATTGCGACTTGGATTATTCACCCTTCCTTGAGAAGCAATGAACCCCATTGCTCCCACCTCTATTTTTTGATGGACATAAGAACTTCTTAGTGCATAAGTAACCATCTCCCATTGGAATGGAGCAGTCCATCCAAAATTCATTTTCGCTTATTGTGAATATTTCATAGTAGGGGTTGGATTGAGAAGATTGTCCAGTGTACTCAAGACTAAAATTGTTGGCCCTCATCTCTACCTCAATAGGTTTCCGAATTCCTTGACCATCTTTGCCAAGACTTTGATTGGTGTATCCCATCTTCTTCGAAAACTTCAAACCAATTTCTTGGTTGTGTTTTCCAAAACTGCAAAATCAATTTGATGAGCAATCAAAATAATGGAAATCAGAAGGGCTTACCATGTACTCATTTGTTTGGGCATTTTTTTTGAAGTCTTATTTGTTTGCAACTCTTCACACTATTTACAAATGGACCAACATTTCTTTCTTAGTAACAAATGTTCATGGAGTCTCTATATAAGCTTAGTTGTATGTTTCCTTTGCTCAAAGCAATTCTTCAACAACAAGGTTTTCAAAGTGATAAAGATTCTTCTGATGTTCGATAATTTGATCCATGACAAGACTGTGGTTATTTTGCATTTGTTGGTTCTCACCTCTTAGTTTGTGATTCTCTTTTAGGAGCAATGAATGCCCCTTTTAGGGTTGAAATTAGATCAAAGGGGTTTCCCAACAAAACCCTAACACCATGTGCAAATTCTAATTCAAATATCAAATCGTAATTAACAATTATGATTTTTCTAATTTTTCCACTTCAAACCCTAGATAAAAATTATAGAATGCTGGAAATGCAATTTTCCAAGTGCAAAGCAATAATTAACCCTTGATATTCACCAATAAATTTTGAATATTATTACCAAAATAAATACTTTGTTTTATGAATTTTCTTAATGAATAATAGTTGGAAAATACCAATAAAAATAGTATAAAATAATTAAATTTTCAAAGCTGCAGTTTTGGTTTGAAACAGTCCTTGAAACCTTCAAATTTGACCCTAAAAGAGGTTGCCCGACTGTCATAGGCTCTTTGCTGCCCCAGGGTACAAAGTACAACCCTCTAGAAGCAATCCACAACCCTCAAAACCTTGTGCTGTCCTTCCAAATCAGTGATTGCCCTGCTTTTCTGGTTGTTGCTCTAATTTCTGGACTCCAAACCTTAGTTGCCAACCCGAAAAATGGAAATGAAGTTACTGCCCAAAATATGATGAAGATTCTATAAAAATCAGACCAATGAAGCTCAATACAACCCCTGAATCAAGATGCCCTAGTTGAATGTAAGGGTTTTTGTCCTTACTCCAACTACCATTGAAGGGTTTCGTCCTCAATGAGCTCCTCCATTATCAAATAATTCAATTGTCAAATTATGTATAACACCAAATGAGCTCCTCCATCTCACTTTATATTCTTCCCACTCAAAACCCCACTTTATTTTTTTAATAATAAAACATAAGTTGCCGACATCTTTGGCCACTTAGTAATATTATTAATTTTACTTTTAAATATTTAAAAATACTTTTTATTTTAATTAGAATATTATTTTAATTTGGAAAAGGGTACATTACAGTCTGCCCTTCCCAAATTTGCTTGCCCTCAAGCAAATGCAAGCTCCCATGCCCAAGTACCATCATACCAAAGTGAAGAAAAACGTTGTAATATTTCAATAATCTGGATCCTGTTCCTGTCAAATGAGAGAGCTCTTTCCAAAACAAGATTATATATTTGCTTTCTTCCTAATGATGATCTTTGGCAACTCGTGAAGTTTAAAAGCTTCTTTGAAGTAGAGATCAATTATTACCTTAGACCTGCCATCTTCATTCTCCCCTTCAAAAACAACATCAACAATTTTATTCTTTGTATATTCAGCGGCACTAACAACCCTTCAAGCTGTTGTAACTTCAGCCCTAGAGCAAGGAATTGATGAATAATCAACAACTTGACAAGCTAAAACATATTTCAAAGTGGCATCATGAGGGCTGAAGATGTTTGCTACAGCAAGGTACTTGTGGGAAATTTGTGGTATGGGTGTCCCCATTGTACTTTCTGCACAAGAAGCAAATATGTTAGTTAAAACAAGGCTCTCCAACTCCTTTTTTTCCTCCTTCCAAGCCATATAGAAGTGTGATTTAATTCTCCTTCCTTGTTTGCACCCTTAACCACTCTCCCTTCCCAATTGGTGGCTGGAAACATATTTATGATTGCCAAAGAAGGCATTAAGGGGCTGCCTATGCTGTACCAAATAGCACCCAACATTGAATAATTGCCATCATGCTCAAAACTTGCCCTTAAACTCAGATTTGCACCTATTCCGTGGGCTGGAAACACTCCCAAAATGACTGAAATCAACCCCTCGTTCCCCATCAACATGTGATCTTTCAATTTGGCAAAAGAGATTACATAGACAGTCATGTATCTGGTGGTTAGTGGACAATAATCATGCATAACAGCCTTTTTATCATCCACATTAATGAGAATTTTTGACAAAAACTCACCCTTTGGAAGTTTCCGTTTACAACATACCTTCAACATGTTCTTGATGACCCTCAAGCTCATCCCAAATGACCTGGTATTGTTGTGGGCAGCATGGAGAAAAAAAGTACAATTGCTGCCCTCCAAGGTTCCCTTGGGCATTCTTAACCATACATGCACCTTAGAGATGTGCCATCCTCCTTCCTTGGTGGAATCCTCCATTCTTACTTGCCGGAAAATCCATTTCCAGCCAAAACTGCCCCACATTTCTGAGAAGTGCTCCTTTAGGGTAGTAAAAAAGCATAAGTAAAGTCTTTGGATAATTCCGATTTGCATTGTGCAGACCTTTTCGGGTTTTCTGACTTACTTAGCTTATAAAGTTTATAAGCTAAGTCTTTAAAGAAACCCGATTTGCTCTTTGGCGACTTATTTGGGTTTTTTGACCTCCTAGACTTCGGACTTTCTCGGCTTGAAGACTTCGGACTTTCTGAGCTCCAAGTCTTCGGGGTTTGGAAAGTGACCCTTCGAAAAAATTCCAAAGGGCACTTAGATAGAAAGGTGACCCTTGAAAAAATTCCGAAGGGCACTTGGAGAGAAAAGTGACCCTTCGGAAAAATTCCGAAGGGCACTTTGGAGAAAGAACCCTTCGGAAAAATTCTGAAGGGTAATCTTTCGGGAAAAGACAAGCCAAATACCTTCGGACTTTTTGTCCGACCGAGACAAAGGATTCCTTAGGGAAAAAGGCAAAGAGAATTCTTTTGGACTTTTTGTCTGATGTCCGACCGAGACAAAGGATTCCTTCGGGAAAAAGGCAAAGAGACAATTCTTTCAGACTTTTTGTCTGAGACAAAAAGTCTGAAAGAATTCCTAGGCTTGGACAAAAAACCTGAAACAAAGGAAACCTTTCAAATGAGATAATGCTTAGGCAAAATGGGGGAAAAAACACTCGAACAAGGCTGAAACAAAACTTCTGAAGAAGAGAAAACAACTGGTTTCTTCACGAGTCCTTCACAATTGGATTGAAAACAGACAAGAGATGCTGAACTTAACCAAAGGAAATTTCAAAAATAAGGGTAACAAATTTGGCTAACAGGTCCCAGAGCAAAAAAGTGACTTTTTATTTAATTTTTTTGATATCCTCAACTCAGACGTACCCAGACTTGCAATGCCCGGGCAAATCTGATAGGGACCCAAAGGAATAAAATAACATTTTTATTTTATTTTTTGATATCCTCACTTTGGTGAGGGGAATTTGGTCCTGGTCTGTGGACATGTTCACAATCTTTACTTTGCATAAGCCTAATGTATTACTTGTTGGGAATTTGGGTGTTCGTAAAGGTATTCAGATGCTTTGTGTTCTCAAAGATATTTGCAATCCTGATCAATAGGAAGTTCTTTCAAATGGCTGGAGTCCTTATAGGTCTATAGGATCATGGATATGTGGAGAGTTATTGGACTAAAAGCACAATGTTTTCTTCAGAATGAAGGTGTATTCTTTTGAGCCTTGTGATACAAAACTCTATACACTGTAGATAAGAGTGCCATGAACAAGTTATTTGAATTGTGTCTATCTTTGTACACACGCTTCTATTATGCTAGGTACCTCTTTACTTTATTGTACCAAAACTAATGTAGTTTGTTGTCAATTGATTGACTCTATCCACTAGAGAGCCGATGGCTTCAAGATTTGGATTCTTGATGTATTTTGGAGAAATGGTTTGTCAAATTGATCTTTTTTTCTTCAATAAGGAACTTTGTATTTGAAATGGCCTTTTGGATGCTTTGAGCTACTCAAGGTACAAGCTCTTGTTGTAATTTGGAGACTAACAAATCAATTTAGATTTGGTTGTTCACAAATAGGAAGTTGAATTGGGTTTCTTCATGTCTTATACTAGTATGTTGCATATTCTGCCTTGTTGGCAAATGAAAAACGTTATATTATTCTGCTCTTTGCTCAGAAAAAACAATGACCCATTATGTATCTTTTTTTGGCTTTTGCCAATTTTTCTTATTTAGCTGTAGTTTTTAATATTCATAATAATTTATATATATTGTTGTACTACCGTACCCATACAAGAACCAGGTTCGGCTACTAAGAAAAATATTATTGCAATTGGTTGAGCCATTGGTCTACTTTGTCTACATCAATTATGCCTTAAAAAAGAGTAATATCAAAATGTACATGTACCTTAAAGGTGTTAGACCCCCGAAGGGTCTTTTTGATGATGAGGTGGACACTTTAGGCACAATCTGTTGAATAATCTCGGAGAATTGTGCCATCATCTCCTGCTTTTGCTTTTCAACGGCTTTGTCGAGCAACTATTTGAAATGAACTCCCATTCCCTATTTTTCCATCTGATATCATTGGAGCAACAAAGAAGATAATTTAAAGGGTTGCGTGTCTCGAGACTATGCTTCCTATAGTTTGACCTAGTTCAATGGGACATACAAGAATTCAATGAACTACTCTAATACCATTGATTTCCATTCTATTAGAAATACGGTGGATAGTGCACTATTTTGCTGAAAATTAATGCATTATAAAAGTAAATGAACCAAAGCAAAGAAGTGGGCAAAACAATAACATATTACTGCAATGTAAAAGAATATTTATTGAAGTTGAGGGTAACAAGGTAACAATCTTTGAGGAGAGAGGTGAAGCCACAACACTCTGATTTTTACATTCAGATGACAATTTTTTTATATATATTTTTAGCAGGAAATGAATAGTCTAAAAATAGATTATGAAGTGATTTGACTTGGAATGTGAAAAATCATGACACAAGAAGTTGAGAGCTTTTGCCATGACTCTAAACTAAAAAAACGTAAAATTATTTTATACACTTAAGTAATTTACAATTTGGATCCCTTTGGAGTGGATTTTGAGTGTCAAACTTTCCAACATATTTTGAGTGGAGATGTTTCAAGCTAGTCAGGGAGTTATGATCCCGTCAAGGTGACGTATGAGTTGGATTGTAATATGCCAAAATACCTCCCCGAACTCCCACTTGGATCACCAATGCAAGTTACTTCCATGGCAGACACATCAAAAGCTGATGCAAGAGGGGGAAAACAACAAAGGAATAGGTAAGATTAAACGTACTATTAAAAAATGTATTAAAAAAGGAATCCAATGACAGAGCTCAACACAAATGCATATGCCCAAGCACAACAAACTCTCAAACCAAAAAACAGCTAGAAATAGGAGCAAAAGAAGGATGATACCGATAGCCACCATCTCATAGGTATGAGTGATTCTGCACAATCTATTTAAAAGTTTAAAGGATTGATTTGGTTCTTATTCAAGAAACTACTAGTGCTACCTTGCTAAGGAAAAACATGTGATCTGGGGCAGCAAACAACAATTTTTTTGCCACACCAAAGGAACCATAATCCTTTAGGATCTTTCCAGATATGATCCAATTTCTTACTATTTCTCATTGGGTGCTGTTTCTCATATTTTCTCACATATTTCAAATTATTTGTTGTGTGGTCAATGTTTACTACTGTCAACCTGGAGTTGCACCCTGATCGAAGACGTGTTGAAATGGCTAATCCTCATTCCAGTTGAAACAATGAGATCTCATGAGGGTGGGTGCTTCAATGATGAGAAGAACCTCCAAAGAAGGCTGGTTCCTGTAAGATGTATCAATGAGGATCTCAACTTCTACGCTACAAACTGCCTGGGGAAAAGGGGAGAAAGAACTTGAAAAGAAATCTTAGCTAAAGTGGTGATACACCTAATTTGCTTGATCCACTCAAATCGAATTTTTAAGGACATTGATTCAGACAAGGAAGACCCAGAACTTCAACTCCAATTAATCAATACATATAAGTATTTCACAAAAATGTTTAATCTAATGATCTAAGCTTGAGGGAAATGGAAAAATGGACCTGATGAAAGGCACTAAACAACCACTAATATCCACTATAAACTCAGCAAAAGACAATCAAACACAGAACATGACCTGTATAAATGACCAGTGAGTAACTAGGCACGAATCTAGATTTGACAAGGAAAAAAGAAAATCTATCACTTAGGCAAATCAATATCAAAAGTACACTATACCAACTGCTGAAAATTGGAAAAAAAATACAGTCCTCTTATTGATTTTGAAAAAGGTTACAACGCAATCTTTGGCAGAAGTTTTGTCTTACCAAAAGAGGGATCATTTTTACAACGCTGAAAAACTATTAATATAGAAATTTACAAAAATCTAAGAGATTGTCGTTGAAAAATAGAAGAGAAAAATCAACGTAGATTAACCCAAGACCTACTTTGCCTTCCAATAAAATATATTTTTTCTTTGTCTTTGCATGAAGCTCCTTGGCGTTTGAGAAATGGACGGTGGGTCTATTGAAAGTCAACTTCTCCTTTGCATGGAAGATTACACCAAATTTCAAAAATAGACTCCTCTTGAGCTGACGGATCGAGAAAACAATCGTTTTTGCATGAAAACGGTGCCAAACTTAGATTGAGAAACTCGGCTTGACGCTGAGTTGGACCTTCAGATGCATGAGAATGACTAGTCAAACCATGAACAAAACAAAGTCAACTGAAACTTAACAATCCACCAAAAATAGCCCTTGCTTGCATGTATTTTCTCTTATTTTGGTCTGCCTATTCGTGTCCATTTTCTGCCACCTATTTTTGGATTATCTTGTCTATATTTAGTCTCGAGATTATTTTGTTTTAACTTCCCGCGGATTATCTATTTTCTGTCCTTTTTGCACAATTCTTTCGAATATTTTGCTGTCATCTCTTTTACTTAATTCTTTCCTTAAGATTTTATGCTATATCCTTTCATTTCCTTCGGCTTTTTGTTTGCATTTTTTCCGAAGCTTTGGATTTCCTTCGAACATCTTTCTTTGAACTCATTCCTGCCCTTTCTATTCTTTTTGCATGGTCAATTTTGCTTTTCCCTTGGTCTATCCTTTTGCTTGGATTTTGACTTTTAAAAACCTCCATATTTCCTTCGGACTTATTGCTTTCAACTTCCCACAGACAAAAAGTTCACGGGAATTGTCTAAGGTCTATCCTTTGGATTATTTACTTCGGGTTTTTTGTCATCTCCCATTCTTTCGGATTTTTGTCTTCCCCTTGGCATTCTTTTCCTCGGACTTTATTCTTCTCTATTTTTTGCAGACTTCCTGCGGACTTTTTTCCTTTGAATTTTCCTGAAGGGTACCTACCCTTCGGGATCTCTGTCTTGGTCCTTTCCGAAGGGCAATTGCCCTTCAGCTTTCCTGAATGTCCTTTCAAATGGTCCTTTGAACTTTTCGGAGTTTAGCAGTGTTTCAGACTTTCTGTAATGGTCTTTTCCTGAATGGCAGGTGCCCTTTGGGCTTTTTGTAAAGCCATTAAAATCGTGAGATGAACCTTCCCGAAGGGCAGGTACCCTTTGGGTTTTTTGTCAAAGACCCTTCCGAAGGGCAATTGCCCTTCAGATTTTTTGATTTGTCCTTTTCTGCCTTTTGGATTTTATGGAAGTGTCATTCGAATATTTTGACTGTCTTTTGAACTTTTCCGAAGGAATTCCTTTGGACAAATTGTCCGAAGGAATTCCTTCGGGGTTTTTGTTCGAGTCTATTTGCTTGTTCCTCAATGTCTGCAACTTCGGATTCTTCACTGGCACCTACTTCGGATTCTTCATTGCTTGTTACTTATAAAAAGAGATAAGTCATTCACCCTGAGAAATCCGAAATGGATTGTTTAGAGTAATTCGGATTTGTGAAACCTTCTTACTTCTATAGATAAAACTTTCATAAGCAAAGCACTTCCCAAAACCCGATTTGCACTGTTTAGAGTAATTCGGGCTTTCCAACCCGGATTACTTCTTCTAAGGGGTTTCAACTGTTGACTGCTCATAAAGTGAAATAAGTTGTGCCTCTTGTAAAACCCGAAGTCTTGCTTGAATGTTCACCCTCTCACACTTGGGCAAAATTTTGGTATGTAGGCCAAAAAATGGCCAACATTTACATCCCCCACTATGGCAACAATTGTATCGTCTTATGAAATCAGATAGCTACCTGGTCCCAAATTAATGCTTTAAATAAGAACATCCTCATGGGAGATTTCAACACCATCTAACCCCCACAGGAAAGAGAGGATGATTGGGTTTTAGTCAGCGTACTGTTGATGATCTAATCCAGCTTCTTATCACATTACAAATGGCGGATATTGAATTCACCCAATGCTTACTCTCATGGACCAACAAAAGAAAAGGTAAAGGGTACATTGCCGAAAAACTTGATGGAGCCATCACCTCAGAAGGATGGATTTCAGTAAAACGTCAGATTTCAGCACATGTTCATAACTCTACTTTGTCTGACCATTGGCCAATACAACTGGAAACTCTTACAAAAGCTAAGGTCCTAGCGAATCCCGATTTAGGTTTGAATTTATGTGGTTCATCTGCCTTTTCATCAAACAACTAGAGACATGGTTGCAAAAAACCAACTATATCACAGGTTATGAAATCCTTAAATTCATGGACCTGCTCTGCCATCTTAAATCTAGAATGAGAGCCTGCAATCATACAGCTTTTGGGAACGTTCCAAAGAACTAAGGTTCACATGGATGATCTGGCTGATCTACAAAGGGGCAGTGACTTCACAAAGGAATTGCAAATATAGGAGAAACCTCTTATTCAAGACCCGTTGATGGCACAAGATGAAGGGCAAGAGAGATCTGGATTAAACAAGGGGATTCCAATACTATTTTTTTCAAAAATCTGCTTTCAACTGTCAACACTTTCAAATCAAATCCAGAGAATAAAAATTGCTGACAACATCTGTTTGGAAGCTTCCGCTGAAATCATGCAATATGCTACATACTACTTCAAAAATCTTCTCTCGAGAGAAATTTGTAATGGCAAACAGAGATCTCAGCAATCTGCTCTATGGCACATTTTGGAAAAAAATCAGTCAGCTTGACAAACAAAATTTCTTAGACCCATTACTAAGGAAATAATTACAGGAGTTGTCTTCTCCTCATCCTACAAAGCCCTAGTCCTGACAGTTTTTCTGCTGTGTGCTATTAGAAGTTCCGGTGTCTTATTGAATCTGTTCTTGCAGCGGTTATGAAGAAAGCATGGAAAAATAAACAAATGTTTAAAGCTTGAACACCGACAGTCTGGTCCTCATCCCCAAGACTGCACAGTCTCAGGGAATGGAACAATTCTAGCCAATCTTATTATGTTGCATGGTTTACAAAATTATTTTTAAGTTCATAGCCAACAGGTCAAAGCCTCTTCTCTGACTTCGATCTCTTAAACACAGTTTGGCTTTGGTTCCTAATAGACAAATCATAGACAACATAATAGTTGTACAAGAAATTACTCCCCTTCTCAAATTTTATGAAAGGTCTGGAGACCTCTTTAAACTTATTATGTAAAAAGCCCCTGACTGGTGTAATTGGTATGTCATATCTGAGACTTTCCAAGCCTTTGGATTTAACATGGAAGTTATCAACTGGATCGATAGGTGCATCACAACCCCCTCTTTTAGCATCACTCTCGAGTCTTAATAGTGAAGATGGCAAACCTTTCAAGTCTTCTAGGGGGCTCATACAAGGAGATCTTCCCAGCTCCTATATGTTTATCATCATGGTTGAAAATTTAAAGAGGCTGATTGATGCAAAAAAAGTACAAGACAAAATCAATGGTCTCTCAGCTCTATCACAAGGACAATTTTTTTTCAAAATTTCAGGTTGCTGATTGTGTTTTTGTAAATTTTGCAAGCAATCCTATCAGCACGGCCTTTGTCACGAACTTTGAAGTATTTATTGTATAAACACAACTTGGCATTTTTGCAGTGGCAGCGAGAACTGACTGATGCTCTGTCACTACCTGCTGCATTTGTACATTGATTGCACAAATTAAACATGGAAAAAATGGTGGCACCTGCTCACTGGAGATGGATTAGAAATCTTTTACTGTGAATACATGACTATTCACAAAACGGTGGATTTTTGTATTTACATTAACAAAATAAAGATTGACAGAGATGCACTCATACCATAGTTACCAAATCCAGCTGGATCTGCACAAAATCCTGCCAAACCCGGATTTTTTGGCCGGCCTGGATAAGTTCGTCCAGGTCGGCCTTGTATTTTTGTTTATATTTTGATTCTTTATTTTTTTAGGTTTTCTGCCAAAAAATACCCAGAAACCATAGTTATTATATAATATTAACATTTTAAATTACTTTATTAATGTTTTTCATTGTATATGTCAATTTTGCATATTAATAAAACTATGCTCATATGTATATCTATATTTTTTGGATCAGCTTTCTCCAAACTTTTTCAAGAATTCCGGATTTTCAGATTTTTTTGCCCCTCTGAACGCATCTGGATTTTCATATTTGGTAAATATGACTAAAACATAAATATGATTTTCATACTGGATTTTCGCTATGTTCTTATATATAAGTGGCGTAAATGTTAACAATGGAACCCATTATCACTAAGTCACAAAATATATAGCCAAACTGACACACCAAACAATACACTTAAAAAAAATCATGAATTAGAATGATGTTCCCTACTTTTTTGTGGCACCTTTTTCAAAGTCATGGTAAGTTTGGATGGTTGCCCATGAAATCTTTTTTCTCAAGCATTGCATCTTCCACCGGCAAACCCGTCCACTTGATCTTCCAATCAAACTGTTCTGTTTAGCAGCACTTTCTCGCCTTTTCCTCGATTATCCCTTCGGGCTCCAAGGCCAGCTTGCCTTCATCTGTGGTTGGCATTTTTGTCCGACTCTGCAGGACTTCTTCAGACATGAAACATCGACCACATTGTGAAGTCTCCCTTTGTTTGGGATGCCAAGTGCACTTCTTCATCCTTGTCCCAAATCCTATATGGTCCATACGCATAGTACTGGGGTTGAAGCTTTTGCTTCTCCTTTAGCATCATTTGGTTGTACAATTGTAACTGAACGAACATCATATTTCTCGCTTCAAATATGTGCTCTATCCTATGTTGGTCTGCTTGTTGGTTCATTTAGTTCGTAGTGATGGCCAAATTGTCCTTAAATTGTTTCGGTATGTCCTGCGTCTCATCCAATGTCTCTACTGCGGCAAGGACCTTATCCCTTTGAATGACCCGGTCCATTGGTGGCTGAGGCTAGTAACCATATAATGCGTTCAATGGGGACATCTTTATGGTGGAATGGTACATGGTGTTGTACAAGCACTCTGCCAAGTATAACCCTATTCCACTTACTTGGTCTGCTTATGATCCGTAATTGATATAGATATTACATATAGCACGATTCATCAAAAATGAAAATAAATATTTTCCTTTCATGTTGTCCCAAGTTCTATGCTATTGAACAACAATCTAGGGCTGCAAATGATGCTACTAAAACTCTATTGCTGCCATCTACTCCATAGGTCCATTATGCAATTATGTGCATGCTCATGTACATGCCTACTTTTAATTGCATATCATAATTCGTACCCCTTCTATGCTACTGTCAACATGTGTCCATTATTCCACAAGATCAATAGTGCAAGCAAGAGTATACTAATTATTTAACTTATGTGAGAATGAATTCAACACTTATTTTCTGCTATAAATAAGTACCATGCTTGTAATCAACTTAACATGCTAAGATGCTTCCTTAAGTGCATGAGTTACTGTCGAAGTTGCATGGAATGGAAATAAGAATGCAAGTACATGAAACACACATAAAAAGTGAGATAGACACAAGGATTTACCTTGGAGAAACCCAAGGTGGCAACAGAAGCTATGCTTCTTTATATCCATGATCATCTTGCAAGTTCTCACATGCCAGTTGCTCCATTTGAGCCTTCACATGCATTGTAGTTTGGCTAGCACCTCTACTGTGCTCCATAAACTTCCTTGTTGTGTATTACTTTCTTCTTCAACATGCTAGATTGATGCCCTTAAGCCATTTTCAGCGATTTAGTCATCTTCTACTTGAAGGATTCACTCACAATGCACTACAATGGCTTCCAATTCACTTAAATCTTCTTGATTACCTTTACTTGACCCTTAAAGGATGGATTTATACTAAGGGATGAGCAAATGGGTCGTATAGAGGATTTGAAATGCATCCCATGTGAAGAGAGAGTTTAATCTACTCAACTTATCTTTTGGATGATCAGGTCTGCATTGTTTGATATTGAATGTTTTCGACTGTGTGAAGACATCTCCCTGATCCTCTTCCAAAGTGATGAGTTTGCATTTAGTCAAATATGTTGACGAATTCGACCGTAGTCGAATATGTCAGATTTGACATATACTTCCAAAAGTATGGTGGCCCCAGGATGTCTAAGATCCAATGCACTTGTTTCTCCTGTTCTGAATCTGACGTTGCATATCTGCCTTGCCTAATTCTCCCTGAATGAGGATAAAACATGTCAAAAGTTATTCTTTAGTCTCATTAACTAAGAAGTAAAGCCGATCATCTCAATCAACTGAATTTAAATTATTTTTCATGATCCAATTCGGATATTTGACATACATCCTCAGGTACCCTTCCAATATTCCCTACCTTTGTCTATCCATTTATTTGGGATGATAGGCAATACTCATGTTGGATGTCACCCTTGTTAACTAAAATCGTTTTTGCAAAAAAATTCTTTGTAAGATACAATCCTGATAAAAAATGATCATTAAACCCTTAACCATAAACATTAAATGAGCATACTTAATTAATTGATCCACCACAACAAATATTTCTTCCTTACCTTTCAATCTTTGTAGGCTAGGGATAAAGTCCATGGACGCAATTTTTCACTTCCGATTAGGAATGGCATTTGGTTGCATAAGGCTAGAGGATGGGTCACCCTCGACTTTGTTCCTCTGACAAGTGCCATATTTTGCTACAAATTGTAGAATGACCTTCATGTTCTGCCAGAAGAAATTGGAAGTGATGTTTTGACAGGTCTTGTGAAAACCTATGTGACTTATAGAGTAGGACTCGCGCCCGTGCTCAAGTGCCTTATGCACTAAAGGGGATCCATGCCTGAAATAAATGTGGTTTCTAAAGAAGATGATGCACAACAAGGAAGAAGATTTCATAATCATATATCCCACATTGGGGAAAGGTGATAATATTGTTGTGTTTATAAACAAAAAGATGCGTTATTCAAAAAGTCATGGACATCCTTTTCATGACCAAGTCAAACCTCTCTCTTCTCCTATGTGTCATATAAATATTTTTAGATGAAGCCTTCCAAATTCCCATTCAAAAATGGCTAATATAAATTGTTGGGATTGTAGGACTTTCATGCACCCCTCACCTTGCAAAGGTGGACCCAACCTTCCATTTCCTTAAAAATTAGAAAGGTACTTGCCATTTCAAATTTTTTAATGCAAATTGTTGGGATTGTAGGACTTTTGTGCGCCCCTTGCACCTTGCAAAGGTATGCCCAACCTCCATTTCTCTACAAATTACAAAGGAACTTATTTCTTCAAAATTTCTAATTTAATTTTCTGGGTTTGTAGGATTTTCATGCACCACTCGCACCCTGCAAAGGTGAGTCCAACCTCCCATTTCTTTACAAATTGCAAAAGAACTTACCTCTTCAAAATTTCTAATACAAATTGTGGGGATTGTGGAACTTTCGTGTACACTTGGCACCTTGCAAAGGTGCATCCAATCTCACATTTCCCTGTAAATTGCAAAGGAATTTGCTTCTTCAAATGTTTTAATGCAAATTGTTGAGAATTTGAAGTCCTTGTGCACATTTGCATCATGCAAAGGTGCATTCAACCTCCCATTTACCTACAAATTATAAAGGAAAAATTTCAAGCCAATGCACCTCCCATTTACCTACAAATTATAAAGGAAAAATTTCAAGCCAAAATATTGGGAGGCTCATGCATAAGTGCATGTGTGTGAGGTGCATAATGTTCCTACAACTGTGACAGCAAAAGATAAAATTTGCAAAAGTTTGTAGTCGGGCAGGAATCCTAGCACCTCTGACATCATTATCAAATGACAAACCATGTTTTGGGCACATCTTTTACATCTGACCTCCTTTTCTAGCCTTGTTAGAATCGTTGGAAAGCTCTTTAACCAAGCAATTCAATGGTCTACAACTGAATTTTGTTGGATGTTGGCATTTGCAGAGAATTTTCTCAATGTATTGTACTTCCTCATAGGGAGGTTGATTGTACAAGAGCAGTGTTATCTGGCCCAACAATGGGTGTTCATGTTTATATGATAGGGATCGAAGACAAGATTTCATAATACATTTGAGTCATTATATCATTTTCCAGGGATTGCTAAAATGCTAAAATGTTCAAGTTCACAGAGTTTGCTCCATATTTGGAATTCAATGCTTGATTGTCATGAAATTGTTGCAGGGGCACATGGTGATACTGTATATGTAATTGGGTAATGGTTGTGTTGTATCGTGCGAATGTCATTGTCTAGACTGTAGAGCTAAATCATGAAGTGTTCAAGCACAAATAAGAGATCCTATTAATGTAAGACATTAGCATTGAGAAATTTTCCAAGGCGCAGTGTATGAATGTCATACAATTCCCCAATTAAGTTGGAGCTAAGTTTGCATCTTCCTCAATGAAAGAGTGATCAGGTGCCTTTCTCCCTTTTGATTCTCCTCTCCCCATGGAAAGTAAGAGTAATCCATCATGCTACATATGTTAGATGAAAGATACATGTTCCAAGCTCCTTGTGATGCGAAAACATGCTACAATGGCTGCCATGTTCAAGTTACATTCATCTTCCTGCTACAACATAAACTTAAAGTGGAAACGTGAATTGGGCAATGTCGTCAATATGTACATAATATATATGCTACATACATGGTGAAAACAGTCTTCTACAATTCTTGTGACGCCCATATACATACTACAACCACATATTAATGTTAAAATCAGTCCTATTCATCAATGTTACAATCATTGAAAGGCCCACATGTATGCTACAGCAACTAATTGATGCTGAAGCAAAGTCTTCCTCATTCTACAGTCATTTTCTTATTTTTGTTTATAAACAACTACGATGATAGATTATACAAGCCATCCATGTTGTTGCCCATTGATGTGATAATATTTATTACTAGAAATTGTTGCCCAACCTCATGCTTCAGATGCTTGCTCTCTAAGAGTGCCTCTCTTTTCCTCCTTGCTATGCACAACAAGTGGTGAGGGAAACTTGTATATCAATATGAAGATAGTACAATCACGATTATGCCCTTGGTTGTCCTTGTTCTTGCTGCTCCATGTTTCAACTATGATGAGTGGAGTAACCCCATACTTGTCCATACAAGTGGTTTTAGTTCCTTCCTTTACCAACAAATGGATCCATGAAACAGTTGAGAGACTCAATGCCCATACATATGAATGCAACTCAACATCTTCTTTGTAACTCACTGTTTTCTGTCGTTATTCTTCTTAAGCATTTCATTCGTGTGAAATGCCACTTAATGGCAAAACCACCACTGAAAATTGTGAAACTACCACCTGCATGGACTGCCAATTTCACATCTACCATTGCTGAAAAATTATGTGAAACAGACAGTGCTATCGCCAAAAAGATACCTTTTTGAAGCAGGTAGTAAGGTTCCACCCACGTGATATCTTTTTTGAGACAGATAATGAGGTGTTACCCAAGCAATAATTTGTTTGAGATAGATAGGGAGGTATCGCGTAGGTGATACCTTGTTTAGAGGTAGTGTGGCATCGCTTAGGCAATACCTTGGTTTTCTCTTACGTCTGTTCTGTTGTGTCTCTTATGTTCTTGGAGTCTGGTGAAATTTGATGTTTTCTTGGATCCATACGGATCATCAGATTGGATCCCACAAGCCAGTCGTTTGTGTCACCCACTCTTTCGATGGAGGTGGGTGATGATGTGATTATCAACATGCACACCCACATGGGCCGAGAAACCTAGATAACCCATAGGAGCTCTAAACTTTTTTCGTAGTTTCATTGTTTGAAGGAGAATCAATTTGGTTCAACAGGATTTGTTTTTACACTCCTTGACTTAGACCGTGGTCTTACAAGGAGGGTGTTACATTGTGGTAAAGTGAAAATTTGCTTCTTTTTTCAGATACCCAGCAAACATTGGCTGCGAATCTCATTGAAAAATGTACTGTACATAACCAAAGCAAGAGGCAAGCTATGGACATTGAAAGCTCGATGGAAATGACTATGAGAGGTTCTGCACGGGCAACTCGTATATATGCCTGCTATTCCTGTTTGGCAACCCCCTACTCTTTAAGTTGATGGATCTGGTACCCCTCCTGCAAAAGGAGGGCCAAATTGAAATCCTCATGGAAAAATCTCTGCTATATGTTTCAAAGACTATATTTTCTGCTGTCTAACAATTCTGATAATGATGTTAACTATTGGCTTGGTCAAAACAGTACTAATTTCAACAAATATGGCATGGCTGAGTATCGAACATGTATCAAGCTTTGTTTTAAGTCTGGAGTTGGTCTTTTTCTAGTATCATTTTATTTGTTCTTTTTGCTCCCTGTTCTTGACCTGTACTCGAGCTTCTTGAGGAGCTTGGCTAGTCACATTTGCCATTGAACCATACTCTGGGTATCATGATTACATTGTAAATATTTTCTACTATATATATATTTATAATACAAGTTTTAAATTTAAAAAAATGAGTTTGTGTTACTATTTTATACATCTCTGGATTTTCAAATGATCTTTATCTTATTACATGGAGCATTTTCATCATAGTTACCTGGAGACGTGGGGGTACGAGTACTGGCACGAGGACGGAGATGCCATTCAAATCAGGGTATGCAAGTAAATGAATAAGGGTACGGCTATATTGTATATAAATGTAGTCACTAAAAAATGAGGGTACGGGGATGGGTACACGGTCCTCGTCCCTATACTGGAGTTTCCTGGTAACTATGATTTTGGTTGATGATAAATTCAATATATACACTGCATGATTTTTCTGTTTCATTTTGCCAAATATTGTATTTTTCTGTTTCCTTTACGAGTTACAACTACTCCTCATAGGTTTTCTGAGACAGTTTACAATGTTATACATGTATTATGATAGCTCAAATATCATGGAGTCTGGAAGGGAATACTGTAAGGAGACAACAACAGCAGAAATATAACAGTTTCAAGTATCCGTGTGTATTGCAGATTACAATGCAATGTCCAATAACAGCTATGCTCCGTCAAAATTAGACCAGACCTAATAAGAATACCAATTTACTTATTGTCAGAGCAACATTGTATATACATAGCAGGGATAAAATAGTACACAGGTATATTGTTAGTTTAATTGTAACATTTTTGTTTTGTTGTGAAATCTCTGTATCTTTAATGATTTATGATTTTAAGTTTTGAGAAGTTGCATTCAAATATCAACTTTTTTGGCAACAATTTTTCTCGTGTATGGAATGCTTTTTTTGCAATATAGTTGGTTAGAGATGATAAAGTATTTGCTACTGTTATATTTCTAGGTGTATTAAAGTGCTATATTTACTTTTAATATTTTTTATTAAAGCTTCAATGTTTTGTTAGGCATATTCTTTTTATATATACAAGTAGTAAATGACCCTGAATTGTCATGTCGAGTAGTTCTATCTTATCATCGAGTATAAAATGAGCTTACAAATAAATAAATATATTTTCTCAGTTGCCACTGTGTAATAATGTGTGCTTTTTATCAAATGGCGCAATTGTTACAATAGTTGACCATACATAAATCAACCACCATTTGAAGAATGTGCTTTTTGAGAAGGGTTAGTTTTTCATGGCACTCTAATCAAACAAATTTCAAAGAAGATACCCTTTAAGAGTGGATATTATACCCAAGCATGCCTGCACACACAAAACTCAACAGTAGATCTTTGTTTGACAAGTTTTGAAACCTATATATAGATATATGTAGATGTGCATTATGTCATTACATTAATTGAAAGGTAACTAATTGAAACATTTGATTACTCTAGCAATGAACTTCATTAATGACCTAGGTAGCACAAAGGAAACATGCTTGTATTTTTAGGTACCAAATCTTTCTCCAAAATGACCATTCTCTTAACATATAGCAATCCAATTGGTACACTATAAGGTGCAATATTCTTATTTCAATATATTGATTGTCACTGCCTTTTTTGGTGTTACTGGCTTACCTTTGGATTGAGCTGGCCGAGGAGATTTGGCTTAAGTCCTTGTAATTGGTGATGGCTTGCTTGCAATTGAGGATGCGCAGACTGGCAGCAGCTTTGTTGCTCTTTGTCCAGGTAGTGTTGGCCCTAGGCTTAAATCCAACCATGTCACCTACCGATCTGGATTGGATCTTGAAATAATTTGAGTTTAGATCAACTAAGCTACTAATACCTTTTACTATTATAAATTACTAAGGCAATTTGAAACAATTTCAAACACTCCCAGTATGATAATTTTCGGCAAGACCATGGTTGCAGATGATTCTAAGGTGATTTGGACACCTTGAAGTCAAACACAGTAGAAGCATTAGGAGACAAAATTGAAGCAAGTTGCAGAACATAGCAAGTGTTAGGATATTTTTGATATGCTTGAAGGTCTCAAGAAGGCAGTAAGATTGTAATATAGGAAGGCAAGGCCTTACTCTTCTAGAGTTCTCCTACATTGTGTTTCTCTAGGAAAAAATCCCCTTTTGTTGAGCTCTGATTTTCTGCATGCATGCAGTTCTTTCTTGTTTCTTTTCATGTATGCACCAGTCTACATTTATTTCAACACTTAAGCAATTCATTTCTGTGCTGGTGAATTGGCCTTGGAATATCTATGCTAATTATGGATCAGATTGGTATTAGAGCAGGTTGTGGTCCTTGTTTTTTGTGGTATTCTTGTGGTGTGACAATTTTGTAGATTGATGCCTGTCACCAGAACAATTAGTGCTGGAGAAGGTGAAATATTCCCTTTGCAGCAATAGGTATCCACAAGGAAGTGGAATAATTAAGTGAGAAGCATGGCTCATGAAGAAGAACGAGTGTCTCAAGATGATGAAGCAAGATTCAACAAGTTGAAAGAGGATGTTGTAATATTTTCTCAATCTGTTGGAAAGCTTGATAGGTTGGATGGGATCATGGAGGCTCTTATTTGAAAGTTAGGGGTTTCTATAGAGATTCCCAAAGCAAGTGAAGACCTAAAAAAGGAGCAGCCTAAAGCCCAAGAGGAGTAGCCCCATGCCCACCAAGCACCCCCAACTCAACCTCCATATACTCTGCACATGATTACTTGGTCAAAATCATTTTCACTATTGGATTAACAGAAATATCTTGTGTAGGTCAAATAGGAAAAGTTATAGCTCTTGTTCTATAAGATGATGCTTCTATAGAGATAGGGCTCGACGTGTTTACTATGTGTTCTGTAACCTCTCATATTGTGCCCTCTAATCCCTCCCTTGCATTAGATATACTCAATTGAGAATAGGGGCCTAGTACATCTTCGTTCTCATAAATCTTCTCATTAATTTCTTGAGAGCTGAATAGGTTAGGGGAAGAATTGGCTTCTTCATCAAGACACTTCAGCATTTTGCTATTTCATGATAGACTTTTCATCCATTGGTGGTTCTTCTTCCTCAACAGGCCACCCCCTCTTTTGAGCAAGTTCATCTTAAGATCTATAATCTCGCCATTCTTCATTGCCATGGGCATGAATGAACTTGGTTCTAATTACCTATTTTATCCTTGTGGTAAAGAAGTGGTCAGGTTCATAGGGCCAATGTTCTATTTTCTCATATATATAGACCCTGGTTACTCAATCACATATCAAAGAAGACAGTTTCTTATTGACATATATTGTTAAACAAGACAATGGGATGTGAATCAATCCTCCCTTCGTATTGCAAGCCAAGGATGTATTAGCTATAAATAGTTGTCTATAACATGCAAAAAATTGGCTATCCACATGCCTTGGGAGACTATGTAGATCATGTTGTGAACCATAGGTTCAAATATAAGAATAAGCTCGCTCCATGTACCTATTTGCATATTTAGGCGACTTCTTGCTTCTTGATTTCATGACCTCCATAGCTTTTATTGAAAACCATGGCATCCTTTCACCAATGATAAGTTTATAAACAACAAGCACAAATTTATCTGCAAACAAAATATAATTCTCATGCTCATATTTTCGATGCAGACGAGAGCATTCCCTATAAATGGGCTGGTTGACATTATAATTGAGCAGTTAGTTAAACATTAAATAATGGCTGGTTGTCAACCTTCCCAACTGATGTAACTTATTTTATGCCTATTTAAAGACGGACACACACAAGTGTGTGTGTGTGTTCCATATGCCTATCATTTCTCTTTATTCTTTTTGTGTTTATAACTAGTAACATTGGTATTAGATCCACTATTTGAGCAAGCTCTAGGAGAAAGGTATGAACAAGAAGTTGCAAGAGTTCGAGGAAGCCCTAGTTAGGGACAGTCCGTGGAAGAGACAACGAATACACGTAAAGGAACGACGACTTGTAGACATTCAAAGCCATGCTGCAAGGAGGACGAGGCATGAAACGATGCAGACATGAGGGCGATCAGCCATGATTTGAATAGGTAGATTGTGAGGATAAGGCTGACAGGGAGAAAGTTTGAGATCAAAACAATTTCTAGTTTCGAGGGACGTCATTGTAGAGGAAGATGCTAGATTTCCATAGAAAAAGCATTTTTCACTGTTCGATTAGGAGGATTGAAGAAACAAGCACAATTTTCAGAGTTTCATAATAGATTTCGTGAAATTTTGATTCATACATGATTTTTGGTGGTAGGAGTCAAAATTTGCAGTTTTGCTAGGCATGCATGACATAACATGAGAAGACATGACATACAATTGCGAATAGGAGAGCATGAGAACTTAAGTGCGAACTTGTAAATGACATTAGTGCATGCCCTGACAGAAGCAACTATGGATTTGTAGACGTCGAGGAAGAAGCTTGGGTAGAGGAAGTCATAGCAAAAGGAAGGTCGCGATTTCTAGTAGTCATAGCAAAGAAATGAGCCACAAGATTTGAAAAACAAAGTACAAGCCAAAATATGCAGATCAGAACAGATGCTAGGGCATGAATATACAGTCCATGTTTTGTGATCTTCGTGTATAGTCATAGGTTATGCAGAATATACAATTCAATGTTGATGTTTTTGTATGCATGTATCAGAAGGGTTGACGTATTTGCTTTGGTAATTGATTTCTAGACACTTGAGTAGAAAACGTTGCACATAAGAAAACTCAGACGCAATTTAAAATAGGAAGATCGGTGAACTGGATGTTGGAAATATTGTCATTGATGTCAAAGGGTAATTGTGAATCTGATTGATGGCAAAGTATTTCGATAAAAGAATTAAACTAAATGAAGAATATAAAACAATTGAGGCAATTAAACGTTCAAGTAACAGTCATATCCTTGTGTGGTATCAAAGACAAATTAACTATGTTTAAACAAGCTTAAAGAGGTAATTATGGCGAAGTTTTCAAGGCAGTTTTTAAGGCTGAAATGGTCCCCAACCTTGGCCGCCCTGCTAAAAGACAATGGTGCTGATATCTAGGAAATCGTCCCACCTTTGGGAGGAGTTGTGACTGTTCAAATGGACCTCTTTCTTTTGAAGAGTCATGACCTTAATTTATGGCTTTCCGTGGGCTATAAAAAGGTGCATACAAGTGGCAAAAATGTAGATCTGAAAGTGTAAGTTAATAAAGAAGAGCATAAATATTTAAAAGCAAAAATTGTTAGAATATTGAAAGAAAATCTGCAAGTATAAGGCAGAGCATAGCAGCGAAAATACTCAAGTGTAGATCGGATCTAAAGGAGATAAAGCAGTGTTCTATCATCAATTGTGTTAGCAACAAATCAGAAATAGAAGAGTGGTTCTTGTAAGAAGGTTGGTGCCTTCATATTGAAGAGATTGGTGTTTCTTGCTGAGTTGGTGCTCGGCGAAAGGGGTTGGTGCTCTTGTGGGTTGGTGCCTACGAAATTGTATTTGGGGTTGGTGCTCCAGTAGGTTGGTGCTTACGAATATTCATATTGAGAAAAATTTCTCAGTGGTTTTCTCTCGAAACGGTTTCCACATATATCTGGTGTCACTTTGCAATGTGTTATCTTGTGTTGTGATTTGTTTGATTTGAATATCTTAATTGGAATAAGTGATTAAGTGTTGGAAAACAAAAAAAAATATAATACTGATTCATCCCCCCTCTCAGTATTAGTCTGTGGTCAACAATTGGTATTAGAGCGGGTTCCTTCAGATATAGCTTAACCGCTAGAAGGTAGATCGTACAAGCACACATGGCTAGATCACAAGTTCAAGACTTATTTTCCACTAACAAGGCACCATTGTTTGATGGCACAAATTATGCTTTCTAGAGCATAAGAATGAAGACACATCTAATGGCTCTTGGGTTCGATATTTGGCAAGCAGTAGTAATCGGGTATCAAATGCCACAAATGCCACCAACAAATGCTGCTAGAAAGAAGGCTAGCGAGAACAATGCTAAAGCATTGAATGCCATCCTACGTGGCCTTTCAGAATCTGAATTCGTAAAAGCCCTGACTTGTGATTCTACAAAAAAGATCTGGGAAAACTCAAAACTATCTATGAGGGTGATAGCAAGGTAAAACAAGTGAAACTCCAAACTCATAGGAGACAATTTGAGAGTTTAAAGATGAAGGAAGAAGAGAAGATTGCAGGGTACTTGCTCCAGGTTGATGAAATAGTCAATGTTATTCGAGGACTTGGAGAAACCGTGGAAGAGTCTACAATCATCCAAAAGGTGCTGAGGTCCTTACCGTTGAGGTTTGATGCGAAAGTCTGTTGTTGAAGAAATGAAAGATCTGGATAAATTAAAGATGGAGGAGTTGCACAAAATCCTCACAATAGATGAAATGAGGATTGAACCCGAAAACCATCAAAAAGAGAAGCAATGTTCAAAGCATCAAAGAAGAATAAAGTCAAGGAACCCGAGCCAAGCGATAGCTCAAGTAACGAAGAAGATGAAAAGGAGGCTTTATTCATTCGAAAGTTGAAAAAAGGTTCGGGCAAATATAAAGGTAAGTTACCATTCAAATGTTTTAATTGCGAAAAATTTGGTCATTTTGCAGCTAAGTGCCCGAATAAAGACAATAGTGATGAAGAGGAGAGCAAACCAAAATTCAAGAAGGGATTCAAGCAAAATAAAGACAAAAAGAGATTTGAGAAGCAAAAGAAAAGTTTATACTTTAGGAGGAACTATAGCTCATTCGAGGAAAGCAGAGTCAGTGATTCTGACAACGATGATGAGGAAATATTGTTCATGGCCATAGAAGACAATGCTTCCACAAGTAGAAACAACTTGGAGGAAGAAGAAGGCGAGGTAAATCTCGAAGGAGAGCTTATTTGTGCCTTAGGAGAGATAAAAATTCTTAAGAAAAAGAACATGAAACAAAAGCTTCAGATTCAGAATTATGAAAAAGAGAGTCAGGACTCAGAAGCCAAAATATCACAAGGTCTTGAGGAATCGAAGAAGATAATTGCTGATCTAAAACTCCAAATCGAAGAGGCAAAGAAAATTGAAGATCTAATGAATCAGCTAAAGAAGCAAGGAGAAGAGTGTGAAAGGTATGAATCTGATATTGTTGCTTTGAAAAGGGATCTAGAAAAGGCGAATGCTAAAATAGCAAGTGACTTGAAATCTGAGCAGAGCACCCAAGTTTTGAATGAGATTCTGGAGAGTCAAAATCACCATCCAACAAGTCAGGGATTGGGTATGAGAAGGAAAAAGAGAAGGCTAAGAGCTATGTTGAAGCTCTTAAGGAACCTGTGAAGGAGACGAAGAAGGAAGAAGGCCAGAATACAAAAACCAGCTTTATCAACAAAGAAAGCAAAGGAGAACAAAACTTCAGGAGATCACTTGCTCCAAGATATACCAATAAAACCAGGTTTGGTAATTATTTTTATGGATATTGCTATTATTGTAATCATTTTGGTCATAAGAAATTAGATTGTAGAAACAGAGCCAAGGATATTGAAGTCAGGAGCGAAAACAAATGGAATTATGGAGCTTCGAACATAAGCTACAATTCGTTTGCTTCACTATCAAACTTTGATGAAGAAACTATAGTTTGTTACAAGTGCAACAACTATGGACATATAGTACGATATTGTTTAAGTGTGTTCGCATTTGTAAGACAGGATCAGAAGTTCAAGGCTCCAGTGATTTTGAAAAGGGAACCAACAAAGACTTGGAAGAAGAGGCAAGAAGACAACGAGCAAAATAAGGAAGAATCCATAATCGTTCAAACAACATTCCATGCTAGAGATGAAGGACAACAAAGGTTTATTAATAGTGGATGTTCGAGACACATGACTGGAGACAAAGTCAAGTTTATCTCGTTGAAGAAAGTCAATGAAGGCACGGTGAAGTTCGGAGACAACACTACAGCCATAATAGCAAGAAAAGGTACGCTTAGTCTCGATAATGGAAGAACCAAAATAGATAATGTGTTATATGTGGAAGGATTAAAGCATAATCTTCTAAGTATGAGCCAAATGTGTGATCAAGGACACACACTCAAGTTCTTTGTTGAAGGTTGTGAGATCAGAAAAAGAGACACGAGAGAGCTAATTGTAGATGCCCATAGGACAACAAACAATCTATACATTCTTGCAGAAGTCAAAGGAGAGAAGTGTTGTCTGAGTCAAGTTGAAGAGAGTTGGCTATGGCACAAAAGAATGGGCCATATAAATTTTGATAACCTTGTGAATATTAGCAAGAAGCAAGCTGTAAGGGACATTCCGAAGATAACAAATCCATCAAACATGCTTTGTAAGCAATGCCAGCATGGGAAACAGGCCAAGACAAGATTTAGAACGAAGGAATATTCCACCATGAAGAAATTAGAGCTCATTCATACAGATCTATGTGGAGCCACCATAATGCAAAGTATACAAGGTGAGAGGTATTTTATGCTACTAATTGATGATTACACTAGATTGACATGGGTTGTGTTTCTGAAAGAAAAGTTTGAGGCCTTTAGCAAATTCAAAGCGTTTAAAGCATTAGTTGAAAATGAAACCGGTTTAAGGATCAAATGCTCAAGGTCAGATAGAGGAGGTGAGTTCATGTTAAATGAATTCATTGAGTATTGTGAAGACCAAGGGTTAAAAAGACATTACTCAGCTACAAGAACCCTACAACAGAATGGGGTAGTAGAACGAAAGAACATGACTGTCCAAGAAATGGCTAGGACAATGCTGAACCAATCCAAGTTATCAAACAAATATTGGAGAGAAGCAGTCCACACAGTTCTATACATCTTAAATAGAGGGCAAATTAGAGTCAACAATGACAAGACCCCATATGAGTTTTGGACGGGAAGACCAGTTTTCGTCAAATATTTCAAAGTGCTTTATTAAGAGGACCGGAGATGATTTGGGAAAATTTGACTCAAGAGCTGACAAAGGAATTTTTTTGGGATATTCCACCAAAAGCAAGGCCTACAAATGCTACAACAAGAGAACACAAACTATTGTAGAGAGTGCTAGTGTCAGAGTAGATGAAACTAGAACTTAGAAGGCAAGTGATCCATCAGACGAACCAGATATCATTGAAGAAGATGTTGAAGTAGAGAAGATGGATGAAGATGAACGACAAGACACCAAGGCACCGTCTCATTTCGTTCAGAAGAACCATGCCGAAAGCCAAATCATTGGCAATATAGATGCTAGAGTGCAGACCAGAAGAAAGATTGTAAGTAATTTTGAACAAGTGAATCTTTCTTTGTTATTTAAAATACAGCCTAAGCATTTTTCAGAAGCAAGCCATGATGAATATTGGGTAAAAGCAATGGAAGAAGAGCTAAACCAAATTGAGAAGAATGAGACGTGGGAGCTGGTACCCAGACCGAAGGATCAGAATGTGATCAACATCAAATGGGTATACAAGAACAAACTAAATGAGGATGGTTAAGCGACGCAAAACAAGGCTCGATTGGTATGCAAAGGATATGTTCAAATCGAAGGTATTGACTTTGAAGAAACCTTTGCTCTTGTGGCAAGACTAGAGGCAATCAAAATGTTTCTTGCCTATGCTATATTCAAGAACGTTAAGGTATATCAAATGGATGTAAAATCTACCTTTCTAAATGGTAAATTAGAAGATGAAGTGTCCATCGAGCAGCCAAAAGGATTCCTCCTATCAAAAGATAGCAAATATGTATGCAAATTGAAGAAAGCATTGTATGGATTGAAGCAAGCCCCTAGAGCTTGGTACTCAAGATTTGACAAGTACCTACAAGACTAGAGATTCAAGAGAGGATTTGCCGACAACAATTTGTACATCAAAATTGAAGGTGAGCATCAGTTAATTGTTGTAGTTTATGTTGATGATATAATCTTTGGAGGAGACAGTGAGAAGTTGTCCAAAGGATTCGCCGAAGACATGCAGAATGAATTTGAGATGTCCATGCTTGGTGAGCTATCTTTCTTTCTTGGATTGCAAATATCTCAGTCCAATAAAGGAATATTCATCTCCCAGACCAAGTATGCTAAAGAAATGTTGAAGAAATTTGGAATGGAAAACTGTGCACTGGTTGGCACGCCTATGGCTACAGGGAACAAGTTGAGTAAGGATGATGAATTGTTGAATGTAGATCAATCCCTTTACAGATCAATGATTGGCAGTGTTTTGTACATAATGGCATCCAGACTGGATATCATGCAAGTAGTGGGCATGGTAGCATGCTATCAGGTAGCTCCTAAAGAAACACATGTGCAAGCGGTAAAGTGGATATTCAGATATGTAAAAGGGACTCTGGACTATGGATTGTGGTATTCTACAGGGAAGGATTTCACTTTGGTAGCATATATAGATTCAGACTGGGCTAGATGCCTAGATGACAGAAAAAGCACAAGTGGAGGAACATTTTTCCTTGGAGATAGCCTGGTGTCTTGGCTAAGTAAGAAGCAATATTTATGCACAAGATCCACCTACTTACATTCTTTCGCTAAACAACCCACTGCAAGCATTAAACATACGTAACACATCAGCATGTACTCCAAACATTAAATATTCATTACAATTCCAAGGCACCATAACACATCACAACTTTTTATGATTGTAGGAATTAAATGCACATGTTAGGCACTGCAACGGCCATTTTATCCATCTACTCATAACATATCACAAGAACAATTGTGCTCCAAGTCATTGCACACATATTGCAACTCGTAAAGCTAAGTTGTACACTAGAACCCCACATCACAAGACTAATCCTAATTTACTCTACCTGGATCTTCTAAACTTGTACGAAACAAAATAAAGACCTTCAAAAATGAACTTGTGCAAAGATAAGCATGCTGATCCAAACTGTGCACACCGTAAAAGTTGGGCAAAATAATAAACAACAAACATGAGCACAAAGGCTGCACAAAACATTACAAAGGATTTGCACGCGCACAAAGGCAGTACCCAACAACAAAAGAACTCGCATGCAAATCAAGGATTGCACAAAACTACAAAGTGCTTTTTTTTTACCAAATGTTTTTGGTTGATGTAGGATTACAAGTGAAACCGGATGCTCCTACATTATACACCCCGGGTAACAAAAGAAACATGAGCTCTTGCACATGTGCTTCGTGTGAATTCCTTGAAAGGCACTCCATACTTATTTTTGTTGCGCTCATCCAAGTCACATCTTTAACTCCTTAGCGATTCCACTTCACTAGATATTTTGTATACTCATTTTGGCATGTCGTTTTGCCAACTCCTGTGTCAATCACCTTTTCCACCTCTTTGTGCTCTTTTTATTACATCTACACTCTCCAATCATCTTCTTCAGAATTTGTGCTTGCATTGTCGTCATTTCTCTGCCCTTTCTGATATGGATATAAATTTGCCGATTTGAAAATAGGTGATATGTCTATTCCTTTCAATAACTTGATCTCATATGCATTTGATGCAAGCTTCCGCAACACTCTTCATAGTCCAATCCTTTTCTATTTCAATTTGTCATAAGTTCCATTGGAAATCTCTCCTTTCTTAAGTGTGCTAAGACCATATCTCCCACTTGATATTCCACTTCTCTTTTTTTTGCAGTTGCGTGTTGTTTGTACCTCACAACTCCTTTCCAACTGTTTGCGCACTTGCTAATGTAAGTCACACATATATCCAACTGAAATGGTGTCTTTCTAGTACTCCAATTAACTAAATTGTTAGAATCAAACAACTTGTGCCAAAATTGAATCTTGTGTTCTTGCCTTTCCTTCAATCAAGCATTGAAACAAATTAACAAGACTTTTGTTGACTACCTCCGTCTGTTTATGCGTTTTAGGATGATACGTTGAACTAAACTGCAAATTGGTATTCAACTTCTTACACAATGTCCTCCAAAATGTCCAACAAATGTCATATGTTCCTTTTGGAAATCTCTCCTTTCTTAAGTGTGCTAAGACCATATCTCCCACTTGATATTCCACTTCTATTCTTTTTATAGTTGCGTGTTCTTTGTACTGCATGGCTCCTTTCCAACTATTCGCACACTTGCTAATGTAAGTCGCACATACATCCAACTGAAATGGTGTCTTTCCTGTACTCCAATTAACTGAATTGTTAGAAGCAAAACTCAACATGCACCAAAATTGAATCCCATGTTCTTGGCTTTCCTTCAATCAAGCACTACAACAAATTACCAAGACTTATGTTGACTACCTTCATCTGACTATCTGTCTTAGGATGATATGATGAACTAAACTACAAATTGGTATTCATTTTCTTCCACAATGTCCTTCACAAATGTCTAACAAATTTCACATTTCTATCTGATACTATGTTGTTTGATAATTCATTCAATTGCACAATTTCTCTGAAAAACAAGTTAGCAATGTATGTCGCATCACTAGTCTTCTTGCAAGCAACAAAATATGTCATCTTTGAAAATATATCCACAATCACAAATATGGAATCATGTCCTCTCTATGTTCTAGGCAATCCTAAAACAAAATCCATGTTGATATCTTCCTGCGGTCTCTTGGATTTGATAATGGTTGATATAACCCTACATTCTGACTTCTTTTCGCCAACTAGAAAACTCTTCACTCTTGCACACATTTGCACTCATTTGGTTAAAAGTAATTCTCAATCACTTGCACATATGTTTCGTTATAATCAAAATGACTTGCCAAGCCTCCACCATGCTTCCCTTCGATCAAATTTTCGCACATCAAACCTCTAAGTATGCACAACTGCGCTCCTCAGAACAACAATCCATCTTCCCTGAAATAATCCAACCACAGTATTCTATCGCCACTCACTAATTTTGCATATTCTTTCCATTCATCTATGAAATCTTCATCATCTTCATAAATCTCTTTCATAGAATCAAATCTTATAACTTTCGCTTGCATCTCATTCAACGAGTTAACTCTTCTACTCATCAAATCTGCAACTTTATTTGACTTATCACTTTGATGATTCAACACAAATCTATAACTCTACAGAAACTCAACCCACTTCATATGTGTTTGGTTCAATTTTCCCTTCTTGTTTATGAGTTTCAATGCTTGATGGCAAGTGTACAACACAAATTCCATAGGCAACAAATAATGCCTCCACTTCTTGAGTGTTTGCACTATGGCATAGAACTCTAATCATACACTGAATATTTCTTCTTAGCATCATTTAATTTCTCACTGAAATAAGCTATAGGCCTAACTTCTTAACTCATCATTGCTCCTATTGTTGCGCCACTCGCATCGCAATCAACCTGAAATACTTTACTAAATCTAGCAATGCCAACACTGGTTGCTCGGTCACTTCTTCAATTGTGAGAAGAACCTCCTGCAGCAGATTACCTCCTACAACAGATTTAATCGAAATATGCGAAAATAAAATAACTCTTACGAATAACAGAAACACAGAAAGCTTATATTGATCGCAGGCCACTTCGAGGGGGCAACCTCCTTTGAGCAAGCTCAATACAATAAATTCGTAGATGCCTTCATTGGGCCTCAACGCTTATATACTAACTCTATTCTAACAACTACTACTTCCCTTGTATGTAGGATAATTCAAACATGCTCTAAAGGACGACTTACAAAGCATATGCGTCCATAGCAATTATTACACTAATACTGCAAAGAGAAGGGTAAGGCACGGGTTCCTAACATCCCCTCCCCCTTAGAAAAAGCTTTGCCCTCAAAGCTTCAGATGTGGGAATTGTTGTTGAATCTGGAAGAGTGGTTCCCATGTTGCATCTTCTGGTTGCATGCCGTGCCATTGGATTAAGACCTCTGTGATGGAGCGGGATCGAAGTTGGCGGGTGCCCCTATCCAGGATTGCTTCCGGCTCGAGAAGGATGGAGCCTTCATTAACAAGTGCTGGTAAAACTGTCTGCATTCGGATGTTGGATCCAAGAACTTGCTTCAAACAGGAGACATGAAAGACGGGATGAACTTGGGAGGAAGGTGGAAGCTCTAACTTGTAAGCAACTGACCCAATCTTCTGGAGAACCTTATATGGCCCATAAAACTTTGGAGCAAGCTTTTGGCACCCTTTTAGTTTCAGTGATGATTGCTTGTATGGCTGTAGACGAAGAAAGACCATATCACCAGTTGAAAGGTACGCTCAGAGCGGTGCTAATCAGCCTGCTACTTCATTCGGTTCTGTGCCATGTGGAGATTGTCCTGCAAGGTGCGGAGAATCTGATCCCAGTTTCGGAGAGTAGTGTCAACTGCCTGAACTGGTGAGCTGCCAGGATTATATGGAAGAAGTGGTGGCGGTGCTTGACCATAAACTGCTTCATAGGGAGTCATTTTGGTGGAAGTGTGGTATGAAGTATTGTACCACCATTCAGCTAGGGGAAGCCACTTGGCCCATTGATGTTGTTGTTCTGAAGCAAAGCAACGAAGGAAGGTCTCCAAGCATTTGTTGACTATTTCTGTCTGGCCATCTGTTTGTGGGTGGTACCCAGAGCTCATTCTCAATTGTGTGCCTATGCGACGAAATAGTTCCGTCCAAAAATGGCTGGTGAAAGTGGCATCACGATCTGAGACAATTAAAGAAGGATGCCATGAAGACGGAAGATCTGATCCAAGAAAACCTGTGCGACTGTGGAGGCTGTGTATGGGTGGCTGAGTGCACAAAAATGACTATATTTGGAGAGGCAGTCGACTACGACTATGATCACTGTCTTTCCCCCAGATTTAGGGAGGTCCTCAATGAAATCCATGGAAATATCTATCCAGATCCTAGTAGGAATGGGCAAAGGCTCGAGCAAACCGGGAGTCAATGTGGTTTCACCTTTGTTTCGTTGGCAGGTATCACATTCAGCCACCATCTGTTTAATTACGGCTTTCATGCCTTTCCAAAAGAAGTGTCGACGTGCCCGCTCATAGGTTTTGAGAAATCCTGAGTGCCCTGCTGAGGGGGAAGCATGGATTTCATAGAAGACGGCCTGATGCAGGTCTGTACTTTGGGAAAGCACCAGACGACCCTTGAATTCACTGTGTTTTTTGTTGGTGAAAAGGTGGGAGGTCGACGCTGTGTGGAGAGTTTATCTTCTCCTAACTTAGCCAGACCCAAAGCGTCCATATTTTCAGGTCGAAACATTTTTACCTCCAAGCGGATCGGCTCTCTGAGGCCACTAACAAAGCAGCTTTTGAAGAAGTCATCTGACAACCCTTCAGTGTGATTAGCGAGTTTTTCAAATTCAATTTGATATTCATGAACAGTACCTGTTTGACGGAGTTTGGTGAGAGCCCCTGTGAAATCCTCGAATGCCGAGGGACCAAACTTGCCCAGAATTAAGGATGCAAAATTTGACCAATTGGGTTCATCATTTGACTTGAGATACCAACGGTACCACTGAAGTGCTTCTTGTTCCAGATGAAAGGAAGCAATTGGGACTTTGTTTGCAGAATAAGTATTGTGGAGGTTGAAAAATTGTTCAGCTCGATATATCCATCCTGTAGGATTTGTACCATTGAACCGTGGAAAGTCTAGCTTAGGTCCACGTGAGAAGTTGGAAGCAAAGAAGCGATGCTCTGAGGAAGACTCCTGCACTTTGTTGAGCAAGATGTTATTCTGTTGATTCAAGCCACGCATCATATCGGTTAACTCTGTAACCTGAGATTTCAATGTGGCAATTTCTTCCTCCATGATTTGTGCCTGCATGAGTGGTGACCATAACCAATTGTTAATAGCCGGGGATCCTTCGCGTTCCCTCAACTGTGGATACGTTGTTGTTTGCTCTCTGAACCTGATAAGTTGGATATGGACCCCAAGTTTGTTTGGCTGCCTAAGTGCTTTTTTTTTACCAAATGTTTTTGGTTGATGTAGGATTACAAGTGAAACTGGATGCTCCTACATTATACACCCCGGGTAACAAAAGAAACATGAGCTCTTGCGCATGTGCTTCGTGTGAATTCCTTGAAAGGCACTCCATACTTATTTTTGTTGCGCTCATCCAAGTCGCATCTTTAACTCCTTAGCGATTCCACTTCACTAGATATTTTGTATACTCATTTTGGCATGTCGTTTTGCCAACTCCTGTGTCAATCACGTTTTCCACCTCTTTGTGCTCTTTTTATTGCATCTACACTCTCCAATCATCTTCTTCAGAATTTGTGCTTGCATTGTCGTCATTTCTCTGCGCTTCCTGATATGGATATAAATTTGCCGATTTGAAAATAGGTGATATGTCTATTCCTTTCAATAACTTGATCTCATATGCATTTGATGCAAGCTTCCGCAACACTCTTCATAGTCCAATCCTTTTCTATTTCAATTTGTCATAAGTTCCATTGGAAATCTCTCCTTTCTTAAGTGTGCTAAGACCATATCTCCCACTTGATATTCCACTTCTCTTTTTGTTGCAGTTGCGTGTTGTTTGTACCTCACAACTCCTTTCCAACTGTTCGCGCACTTGCTAATGTAAGTCACACATATATCCGACTGAAATGGTGTCTTTCTAGTACTCCAATTAACTAAATTGTTAGAAGCAAACAACTTGTGCCAAAATTGAATCTTGTGTTCTTGCCTTTCCTTCAATCAAGCATTGAAACAAATTAACAAGACTTTTGTTGACTACCTCCGTCTGTTTATGCATTTTAGGATGATATGTTGAACTAAACTGCAAATTGGTATTCAACTTCTTACACAATGTCCTCCAAAATGTCCAACAAATGTCATATGTTCCTTTTGGAAATCTCTCCTTTCTTAAGTGTGCTAAGACCATATCTCCCACTTGATATTCCATTTCTATTCTTTTTATAGTTGCGTGTTCTTTGTACTGCATGGCTCCTTTCCAACTATTTGCACACTTGCTAATGTAAGTCGTACATACATCCAACTAAAATGGTGTCTTTTCTGTACTCCAATTAACTGAATTGTTAGAAGCAAAACTCAACATGCACCAAAATTGAATCCCATGTTCTTGGCTTTCCTTCAATCAAGCACTACAACAAATTACCAAGACTTATGTTGACTACCTTCATCTGACTATCTGTCTTAGGATGATATGATGAACTAAACTACAAATTGGTATTCATCTTCTTCCACAATGTCCTTCACAAATGTCTAACAAATTTCACATTTCTATCTGATACTATGTTGCTTGATAATTCATTCAGTTGCACAATTTCTCTGAAAAACAAGTTAGCAATGTATGTCGCATCACTAGTCTTCTTGCAAGCAACAAAATATGTCATCTTTGAAAATCTATCCACAATCACAAATATGGAATCATGTCCTCTCTATGTTCTAGGCAATCCTAAAACAAAATCCACGTTGATAACTTCCTGCGGTCTCTTGGATTTGATAATGGTTGATATAACCCTACATTCTGACTTCTCCTTTTCGCCAACTAGAAAACTCTTCACTCTTGCACAAATTTGCACTCATTTGGTTAAAAGTAATTCTCAATCACTTGCACATATGTTTCGTTATAATCAAAATGACTTGCCAAGCCTCCACTATGCTTCCCTTCGATCAAATTTTCGCACATCAAACCTCTAAGTATGCACAACTGCACTCCTCAGAACAACAATCCATCTTCCCTGAAATAATCCAACCATAGTATTCTATCACCACTCACTAATTTTGCATATTCTTTCCATTCATCTATGAAATCTTCATCATCGTCATAAATCTCTTTCATAGAATCAAATCTTATAACTTTCGCTTGCATCTCATTCAACGAGTTAACTCTTCTACTCATCAAATCTGCAACTTTATTTGACTTATCACTTTGATGTTTCAACACAAATCTATAACTCTACAGAAACTCAACCCATTTCATATGTGTTTGGTTCAATTTTCCCTACTTGTTTATGAGTTTCAATGCTTGATGGCAAGTGTACAACACAAATTCCATAGGCAACAAATAATGCCTACACTTCTTGTGTGTTTGCACTATGGCATAGAACTCTTAATCATACACTGAATATTTCTTCTTAGCATCATTTAATTTCTCACTGAAATAAGCTATAGGCCTAACTTCTTAACTCATCATTGCTCCTATTGTTGCGCCACTCGCATCGCAATCAACCTGAAATACTTTACTAAAATCTAGCAATGCCAACACTGGTTGCTCGGTCACTTTCATCTTCAATTGCTAGGAACTACATTCTGCTTTTGTGATCCATACAAATTCTTTTCTTTGTGCATCACCTTGGTGGTCGTTGCACACATCCCACTAAAATTCCTGATTAATTTCCTCTAAAAACTCACAAGGCCATGAAAGCTTTACACTTCAAATGTGCTCCTAGGCAATGACCATTTAAGTATAGCTCGCACAAGGCCATGAAAGCTTTACACTTCAAATGTGATCCTAGGCAATGACCATTTAAGTATAGCTCACACCTTTTCTAGATCCAGCATCAAACCTTCTCAAGCTATTACAAAACCCAAGTATACTAAGTCCTTCATGAAGCTAAAAAAACTAAAATTTACTATCAACTTTTCATCTCACAACTGCTACAACACTTGTCTCAAATGCACTAAGTGTTCTTTCCTTTGTTCTACTAAAGATCAATATGTCATCTAGATACACAGTGACAAACTTACCCAAAAATAGTTTCAACGCTTCATTTATGAGTCTCATGAATGTACTCGATGCTCAATCCAAATGGCATGACTAACCATTCATACAATCCTTCTTGTATCTTGAACATGGTCTTCCAATAGTCACCTTGCCTTATTCGAATTTGGTTCTATCCGCTCTTCAAGTCAATCTTTGTGAAGTATTGCATTCCACTTAAACTATCCATCCAATCATCCATGCGTGGCAATGAAAGTTGTACTTGTTAGTCATCTTGTCGATGACTTTAGAATCAGTGCACATCCTCCATTCACCTCCTTTCTTTGGCACTAATGTTGTTGGAACTGCACACGGACTCCAACTTTCTCTTATCAACCCTTCATCTAACGATTATTGAACTTGTCTTTGCACCTCTACATTATCCTTCAGTTTCACAACCTATATGTTGCTTTGTTCATAAACTCGAACCTAGAATCAAATTCATTCGATGACTTATACTTTGCATGGGTGGCAATCTATCTAGGAAACTCAATCAATCAAACCTTCGCTTCACACAGAAGTGTTTCTTATGCTGCCCCTATGCTCACAACTTGCATGGGCTTCATGATTAACGCATATCACACACTTTCCTTCACCTCTTTCAATAATTACTTTCCAAAATCATCAAGACTCTCGGTCCTTTGTCCACTTCTTCGCACTTAAACTTTAAAGAATTTAAAGTATTTCACTCCATTTTTCATCAGCATCTAGGTGTTTGCACTGTCATCATGCTACGCCTTCCTATAAAACTGTCTAGGCCTTCCAAGTAACATATGGCATATGTCCATGAACATTACATCGCACAACTTCATCCTTGTATGTGCCAATCTAGAAACTTAACAAACATCTAATTCACCAGAATCCAATGTCCCTTTAGCAACCAAGACACTCTATAGGGATTTGGATGCACAATCCTCTTTAGACCAAACTTTTCTACCATCTCTTGCGAAACAAAATTATCTACACTTGTAGACACCGAAATCGTGTCTACCCCTTGGTCCTTTCTCCCCCCTTGGTCCTCTTCGTCCACTTAACCACTCCTAACCCATATTTTATTAATTTGAAATAAATATCCTATTTTAAATTAATAAAATCCCTTTTCCCTCTCTCCCTTGCCACCTCACCACCCTAGGATACCCTCCTTGGATTCCCTTCATTCCCCACATGGCCATATTTAACACCTAGACTCCCATTCCAACTTCTCCCCTCGTTCATTTAATCCCCTTCGACCGTTTCTCCCTCGGACTAGCTGACCCGGCGGTTGGAAAACGGATGAAAGGCTATTTTTAGCCTTTCTCCGGCCTTTTAGCTGCCGACGTCGGTCAACTGTCGACCGACGTCGGCGATATTGCCGGCGTCGGCACCTTTCATAACGGTTTTCGCATCCGTTATCTCTTCTCTCTGGGCTCTCTTCGTCTCCTCTGGCATAACTCGACTCTGGTATCTTGCACTCTGATCATCAATCCGTTCTTGGACCCTGCCACTCTGCCAATCTTCAAACCAAGCCTCTCATTCTCTCCCTCAGGTGTAACAACAGGTATTCTGGCTTCAGCAACTCCACCAGCGACGGGACTTTCATCACCAGCAACACCAACAACAGGTACACCAGTCTGCAACGCTTTCTTCAGCATACCACAGGTAAGTTTTCTTCTGTGTTTTCATTTGTGTTTTCTAGTCATTTGTTTCTAAACTAGATTCAGCACTCCTATCCCCCAGACCAAACTCTGACCAAACTATATCAGTCCCGAACCCTGTCTCTCTGCTATCCCTGTCTTCTGTTTGATCCCTCTGTCGGACCATATACTCTGCGCATTCAACCAGACTCTCAGACCCAGACCCTAGACCATTCACCCGAGCCCAAAACTTTGTCTCAGACCAATCAAACAGAGCACAGACCCGTCCACGGACCAAGAACCTGACCAGACCCGTCCACAGGGCACTGCCCCGACTGACGCCGGTCATTACCACAACCGACGTCGGCAGACTAACCGACGTCGGCATACCTCGACAACCGACGCCGGTAAGACCACCGACGCCGGCGATTGTCATCAGTCCGACAGCATCTCTCAGATAAGTTTTTGCTTCCTTTTCATTTCCATCTTTTATCACTTTCAGTCTTTTAACATTCTGCTATTTATCAGACACTTCTTTTTATTGACTAGTGGGTTGATATCCCTTAAGGAAGTCTTCATACTTCTGGGATCAAGCTTTCGCTTGGCAACCCACCATCTATCCGTCTAACGCCTTCTTTTGTCCAAGTCTTTTTTCTTTGCAGGTGTCATTCCTCCACAGCCAAAGAGGAGTCTTCACAGCGTCTGGATTACGGTGCACAGACTATATCCATGTACACACAAGCCTTGACCATATCTCTTAGTTTCTTAATTCTTCTCTTTGAATGTAGAAAGCAAAATTTGAATAGAAACATTCTGGCACGCCCGGTGGGACCCTTTAGGGCCTTCCTTGGGTTCCCTTCCTTCTTTTCTAAATAACACTATAAGCAGGAATAAAAAGAATTTTTTTTCCTTTCTTGCATTTTTAGACTAGTATAAAATCATTTTTTTCACCTTTTTTCAACTTGTTTTTCATCCGAACTTCACATTTCGACTTGGGGCATTAAAACACTTTGCATTCCATTTCTACTTGTGCTTGCATTAGACCACACTTAGTAATTAAACCGCATATTGAATTAATCTAGTCCACTTGATGTTACACAACCGAACCACATGCACTAAATCAAACATCAAATTTACCTGAGACAAGGCCCGACTGGGATTTCATCCCTCAGCAGATACCTTACCCCTACCTGGCAATCTCACTTGGATTTCATCACCAAGGGGAAAGCTCACTCCGTTCTCTGGCGGAGGATAATTTCTAGGCAAGGTATATTTTGGCTAAGTGAGACCAGCTTACCACTAGACTCGTGAAGTGAGGGGAGCTTGCTCCTTAGCACCAGGCCACGTACCGAACCTAATACAGACTTCTTGAGCGCCTAAACATATCTGAAACCATCCATAGACTACTTCTAGGACCCTTCTAACAGCCAACCTCCCAAACATCACTTTAAGGCATAAGCCACAGGGTTCTAAAAAGTTGATTTTTAGGATTTAACGCTTAGGACCTGTCTGTCTCTCTCTGTTTTTCTGTTTTTATCTGGTTTTTTTAGCTAGTGAGGACGTTCTCTTCTTTTTTTTCAAAAATCTTCAATTTTTTCTGAGTTTCTGGAAACCACAGTCACCGGCATCGGCTTTTCCACCGACGTCGGCCACCTTCCTCCACCGGCATCGGTTATCTGACCGACGTCGGCCATTTTCCACTACCGACATCGGTTTTTAAACCGACGTCGGTCACTGTCACAGTCCTTTTTTTCAAAACAACAACTTAAAACCCGACCCCTTTTTCTGCCAAAATTTCATTCTGAGTTTCTGAAATTGAAAACACAGTTTCTGGACCCTGACCCTCTTCTTGACCACACTCTCTCATCCCTAACCAATCCTATCATGGAGTTCCACTCGGAGACTGAAAGAACTCCTACAGGACCGACCCCGACTCAGACTCCCATCATCCCTGAAGGGGACCAAGATTTCGAAAGATTCTTGGACCTCAACGTCACAGCCCTCCAAAACTATCTCGCAAGAGACCCAACGCGAGACCTTTTGGGTGAAACGGTGATGATATTGACACCGTCCGCTACCCAGCCTTTTGCCTCAACCGTTTACCCGACCATGGCCAATACGCAAAGTTTGGCCTCCCCATCCATTTTTAGACCAACCTCCATCGGGGTTCCATTACCCCCTCAACCACACACAATTCAACCAAGTTCTACATCATACCAGAACTTGATTGTCTCGACCCCTCACACTCTTGCGCCCATGAATGCAGGAGTGCCAACCTATCCTTCTACCAGTGCCGTCACGCAACCACCCTTGGCGGTATCTAGTCAACTTATACCCTCGACCTTCATAACTCAACCACTTTTAGCCTCCACTTATGTCCCTGCGACTAGTCATCCGTACGTTGCCCCCTTACTGGTACAACCGACTACGTCGTATGCCTCTTCTAGCCTCTTTCAAGCGCCCTACAACCTAGGGGGTGCTCCATCCGCCAATCCGTCAGCAGACGTCATTAAAATGCTGATGGATAAAATGTCCAGTCTCGAGACCTCTATCTCTGGTTCACGCAATGCTCTCTCGTATGAGCAAATTTGCAACGAGCCCATTCATCCTTCTGTCCCTATCCGACCATACCCCAACCAATGGGAGCTTCCTAAATTCACTCGCTTCCAGAGTAAGGAGGACCCGCAACATCTACGGGCATTCAGACATGCCTGCTACCTTATTGCCCACGACGATGCGTTACTTTTACGCACGTTCTCTATGTCCCTTTCTGGCTCCGCCCTTGACTGGTATAGCTCTCTTGCCAGACATTCTATCTTTTCATTCATTCAACTTGCCCAATTATTTCTCGATCATTTTTCTATCAACATCACCAAACAAGTCTCAATCACAGACCTTTACTCCATCAGGCAATTCGACGACGAATCAATAGTCGATTTTGTCGCCCGTTGGAGAGCCCTGATTAATCAGCTCTCTTTCTCCTTACCTCAACCTGAGCTCATCGAGCTCTTTTCTCGAGCATGTGCCAGGCACATCTCTTCTACCTTGCGGATTCAGACATTCCGCACTTTCGACGAAGCTTTCACCATGGCTCGAAAGCTTGAACTCCGCGCCATTGAGGAGGATAAGGTCAAATTGCGTAATACCAACGCAAAAACCAATGACCATTCTTCTTTCAGACCTTCTTCTTCTGCCAACTCCAAACCCAAAGGAGTGGCCAACACTGTGGTCGTTAGATCACCATCCTCGACAACAATCGACCCATCTCAACCTTCGACATCTCACAGCATCACCAAACAATTCCAACAACGGTACATCCAGCGTTCATACACTCCACTTGGAGAATCATACGCTTCCGTTTTGGAAAAACTACTCAAGCAGGGGGTCCTCAATCTCCCTCCAATCCGACCACCTCAATTCGACCCTTCAAAAGCCCTTCTACATGGTATAGGGAGGCCGACTTCTGTCACTTTCATCGCGTCCACGGCCATGACATCGACAATTGCCGAACCTTCAAGAACATCATCCAAGACATGATCAACAAGGGGGATCTTATTTTAGATAACCCGAATGCCCCGCCAAATCAAAACATCGACATCTTCAAACAACCATTTCCAAACCATCCACCTACTCAAAACAACATCCAAACCACGACTAATGACTCTCATGACCATAATATTCACACAATCAACACTATTTTGCCTCTTGTCCTTGACCAACCTCCTCCCTCACAGGATGAAGAACTTTCTTCTCCTATTAGTCCTCCATCTACCTTTCTCATATTAAAGGACACCTTGACCATGCCTACGCCATTAGTCTTATCTTCATCCGAAGACCTTACCTTGCCTATTCCTCAAGCACAAGCAGAAGGCACGATCATCCCTGCCTTCTTCTCTCTTGAGGAGCCGCACTCTCCTATTTCTTCTCCACCAAGAGAAGACCCAGTCTCTCCACCCATTTTGATCGAAGAAGACCCAGTCACAGTTTCCTCTTGCTTTTTGCCTGAGATTGTCACATCTCACTCACCTCTGTCCACATCTAAGCCCAAACCCGCACAAGCGCCCACCTTACCAAAAGAGATTGAACCTCTTGGTGTTCGCCCCACATCTAACTTCGCCTCTCGCAATAATGGCCCTCAAACCATATCAAAGAAGGCCACTAGACCACACAAGAGGACTCCTCCCCCACCTTCTTCATTACCTTCAATCTTGGGCCCGCATCCATCCACTTTAATAGGAGTTCTTCCTACTCCCATACTTCATAGAGGTAAGTTGCCTCCATTACTCCCTCAACCCCTTAGACATATATCTCTTCCAAATCATCGACCTATGCCTCTTACACATCCCAAACCAAAGTCATCAATCCCCACTGCGACAAAACATCCAGACCCGTTAGCAGGTTCTTATGCTTTGCTGTTACGGCAATTGTTGCAGTCCTCTCGCATCTATCTCCCGCCTCTTAAACCATATCAATCTCTCGGACCAAAACCGCCCTGGTTTGACGACACTTGCATTTGTGCGTATCATCGCACGCTTGGACACGACACTGAGCATTGTTGTGCCCTTAAGGTTGTCGTTCGCCAATGTCTGGGAAATGACACCCTTTTTCTTGACCACGTTATCAGCAAACCTTCAACACCATCCCACTCATCAACTCTCGGATCAAGGCCATCTTGGTTCGACAACTCTAAATTCTGTCATTATCATCACACTCCGGGACATGACACTGAGCGTTGTTGCGCTCTCAAAGCTGTCACTCGTCAACAACGGAGAAAGGATTCTCTTCTCATCAAGGATCCTCTTGACCACCTCTTCGACCAAACATCAACACCGACCCATGTCTCTCAAACCTCATCGCCTAAATCGGGATCTCCACGCCAGACTATGGTCCCTTTGCCGCCTTTAACCCCATTATTCGAAATCAACACTGTCAATCTAACCACCAAGCTTCAACCGACCTTGACCAATCTATCCAACATTCTCTCTAAGCAACTGGGGGAATCCAACCTTATCTTGACCTCGACCAAACATTCAACCAAGCCTTCGACCATGACATCGACCATGACCTCGACTAAACCTCGACCACACATAGTCCAATCATCAACCAACCTTTTTAATCATGACCCCGACCAGCATCAACCAAACCTCGACCAAACTTCAATTATCAAACACCACCCAACCAAGCACCTATCACTTCTTCAAACCGTCATTAATCATTGTTGCCAATATGGAACGAAGCAAATGGGGCAAGTTTGCTCCCAATTGACTCGGACCTTAACACCATCAAGGGTCAGGATTTGGTCAGAACCTGAGCCCCTTTTATGTCTTGCCTCTTTGACCAGTCTACTGTTAGTCAAGTAATTATTCATTTGACATTTAACTTGAGCTCGTCCCTTGAGCAATCCCTGTCATTGTCATTCCTATCTCTTTCAACCCTCAATCCTAACCCTTTTGGCAAGCATGAATGCTTTGTCCTAATAAAAGGGAAACCCCCTAAACCACTATAGTCAAGTCCATGACCAAAAGTCCAGTCAGCCAAATCAATCAAATATATATCAAAATGGGATGCATATTCCAAGGTCATAAAACTATAAATGTAGACTGCTCCCTCGAAGGACAGTTGCATCATCATTGCTGTATTTACTAGACTGCTCCTTTGAAGGACAGCTAGGCCAAAGTCATCTCAACAACATCAAAAAGCAGAATATAGACCACTCCCTCGAAGGATGGCTATGCATAAATTTTGCTACATACATAGCACTATTTCTGAAGCTTCCCGCATCGATCAGCTTCACGACATGACCACAAAGCAAGACAATATCCCATTGCAGGGTTCTCGCATCGATCAGTCTGCCTTCAAAAAAAAAAAAAAAAAAACTGACTGACAAAACTTTAGAGTCATGGACTTGTCTATAGTCGTTCTCGGGGTCACCTATAAAAGGGGCAAAGTTGTTCCTGCCAAACAGGGTTCCCCCTTCCATCTCACATCAATCCTATCACCCCTGCATAATCAAGGGATTTCGAGCTCACTTAACGTCAAGTGATTCGATTACCGCTCTAACACAACCTCTGGTCAACGACGTCATGCATGAATGGGGCTCTTGGTTCTAATAACCCCTATCTATGCTGTCATTCTGGTCCTTGTCAATGAAAGAGCAATTCGCCTTTCGCTTTTGACACATCTTGGTCACGCCTCCAACCAAATCATTATCTATCCAAACTCAAACCCAAACCAAACCAATCAAACATTTTCAGACCACCAACATGACATTATGACATCATACATCATCACAGCCTATTCACATAGTTTCTATAGACAACAATACACATGGAAACTATCGACCCGACACAATTTATGTCAAGCATAAACCATTACTTGCTGAAGCATAAATAGACCTCAATTCATTTTTAACATACATCCATCACGAATATGGAAAATTGCTAGGGATGAAAGACCACTCAATCAATGTTACAGCATACACCATTGGAAAAGGCTGTAGCATCATTTTCTTCTCATTATTTCGACCTTGATCTCGACCAAAACCAGCCTATTAACCAGGTTATTTCAATTTTGGCACTCCTCGACCTTTTGACTGCGACCATTTGACCTACCTGTCCCGTGAAGTGGTATGCGCGCAATCACGACTTTTGCAGCGTTCACCCTCACTCTCCTTCTCATCCACCTTTTGTCAAATCGGCACCCGACATCAGGTTCCCTTCCCTCGACTCCCGCTTTGAGGGGGAATACCTTATCCATACCTCGGGGCAATCCACATCATCCCACACTTGGGGCAACCAACTCCTATTTTTGTCTTGCAGTTCGTCCAGAACAACCAACAAGACAAAAAGGGGCAAATGTAGACACCGAAATCGTGTCTACCCCTTGGTCCTTTCTCCACCCTTGGTCCCCTTCGTCCACTTAACCACTCCTAACCCATATTTTATTAATTTGAAATAAATATCCTATTTTAAATTAATAAAATCCCTTTTCCCTCTCTCCCTTGCCACCTCACCACCCTAGGATACCCTCATTGGATTCCCTTCATTCCCCACATGGCCATATTTAACACCTAGACTCCCATTCCAACTTCTCCCCTCGTTCATTTAATCTCCTTCGACCGTTTCTCCCTCGGACTAGCTGACCCGGCAGTTAGAAACGGATGAAAGGCTATTTTTAGCCTTTCTCCGGCCTTTTAGCCGCCGATGTCGGTCAACTGTCGACCGACATCGGCGATATTGCCGGCGTCGGCACCTTTCATAACGGTTTTCGCATCCGTTATCTCTTCTCTCTGGGCTCTCTTCGTCTCCTCTGGCATAACTCGACTCTGGTATCTTGCACTCTGATCATCAATCCGTTCTTGGACCCTGCCACTCTGCCAATCTTCAAACCAAGCCTCTCATTCTCTCCCTCAGGTGTAACAACAGGTATTCTGGCTTCAGCAACTCCACCAGCGACGGGACTTTCATCACCAGCAACACCAACAACAGGTACACCAGTCTGCAACGCTTTCTTCAGCATACCACAGGTAAGTTTTCTTCTGTGTTTTCATTTGTGTTTTCTAGTCATTTGTTTCTAAACTAGATTCAGCACTCCTATCCCCCAGACCAAACTCTGACCAAACTATATCAGTCCCGAACCCTGTCTCTCTGCTATCCCTGTCTTCTGTTTGATCCCTCTGTCGGACCATATACTCTGCGCATTCAATCAGACTCTCAGACCCAGACCCTAGACCATTCACCCGAGCCCAAAACTTTGTCTCAGACCAATCAAACAGAGCACAGACCCGTCCACGGACCAAGAACCTGACCAGACCCGTCCACAGGGCACTGCCTCGACTGACGCCGGTCATTACCACAACCGACGTCGGCAGACTAACCGACGTCGGCATACCTCGACAACCGACGCCGGTAAGACCACCGACGCCGGCGATTGTCATCAGTCCGACAGCATCTCTCAGATAAGTTTTTGCTTCCTTTTCATTTCCATCTTTTATCACTTTCAGTCTTTTAACATTCTGCTATTTATCAGACACTTCTTTTTATTGACTAGTGGGTTGATATCCCTTAAGGAAGTCTTCATACTTCTGGGATCAAGCTTTCGCTTGGCAACCCACCATCTATCCGTCTAACGCCTTCTTTTGTCCAAGTCTTTTTTCTTTGCAGGTGTCATTCCTCCACAGCCAAAGAGGAGTCTTCACAGCATCTGGATTACGGTGCACAGACTATATCCATGTACACACAAGCCTTGACCATATCTCTTAGTTTCTTAATTCTTCTCTTTGAATGTAGAAAGCAAAATTTGAATAGAAACAACACTACCTCTATCAACAATCAACTTGCAGCACGTACCTCTAGATCTACAAATAGTTCTAAATAAATTCTTCCTTTGTGCAAACTATTCTCTTCTTTTGTTATTTTCAACAACACCCTCTTCATCATGAGAGCTTCTCCAATTTCTAGGTTATCTATGTTATGGAAAGACACAATACTCTCTTAATCTACTTGCACAATATTTGCATTCATGTCATTCCTCCTACTACCTTCATTGTTAGCATGTGGACACTCAAATGCTCTATGCCCAGTTTCACCACATCTGATGTAACCATGAATCCTCTTCCTCTACCTCGTCCATGGATCCTCTACTTCTGGTAAAGTTTCCTCTGCCTCTTTTGCACATTTGTATCATTGCATTGAGAAGTACTAGCTTCTCCTTGTGCAAGGTATCCTCTATCGCTATTTCCTCCTTGTCCTCACATGCGTAAAAACTTGCCTCTCCATCGCTCTACACCGTGTTGATTGCGGAACAACTCTTCTGCTTCAGCACGAACTAATAGGCTTCTTCAGCAAACCGCAACCAAATCATACCAAACTCATTCTAAATGGAAATGCACAATCCATTCATGTACCTTGAGATCTTCTTGATGTCATCTTCAACTTGACCAACTTTGATAGTGAATCTATAAAACTCCTTAATGTAATCTTTCACACTCAACTCCCTCTATTACAAATTTTGCAATTTCATGAAAAAAATTAATTGGTAGTCAGTAGGTTTGAATTTAGCCTTCAACTTTGCAATTAATTTATCCCAAATATCTATCTTTACTTTACCTCTACAACTCTTTCTGCCTACACATGCTCCCACCACAATGATGTGTGGCCCATCAACTTTGCGCATGTGAATTTGAGCTTCTTATCTTCCATACTTTCATTCTCAATTTATTTCTCTAACTCAATGATCCAATCAATCAGATTCCTTGAAAAAATTGGAGGTTCCAATCTCAACTTACTACTCATCCTCACAACTATGCGCAAGTATTTATCTTCATGTTCATCAACCTCTTCTTCTGCGACCTAGTTCTCAAGCTCTTCTTCTACGGCTTCATTGTTACTTTCATCATCCACCACCCCGACGCCTCGACGTTGGGCAGTCTCCATAACCTCTAGTTGGGCTTGCATATCTCTTATCAATCCTGCCAAGTCTGCTAGCCTTAGCACTCTAGGTACTCTTGGTGCACTTGCAGCAAACCCTGCTCAGTGTGCCATTTCCTCAAAATCAAAGAACAATCACTACACCTTCTACCCAACACTTGTTAGAAGATATCTTCATCATTTTCTATCCACACTTTGCAAACGCAGAAAACAAAGTTTTATCCATGCATTTTTCTGCAAGGAATAAACCTTGGTTTTATAACATATGATATAGTTACAATTAGGGGTCTCAATGAAGAGATACCTTGGGCCACACAAACCTCAGAATTACATTGCATAATAATGCAACCAAATGCAATGACAACAAACTCAGTTCTATATTCAATTTCAACAACAAGAAATACAGCGTGCACATGTAATAACAATACAATAATTTCAAATGAGATGTGTCACAACATTAGATCCACAAATCTCTGCTTGATAACTCACAGTCTTTCCAAGTTAGGTATTTCTCAAAATACTCACTACGATCTATGATCCTTAAGTCCATTGACTAGCTGACTCAAGTGTAGGGGCATGTTTCTATAAGCACAAGATCCACCTACTTACATTCATGCGCTAAATAACCAACTAAAATCATTAAACATCTGTAACACATCACCATGCACTACAACCATTGAATGTTCATTACAATTCCAAGGCACTAGAGCACATCAAAACAACTTTCCGTGATTATAGGAATTAAATGCAGACCGTTAGGAAGTGCAATGGCCATTTTATCCATCTATCATCACACATCACAAGAACATATGTGCTCCAAGTCACCATATGGAGATAGCAACCCACAAAGCTAAGTTGTACACTAGAACTCTTCGCATCGCAAGACTAATCCTCATGTACTTTGCACTGATCTTCTAAACTTGCACTGAACAAAACAAAGACCTTCAAAAATGAACTCCCACAAAGCTACACAAGCTGATCCAATTGCGCAAAAGAAAAAACAACAAACATCCATGCAAAACATTACAAAGGATTTGCACATGCGCAAATGGGGCACAACAGTACAAATAACTTATTTTTAACTAAGTATTTCTGGTTGATGTAGGATTACAAGTGAACTTGGATTGCTCCTACATCGGGCCATTATATTGTTGGCACTAAAACACAAAAGATCTTGAGGGCCATATATTATTTGCCAACAATATTCAAAAATGTCCACCAATATGTGAGATGTTTGTCCTAATAACAATTTGCAAGCCAAAAGAGATTGGTGGCCCTATCACTAAGACCAATCATCACCAAGGCTCCTTTCCAAACATGGGGTCTTGATTTTATAGGTGAGTTCCCTTGGAATTCAACTAATGGTTTTAGATAGATATTGGCACTTGTAGATTATTCCACCTAATGGATTGAGGCAATCCCTACCCACATAGCGACTAGTAAGGTAATAATTGATTTCCATGAAAACAATATACTAACAAGATTTGAGGTTCCTCAGAATATTACATGAAAAATGTGACTGCCTTCACTTATCAACTTTTTCTTAAAATATGGTTTGGCTAAGTCAAGTAATAATAATCTCATCACAGTGATAAAGACAGTTCTTGATGCAATAAGAAGAATTGCGACAATAAAATTAAGTATGCTTTAAGGGTGGATAGAACAACTACGAAAATAACTACAGCCATGACTCTTTTTTTGCTGGTATATGGAACCAAAGCTACAATCCCAGCCAACATTAGAATACCCATTGTTCAATTTTCTTTAGAGTTTGTGGAAGAAAGACAAGTTGGTGCTTTGATCAATAGGATCCATAACTTGGTCTATGTGGAGAAGAGAACAAGAATTTATGCTATGATGATTGATTGCCATTTAAAAATGGAAGACTTTCAATCGGAAGGCTCTTCCAAAAAAATAAAAAATAAAAGGGACCTTGTTATGATGTGGGATAAAAGAAAAGAGAAATTAGGGGATCGTGGGAAGTTTGATAGCTTATGGCTAGCGCCCTACAAAGACAATGCTATTGCGACACACAATACCTACTATCAGCCCAACTTGGAGAATCAACAACTTAAACTTTCTGTGAATCAGCAGCACCTCAAGATTTTATTTCATTGCATCATCTTAGTCACTAGGTGCCTTAGAATAGACTATCTAGGTGAATAAGTGTCTCATCGTTTGAAAGCTCACATAGGCTGGATTTTTTCTGGTTGTGTTATCTTCTTTCAATAGTTTTGTTGCTCAAGTGTATTGGGTTTGTCAGTTTAGGGATTGTTGCATTGGGACCCTCCATGTGGTTGGTTTCGGCTTTCTTTCATATGGGTTATGGCTAAACAATTTGTGAGCTACTAATACTTGAGATTATGGTGTCCTCTATTTCCCACAGCAAGAAGTGTCCCCAATCAATATCCAATGTTATCCCTTCGATGAAACCTCTTTTTTATTCAAGGAATCACTTATTCTATTGTACCCTACCAAAACTTTTTATGTCTATATCTAGATGGTTATTAAATGCTTCACGTGTTTCTCATATGCATAACACTCTCCTCCCCTTATGTAAAACGTGTAGGAGTTTGTGTATTGCCCAGAACATTTTTTCACCAAGTCCGAATGAGAAAGGATGATCCACAAAAAATTGGTCAACTGGTAATTGTGCATGTAGACTTGTCAGCGTCAGTTTTGAGATTGATATGCTCGAGGGTTGATATGCCGAAAGTATCTGATGCATGAAAATGGCTAAGTTATTCTCGGTGGATAGGTTCGTAGACTTATCAGCATAAATTCTTCTACGAACAAGCCGCAAAACCTTATTCTGAAAATTGACTTGGCCACAATTTTTGTTGCTTATCGACGTGTAGCCATGTAGCCTTGAAGCTTCATGTCAACGGGTTGATTATTTAACTTGTGATCCTATCGACTACCCTCTAAAGGCATATTATCGAGGCTAAAATCTCATAGGAAAATTCATCCTCCCGACATCTAGATGCACTGATATTCCAACATTTTGTTCCACTTGGAGTAATTTCAAGGAAGGCCCCGCTCGAATTCTGAAACGTCTTAACAAGGCAATGATGTCCACCCAGCCGTACTTCTCTTTTGATAACGACTTCTTCCCTCCGGTATAGGCGCTGCCAGATTTTGGGCTTTCTGACCACTCCCTCATTTGGTTTCATGTGACCTGGCAGTTCATGAAGCCCAAGGTCCACAAAACACAATTTTTTCTTAACACTTCTCTACTCAAACATGGGCCCACAGTGGCGCACATTAGGAAAGTCTGAGATATAGATCCACGTCCTTCCCTAGAATCTGGTTGGATTCTCTGGTGGGATGACGTAATCCGAAGAACCGCCCGCTTTCTACAGATCTATGGCCACTAGCGTGCCAAAATTCAGAGACACTCCTACTCTGCTACTTCCTCAGAGCTGAGTCGCGCGACCCTAGCTCTGGAAAAATATCCCTTTAATGAGATCTTGCAAGTGAGAGTTGCCTCTTTGAGGCACCGCATCCAAATTGTAGACAACTACAATGCCCGGGGAGCCCAAGTCAAAGCCAAGCTTCATTGGCTGAAGATTGGGGACAAAGCTCCTAAAGAATTCTTTCAAATGTTGCGAGCCAAAAACTCGAAGCAGCAAATTCAAGTTATTACTAAGGCTAGTAACAGGGTCTCAGAAACTCCACAGATAGTGCAAGCATTTGTTCGCCACTATTAGCAAGTGTTCAAAGCTCAAGCCTCCTCGACTGAACATGAAACTGCCCTTCAACAATGTCTTTCAATGGTGCCTTGCAAACTCACTCCCGCTCAACGGGTGATATGTGACAAGCCACTCATTGAAGACGATTTACATGACGCAGTAACACAAATGGCTAATGACAAAGCCCCCGGCATTGATGGCTTTCCTTGCGAATTCTACAAAACCCTTTGGGATCTTGTGGACAAAGATTTGCTTAAAGTCTACCAAGAAGCAATTCTCACACACTCGCTAGGTAAAAATATAAATAAAGGAAATATCAAATTCATACCTAAGCAGGGAGACCCAAAGTTATCTACAACTGGCGGCCTATCACCCTCCTCAATGTCTCCTACAAAATCATGGCCAAGGCGCTAGCTATCCGGCTACGCAATATGCTGCCTCTCATTGTGCGTCATAAACAAACAAGTTGCATCAGAAGCCGCTACATCTTGGACAACATCATAGCCATCTGACAAGGTATGGAATGGGCCAGGCAGCAAGCCTTGTTCATCAAAATTGACTTTGAAAAAGCCTATGATCGCATTGAATGGCCTTTTATCCTTGCCATGCTTCGCACTCTGGGCTTCGGACCCATCTTCATTTAAACTATTCAAATGTTTTTCACAGATGCCTCGGTTGTTCTCTCTCTCTATTAATGGAGTCAGCTCTGAGCAATTTGGCCTATACCATTCCATTCGCCAAGGGTGCCCTTTAGCTCCAGCTCTTTATGTGCTTGCAGCTGAGGGTTTTGGTTACCTCCTTAGCAAAGCCCAATCTAGCAGCTTAGTTAAGGGAATTTACCTCCCACCCGATTCGGCCAACCCCCATGAGGACATGCAATTACTTAATGGCCACTTTGTCGATGACTCTTTCTTTACCCTCATTGAAGACGAAGCCAACGTGGACAATGCCCTTCAGTGTCTTGACACCTTCTGCCTGGCCTCTGTATCCAGCATCCAATGGCAAAAAACTCGGTGCTATAGACAGTCATACCTCCCTCCGCCTCCGTGGGCAGCTAAATTTGGTTGGAAGTGGATCCAACATGACAAAAAATTTAAATTTCTTGGCATTCCCTTTGCCTTCGATACTTCGCCACCTTTGTTGTGGAAGTATGTTGTTGACAGAGTTGCTAAGAAGCTAGATTACTGGATGACCAAGTCTCTTTCACTAGCAAGGAAATTCCAAATTTGCTCGAAGATCCTTGCATACACCCATGTGCATTACTCATCATGTTGGGTTCCTTCAAAAAAATCCTAACAGAAGTTGGAGAAATTGCTCAGAGATTTTTTTTGGGCTAATTCTTCCCAAGGTAAAGGTTTCCACAAGGTGGCCTGGGAATATTGCTACCTCCCACGTGAAGTTGGAGGGATGGGACTTATCGACATAGCTAGGCAAGGATCCACCTTATGTGCCAAATGGTTTGTGAGGGCCATTAAGGGCCCAGAAGCATGGAAGGTGCTATTCAGACACTGTATCTCCTCAGGGTCGCCTAAGGGCAAGAAAGCCTAGAAAGGGCTTGGCTTCCCCAATTTGCTCTTCATCCAGTCTCTCGTCCAGATCAATGGGTCCTTCATGGCCAAAAGCATTTGGAAAGCTTGGAAAAAGATCAAGCCATGGCTCCTTTGGAATGGCTCTGGTTTTCGCAACAGGCTCTCTGCTAATTCCTACTCTCTTTGGTGGTCCACCATCTTTTCTCAAAACGGGGTTCCTTTGGCAGGGGTTCCCTGGATCAATGCCCTCAAGTTCTACCGTAGAGGAATCCACTCTATCCAACATATCTTCTATAGGCGCTCTCACACTTGGCTATCCTGGGAAGATGTGAAAGCTAAATTCCAGTTGGCCAATGCAGACCAAGATTCCTACCAGGAAATCCTTAATGTCATCCCCACCTCCATGCTCCATAAAATCTCAGTCAATTCTGCTAGACTGTGGTGGAAGGACTGGAAATGGTATGTTGAAACCCCCTTTTGCAATTACACTCCTCGACTTGGCGATAATTGGCTCACCCCACATCTGCCCATGGTGGACAAGCTTAACAATTGCTGGGGATTGCACTCGTATGTGAAAACGTGGAGCTTTCGCTTCAACACTGTCTGGGGGACCTGTGTAGAGCCCAAACTTGCCCATTTTGCTTGGTGTATACTGCACCAAGGCTTACCTATTGGCAGAAGGCTCATTCAACTTGGAGTCCAATTGCTTGCTTGTCCCTTTTGTGGGCATCTTGAGACGCTCCCTCATCTCTTCTGGTATTGTCCCAAAGCTCAAAGGGTCTGGTCCTGGATCCATGATCTTTTTAGGCCCTTCCAGCCTGACTTCTTCATTTGGCAACACATCCTCCTAGGTGACAAGCTTGTGATGCCCAGCAAATTCACACAAGTCTAGCATACTTTCAAAGTGGAGATTCTATTCTGAATTTGAAAAGAAAGAAATAATTTTGTGTTTAATCATGTTTCTTCTGATTGTAATATTTTTGCTTTGCACAAATCTTCTATCATCTCCAATGCTCTGTTGCAGATACAAGTTCAAGCCAACAAAGTGGCCATGGAGCTTGGGTATCTCCAAGACCTCCTATCTCACTAGGGAGATGCTCCTTGTGTTATGGCTCGGGTTCTGCCATCTCCGCCCAAGGATCCCAGGATGGATGACAGAGTGCCTCGGCCGCCTCGTGGTGGACATCATCGCAGTCGCTCAGGTACCGCTCTCACAGCAGCACCCTGTACTAGTGTGTTTCCCCTCCTGGGCAGCAACGAGAGTGGCAGCCACTGCCTCCTTCCCCCGTTGGGCAAGACGGCTGGGGTGTTCCTCCTCCTCCACACCCAGATGCTTGGGGGTGCCACCTAGAGGTCGTGCAAACATGCTGGACAAGTTTCCCAAGCTCTCGCTGGCTATCTCACCCACTCGAACTCAAGCAGATGATGAAACGAACATGACGCAGGCTACTAGTTGGGAGCCTATTCTAGATGGCAATGACTTGCCAAGTTCCAGCTGGGGTCCGGATGATATGGATCCTCCGCCTTCGGGCCTTGCTCTTGCTACTTGATAGTTTTCTCTAATGACTCTTTTTTTGTAACTTGCCTCTAGGTGCTGCTTAGATATGACACTTTGCTCCTAGGCTCTGCCTAGTGTTGTGGCGTGCTCTTATACCGCCTTATTTTTTTGTGAATTATTTGTATATTTCTATTTAGTTAATATATGGATATATTTCATCAAAAAAAAAAAAAAAAAACATTTTGTTCCATAAAAAAAAAATGGAAATGTATAGTCTTGTTGGCTCGTATGCCTATCAATCAAAATTCTCACCCAATCAACCGATGCCCCGACAACCTACGTTGCAAAAGTGACTGTGTGGGAATTTCCTTTTTATCCATGGCACAATTGCTGCAGTCAATGATAGGATGCCAAATGAACAACAGCCTTTTCCTTGCAGCAAGTGAACCAAATTCACCCCAAAGCATCCCTAGATTTGATATCCAAGACAACAGAGATTGTTTATTTCTCAAAATGACACAAAGTACATTTGATCATGAGTTGATGTTGCTCTATGATGGTTTCTAGGCAGCAAATATTCAAAAACATAATTCAAATAACATGAGCTATCTGTTTTATTGACTAATACCGTGGAAACAAGCTTATAGGTGTTTTGACAAAGACTTAGATGAATCTTTGGGCATTAAACTCTCCTTCCAGGCTTTGTGACAATTCCAAAACTCGACTAACTCACCATCTAGGTCAAAAACCCATCTCAAAATTGTTCTTTGTTTATTTTGAAATTCCCTCAAATGTCATAATCTTCACAGGGCCATACACCCTTATTCCTATCCTTACAAAGCATTGTATCTCCCAAGTACAGCCTCAAGCTTCAAAAATGGTGAATACTTTCTCACTCTCGGGTCCTATCTCAGAATAACTCTAAGAATGTTCTCCCCCAAAATTTCTCCTCTCCGTTCTCTCGTAAAGATTGGTTTTCCTCTTTGAGTGTCTCTTTCTGAGTAACGTCTTTCACTATCATGATCTTTGTGATATTATTGATCAATCACCATTTATTTTCACTCTTTCTTGTGACTCCCAACTTTCTTTTTGAATCCTTTATTTTATTCTAATGTTAAAATCGAGATCCATTTCACATTGTTTTCCCAGAGTTTTGTGTCGATTCAAACTCGAGACCACAGAGAAATCAAGCAAATAGAGAAAAAAACACGAGATGAGACCACATGGCAACATCTCACTGCACAGATCCAAATGCCAAGTGAAACCAGAAAAAAAACATTTCGTAAGGCAAGCTCACAAGATCTCAACTCATGTAAGTGATGCAGGAGCATCACTACCTAATGTAAATAGTTTATATGTTTTGAGTCTTAGGTGGAGTTTTGTGACATAATTGGGAGCAAAATATAGTGGTTAGTCCTAAATGGGTCTAGAAAGATGTGCCACATACAAAGTGGCATAAACAAAGAATCTAGGATGCAATTACTATGTTTTACCAGTTGTCTATTGAGGTAGTTACCCAAGAAGCTAGTTATCAAAGTAGTTCTCATGTATAAAACAAGTGTTTTGGGTTGAAATAGAGACTACCTTTCGATGAACAGAAGGTAGTAGGAAGTTAAGAATCAGTTAGAAGCCTTATAGGAGGCAGGGGTACGGAGGGGAATGAGTGGAGAATGGTAAAACAATCAAAAAATCCTGTACCCTGTCATTATTGACAGTGAAGATTTTGTAAATATGCAAAAGACCAATAAAAGTTGAAGATTCAAGAATTGGTAAGCAAGTTGCAAAGAATAGTATTCTACAGGTCTGTGGTAAAGAATCCTGTTTGAACTCAACGAATCAAGTGATTTGAGGAGAAAGAATTTATTGAGGTAATGAGTAAAGAATGTCTGTATGATTTCCAATTGGTTTCATTTCACTCAGTTGTCATTTAAGTGTGTGGGGTTGGATTTGGTTCCAAGATGCGTTCAAAGTTTATTTAATTATCCTGTGTGTGCACCCTGTTATAAGACGGTAACAAGAAACTGATATGAGGCTCCAAAAAAAAAGATTACAGGTATGGATGGAAATTATTGAAGAGTAAATGTAGTGTGTAAAGGCATCGGGAGGGAGTTGAAACCGTGAGGAAAAGTGCTTATATGGTCAGTGACTTAAAGGTGTTTGAACTCTATATTTACGTATACACAAATAGACTGTGTGAATAATGCTCGGTAGATTCCAAACTAGACAGAGTATGCAATTACAGTATGGGCAAGATCTTTCTAAAAGAAACGGGCAGAGGCATTGAGAATGCCAAGTGTTTGAAAATATGCGCAGTCCACAAAACAACATATCAGTCCGCAATAGTAGTGTAACAATCCACAATGAAACAAGAGTCTAATATTAAACAGAATAGAGTTTGTTGGAGAGAATCGATAAGTAATCAATGCGTTTGATATTTCTAAATGGTATTTTAACAAATATCCTGAGTTGTGTTGGTCAGGCGCAGAAGCGGATTCTGTATTGTTTTGTATATACAGTCCAGTGGCATTCGAATACTTGCACGGCCAACGGGTGTCTCTCTGATGATTTGAAATGGTAGCACAAAAGTTTAAAAGCGTGTAGAACATTGGCAAAAGAAATTTATTCCTTCGCGGGTTTTATAAACTCCAAGTCTGAGAGGGTATTGAAGGAGACAGTGAAAATTATTAGAACGGAAAAGATGAGTCTTGTTGATAGAAGGAACCTGCAGAAGGTTTGTATAGGGATATCTAACAATGTCAAGAACTTGGAAAAAGTTTTAAGCATGCATAGAACAAATGCTCATTGAATCTTCATTAAGGAAATGTTGTGAGACTTTCAAGAGGAGAATAGGGTGAGACTGTTTAGAATAATGATAGAGTTGTATAAAGGGATGATTAGTTCGGTTCAACAAGTTATGAGCAGGTGAATAAAGATTTTTAGAAAAAGTTCAAAGAGACTAAGGATAGATCTAAACAAAGTTAAAGAACAGAGCTAGGTGGCATTTTTGATAGAGGTAAGGTTAAATGAATGATGAATATGTTTTCATATCATATTGACACGTTGAGAGAGAATTTGAAGCAACCTCTGCATCAGTAAGCATCTCGATTCACAAAGCATATTAGAGTTTAAAACTGTGAGAGCCTTTTATAAACACGAAAACTAGAGTGAAAATTGTCATGTGGTCATTGCACAAAGCACCTTGAGAAAGTTGAAACCTAAGACCAACGGGGAGCACACTCTGTCAACTGAGTCCATGAGATCAGGATGCGTGGAATGATCTCGTTAAATGACATTGTTTGAAGACTCAAAGCACTAATAAATGTCAACAATTCAAAGCCCACGAGGAAATGACACTTGTAACAGCATCATTGCACAAAGAGATAAGGAGAAAGGAGGTGAAAGCTAAAAGGAAACCCCATAAAAAATTCAAGTGGTTGACACCTGTCAAGCTCTTGTTACACAGAGCAAAAATAACTCGGAGATAAAAGATGGAGATTAATCCTTTTTTTTTTGTGTGTGTGTGTTTTTTGTGCTAAGGGTACATGGGATCGTCAGCCCACACAAGCCATGGTACCATACTAAGGATGCCAATTTCAGCACTTCAATCGTTTTAACGGGGTCTGCCCACAGATTGAATTGCTTTAGTGCAGCGCCCCATTAACATAGAGTCTATCAAGTAGTAGGCCATCTTAACATGAAGTGAAATTTGAACCTTGGACCTCCCATTAACAAGAGATATTAATTTCCATTACACCACCACCCAATGGATCTTTTTTTGAGTATTTTAAATATACTGAAGTTAGTGTTTATTTATTCTCGTGTGAATTTTTAATTCATATAATATGGAAAATATGAGATGGCGTGTAGCCTTCACCTCTTTTGTCTTATTTGAGATATTCATCATTATTAAGAATATTGGAGTTACAATTTATATGTAAATCCATTGCCACTTTGCACCCACTTTCCCCTCACTACATTGAATTTAGAGACACTAGGCACACACTTGGAAGGTTGGCTAAGGTAATGAAGGATCTCTTCTTCTAGACACTTCTTTTAGAGCTTTCCTTAGGCATCTTCTATTTTCTTCAATGGATTTTATTGTCTTCTTTATCTTATTCCCTCTTGAAATAAGTTCTGTGCACCTTGTCCTATCTTGTAAATACTTTGGGCCATTTTATTATTTTCTTGTGTACCAATTTCCTGAATTGACAAATCTTGTGTTTCATCTCTTTTTTAGTATGTTTTATGCTTCTATTGATTTTATTGCATATTTTACTAAGGATTCAATAATTTAGTAGTTGATCTTGGAATTATTTCTTTCAAAAGATAAAACAGAGCTCGAGCAAGATCTTGAGAGTAGATGACAACTGGTAGGATCTTGTATCAGCATAATGGGAATCAAAGGTAAATTAAACAAATCATGCGCAGATTTTATGAATGAGTGGCCTATCACAATCCCGTTGCACAAAGCAAAAAGAAACTCATAGATTAGGGAATGAGCAAGCCCAATCAAGATCTGACGAGAAGATGATAAGTGGCCACGTCTCGTAGCACGAGGCAAGTTCAATCCTTAAGGCTCAAATATTTGCCAAAACTCAAATCCTACAAGAATTTGACACTTGTACACATCTCCTTACACAAAACCAAGAGGGAAACACTAAGAAAAAACTTGGATGAATAGAGAACAAAGTTTAAATCCTAGGGACACCAAGAAAACTTGGAGAAATGCAAGGAAGCTTCAAACCTTGAAGCAACAGAGAACCCAAAGAAATCTTGAAATGCCATGAAAGCTAGAGTTTGAAAGCTTAGATAAAACAAAATAAAACAGAGGTTCTCAGAACCCCTGTGACGTCCCTTGTAAATTGAAACCCAATTATTAGAATTGTGGATTTTTTTTTGGCTATGCCAGATAATTGTTCCATATCAGGGATGCTCCTACATCAACGTACCCTACGAAGTTTGTGCAACATTGCACCCAATTGTGCCATGCACAACATCCATAGACATGCCGAACAAATGGAATTTGCACTCAATACCCATAACAAAAAAATGGCCACGTGGAATACCACACAATGCTGCGCCATGACAAATGGCACTCCCAAAGCTAATTTTATGATGGAACACCTATCAGCATACTGCGCATCTGAAGGTCAAGCTACATAACTATCAAAAGTTGAAGAGTCACAACTAGAATCTCAAATAGTTTGACTTCTATAATGGTTAGACTTTTGTGAAGGTTATTTAGCCTTCATGCTTTTGTTATCTATGTATACATATTTCTAGCATCAGATAGCTGGTAGTTAGTAGAAGATAAGCAACCATACATCTCCCTCAAGATTATGTCATGTACAGAATGCACAAATTAATATAACCTTTTGTCCTAGTTCTATTATTTTTATACTCTCCATCTAACTCAATATTGCTTCCGCATATGCATATAAGACATCTAGATCCTTATTTATAGTGTTTTACCCCAAACCTCTTGGCATCTAGATCAATTTTGTTTGGGAAACATGAATCTCTTATCTATGATTGGGTCTGACTTATCAACGAATTGATGCAATATCAATCAACAACCTTTTCTTAGAGAAGAGAGTTTAAG